>JAHSPW020000227.1:0-5000 GCA_019985065.2 Arctostaphylos glauca
TTTCATGGGTTTTTTGCACGTTGACACCCAAGTCCTGCACGTTTCTAGGCAGCGACATGGTTTTTGCCCGGAAACTTGCCATGTCGTTCACGTTTCTAGGCAGCGACATGGTTTTGCCCCAGCCGTTTCTCAAGTCGGTCACGTTTCATGGGTTTTATGCACGTTGACACCCAAGTCGTGCACGTTTCTAGGCAGCGACATGGTTTTTGCCCGGAAACTTGCCATGTCGTGCACGTTTCTAGGCAGCGACATGGTTTTCCCCCAGCCGTTTCTCAAGTTGCTCACGTTTCATGGGTTTTTTGCACGTTGACACCCAAGTCCTGCACGTTTCTAGGCAGCGACATGGTTTTTGCCCGGAAACATGCCATGTCGTTCACGTTTCTAGGCAGCGACATGGTTTTTGCCCGGAAACATGCCATGTCGTTCACGTTTCTAGGCAGCGACATGGTTTTGGCCCAGCCGATTCTCAAGTCGTTCACGTTTCATGGGTTTTATGCACGTTGACACCCAAGTCGTGCACGTTTCTAGGCAGCGACATGGTTTTTGCCCGGAAACTTGCCATGTCGTGCACGTTTCTAGGCAGCGACATGGTTTTGCCCCAGCCGTTTCTCAAGTTGCTCGCGTTTCATGGGTTTTTTGCACGTTGACACCCAAGTCCTGCACGTTTCTAGGCAGCGACATGGTTTTTGCCCGGAAACATGCCATGTCGTTCACGTTTCTAGGCAGCGACATGGTTTTGCCCTAGCCGTTTCTCAAGTTGCTCACGTTTCATGGGTTTTTTGCACGTTGACACCCAAGTCGTGCACGTTTCTAGGCAGCCACATGGTTTTTGCCCGGAAACATGCCATGTCGTTCACGTTTCTAGGCAGCGACATGGTTTTACCCCAGCCGTTTCTCAAGTTGCTCACGTTTCATGGGTTTTTTGCACGTTGACACCCAAGTCGTGCACGTTTCTAGGCAGCGACATGGTTTTTGCCCGGAAACTTGCCATGTCGTTCACGTTTCTAGGCAGCGACATGGTTTTCCCCCAGCCGTTTCTCAAGTCGGTCACGTTTCATGGGTTTTATGCACGTTGACACCCAAGTCCTGCACGTTTCTAGGCAGCGACATGGTTTTTGCCCGGAAACATGCCATGTCGTGCACGTTTCTAGGCAGCGACATGGTTTTGGCCCAGCCGTTTCTCAAGTTGCTCACGTTTCATGGGTTTTTTGCACGTTGACACCCAAGTCCTGCACGTTTCTAGGCAGCGACATGGTTTTTGCCCGGAAACATGCCATGTCGTTCACGTTTCTAGGCAGCGACATGGTTTTACCCCAGCCGTTTCTCAAGTTGCTCACGTTTCATGGGTTTTTTGCACGTTGACACCCAAGTCCTGCACGTTTCTAGGCAGCCACATGGTTTTTGCCCGGAAACATGCCATGTCGTTCACGTTTCTAGGCAGCGACATGGTTTTACCCCAGCCGTTTCTCAAGTTGCTCACGTTTCATGGGTTTTTTGCACGTTGACACCCAAGTCCTGCACGTTTCTAGGCAGCCACATGGTTTTTGCCCGGAAACATGCCATGTCGTTCACGTTTCTAGGCAGCGACATGGTTTTACCCCAGCCGTTTCTCAAGTTGCTCACGTTTCATGGGTTTTTTGCACGTTGACACCCAAGTCCTGCACGTTTCTAGGCAGCGACATGGTTTTTGCCCGGAAACTTGCCATGTCGTTCACGTTTCTAGGCAGCGACATGGTTTTGCCCCAGCCGTTTCTCAAGTCGGTCACGTTTCATGGGTTTTATGCACGTTGACACCCAAGTCGTGCACGTTTCTAGGCAGCGACATGGTTTTTTCCCGGAAACTTGCCATGTCGTGCACGTTTCTAGGCAGCGACATGGTTTTCCCCCAGCCGTTTCTCAAGTTGCTCACGTTTCATGGGTTTTTTGCACGTTGACACCCAAGTCCTGCACGTTTCTAGGCAGCGACATGGTTTTTGCCCGGAAACATGCCATGTCGTTCACGTTTCTAGGCAGCGACATGGTTTTGCCCCAGCCGTTTCTCAAGTCGTTCACGTTTCATGGGTTTTTTGCACGTTGACACCCAAGTCCTGCACGTTTCTAGGCAGCGACATGGTTTTTGCCCGGAAACATGCCATGTCGTTCACGTTTCTAGGCAGCGACATGGTTTTGCCCCAGCCGTTTCTCAAGTTGCTCACGTTTCATGGGTTTTTTGCACGTTGACACCCAAGTCCTGCACGTTTCTAGGCAGCGACATGGTTTTTGCCCGGAAACATGCCATGTCGTTCACGTTTCTAGGCAGCGACATGGTTTTGCCCTAGCCGTTTCTCAAGTTGCTCACGTTTCATGGGTTTTTTGCACGTTGACACCCAAGTCCTGCACGTTTCTAGGCAGCCACATGGTTTTTGCCCGGAAACATGCCATGTCGTTCACGTTTCTAGGCAGCGACATGGTTTTACCCCAGCCGTTTCTCAAGTTGCTCACGTTTCATGGGTTTTTTGCACGTTGACACCCAAGTCGTGCACGTTTCTAGGCAGCGACATGGTTTTTGCCCGGAAACTTGCCATGTCGTTCACGTTTCTAGGCAGCGACATGGTTTTCCCCCAGCCGTTTCTCAAGTCGGTCACGTTTCATGGGTTTTATGCACGTTGACACCCAAGTCCTGCACGTTTCTAGGCAGCGACATGGTTTTTGCCCGGAAACATGCCATGTCGTGCACGTTTCTAGGCAGCGACATGGTTTTGGCCCAGCCGTTTCTCAAGTTGCTCACGTTTCATGGGTTTTTTGCACGTTGACACCCAAGTCCTGCACGTTTCTAGGCAGCGACATGGTTTTTGCCCGGAAACATGCCATGTCGTTCACGTTTCTAGGCAGCGACATGGTTTTACCCCAGCCGTTTCTCAAGTTGCTCACGTTTCATGGGTTTTTTGCACGTTGACACCCAAGTCCTGCACGTTTCTAGGCAGCCACATGGTTTTTGCCCGGAAACATGCCATGTCGTTCACGTTTCTAGGCAGCGACATGGTTTTCCCCCAGCCGTTTCTCAAGTTGCTCACGTTTCATGGGTTTTTTGCACGTTGACACCCAAGTCCTGCACGTTTCTAGGCAGCCACATGGTTTTTGCCCGGAAACATGCCATGTCGTTCACGTTTCTAGGCAGCGACATGGTTTTACCCCAGCCGTTTCTCAAGTTGCTCACGTTTCATGGGTTTTTTGCACGTTGACACCCAAGTCCTGCACGTTTCTAGGCAGCGACATGGTTTTTGCCCGGAAACTTGCCATGTCGTTCACGTTTCTAGGCAGCGACATGGTTTTGCCCCAGCCGTTTCTCAAGTCGGTCACGTTTCATGGGTTTTATGCACGTTGACACCCAAGTCGTGCACGTTTCTAGGCAGCGACATGGTTTTTGCCCGGAAACTTGCCATGTCGTGCACGTTTCTAGGCAGCGACATGGTTTTCCCCCAGCCGTTTCTCAAGTTGCTCACGTTTCATGGGTTTTTTGCACGTTCACACCCAAGTCCTGCACGTTTCTAGGCAGCGACATGGTTTTTGCCCGGAAACATGCCATGTCGTTCACGTTTCTAGGCAGCGACATGGTTTTGCCCCAGCCGTTTCTCAAGTCGTTCACGTTTCATGGGTTTTTTGCACGTTGACACCCAAGTCCTGCACGTTTCTAGGCAGCGACATGGTTTTTGCCCGGAAACATGCCATGTCGTTCACGTTTCTAGGCAGCGACATGGTTTTGCCCCAGCCGTTTCTCAAGTTGCTCACGTTTCATGGGTTTTTTGCACGTTGACACCCAAGTCCTGCACGTTTCTAGGCAGCGACATGGTTTTTGCCCGGAAACATGCCATGTCGTTCACGTTTCTAGGCAGCGACATGGTTTTGCCTAGCCGTTTCTCAAGTTGCTCACGTTTCATGGGTTTTTTGCACGTTGACACCCAAGTCCTGCACGTTTCTAGGCAGCCACATGGTTTTTGCCCGGAAACATGCCATGTCGTTCACGTTTCTAGGCAGCGACATGGTTTTACCCCAGCCGTTTCTCAAGTTGCTCACGTTTCATGGGTTTTTTGCACGTTGACACCCAAGTCGTGCACGTTTCTAGGCAGCGACATGGTTTTTGCCCGGAAACTTGCCATGTCGTTCACGTTTCTAGGCAGCGACATGGTTTTCCCCCAGCCGTTTCTCAAGTCGGTCACGTTTCATGGGTTTTATGCACGTTGACACCCAAGTCCTGCACGTTTCTAGGCAGCGACATGGTTTTTGCCCGGAAACATGCCATGTCGTGCACGTTTCTAGGCAGCGACATGGTTTTGGCCCAGCCGTTTCTCAAGTTGCTCACGTTTCATGGGTTTTTTGCACGTTGACACCCAAGTCCTGCACGTTTCTAGGCAGCGACATGGTTTTTGCCCGGAAACATGCCATGTCGTTCACGTTTCTAGGCAGCGACATGGTTTTACCCCAGCCGTTTCTCAAGTTGCTCACGTTTCATGGGTTTTTTGCACGTTGACACCCAAGTCCTGCACGTTTCTAGGCAGCCACATGGTTTTTGCCCGGAAACATGCCATGTCGTTCACGTTTCTAGGCAGCGACATGGTTTTACCCCAGCCGTTTCTCAAGTTGCTCACGTTTCATGGGTTTTTTGCACGTTGACACCCAAGTCCTGCACGTTTCTAGGCAGCCACATGGTTTTTGCCCGGAAACATGCCATGTCGTTCACGTTTCTAGGCAGCGACATGGTTTTACCCCAGCCGTTTCTCAAGTTGCTCACGTTTCATGGGTTTTTTGCACGTTGACACCCAAGTCCTGCACGTTTCTAGGCAGCGACATGGTTTTTGCCCGGAAACTTGCCATGTCGTTCACGTTTCTAGGCAGCGACATGGTTTTGCCCCAGCCGTTTCTCAAGTCGGTCACGTTTCATGGGTTTTATGCACGTTGACACCCAAGTCGTGCACGTTTCTAGGCAGCGACATGGTTTTTGCCCGGAAACTTGCCATGTCGTG
>JAHSPW020000227.1:15000-30000 GCA_019985065.2 Arctostaphylos glauca
GAGGGGTGTCAAGAAAGGGGGTAAAGACAGGGGGGATTGTCAAGCAAAGAGGGGGTGTCAAGAAAGCAGGTAAGGACATCACGCCATACATTTTGCGCATCGCACCTTTAATGCTTTGCACCGAAGTGCTCCGCACCGCAAGTACTACTGCACAAATTTCCCGCATATGATGGTTACCCGCCAAGTGACACCCTTGGCATTATGAACAAAGGACTAGGCAATCCAAGCAAAGCAACGATTTAGGGAGGGGGATTGTCAAGCAAAGAGGGGGCTGTCAAGAAAGGGGGTAAGGACAGGGGGATTGTCAAGCAAAGAGGGGGGTGTCAAGAAAGCAGGTAAGGACATCACGCCATACATTTTGCGCATCGTACCTTTAATGCTTTGCACCGAAGTGCTCCGCACCGCAAGTACTACTGCACAAATTTCCCGCATATGATGGTTACCCGCCAAGTGACACCCTTGGCATTATGAACAAAGGACTAGGCAATCCAAGCAAAGCAACGATTTAGGGAGGGGGATTATCAAGCAAAGAGGGGGCTGTGAAGAAAGGAGGTAAGGACAGGGGGTTTGTCAAGCAAAGAGGGGGGGTGTCAAGAAAGCAGGTAAGGACATCACGCCATACATTTTGCGCATCGTACCTTTAATGCTTTGCACCGAAGTGCTCCGCACCGCAAGTACTACTGCACAAATTTCCCGCATATGATGGTTACCCGCAAAGTGACACCCTTGGCATTATGAACAAAGGACTAGGCAATCCAAGCAAAGCAACGATTTAGGGAGGGGGATTGTCAAGCAAAGAGGGGGGGGTGTCAAGAAAGGGGGTAAGGAAAGGGGGGATTGTCAAGCAAAGAGGGGGGGTGTCAAGAAAGGGGGTAGGCAATATGAACACAAGACTAGGCAATCTAAGCAAAGCAACGATTTTTTTTTTTTTTTTGGGGGTGGGGGGGGGGGGGGGGGGGAAGGAAGCACTACTACCTCTCAACAAAGAGACATCCCCTGGGCACATGCTGTAGATTTTAGGCTTTAAATACCATTAGCTAAGCATGCAAAGCCGTTCGGGGGTGACAATGCGTCCTCGAGGGCAGTTACATTTCCAATATTTCCATGCAAAAAACGGGGAGGAGCGGGGGGAAGGGGGGGGGGGGGGCGCTCGGCAAGGAGGCATCCGGACATAGCTTGGCATGGTTAGTGTCTTACTTCTTGGAAGCCATTCACTAACCATGCCAAGCCATGTGGGGATGCCAATGTATCATCGAGGGTGGCCACTTTTGGTTGCCAAGCCATGCAAACCGACTTGTTGGTGAGCCCATCATTGGTAACATGAACAAAGGAGTAGGCAATCCAAGCAGAACAAATGGTTTTTTTTTTTTTTTTTTTTGGGGGGGGGGGGGGGATTGCCCAGCAAAGAAGGGAGGTGTCAAGAAAGGGGGTAAGACATCATGATTTAGGGAGGGGGGATTGTATAGCAAAGAGGGGGGTGTCAAGAAAGGGGGTAAGGACATCACGCCATACATTTTGCGCATCGCACCTTTAATGCTTTGCACCGAAGTGCTCCGCACCGCAAGTACTACTGCACAAATTTCCCGCATATGATGGTTACCCGCCAAGTGACACCCTTGGCATTATGAACAAAGGACTAGGCAATCCAAGCAAAGCAACGATTTAGGGAGGGGGATTGTCAAGCAAAGAGGGGGGGGTGTCAAGAAAGGGGGTAAGGAAAGGGGGGATTGTCAAGCAAAGTGGGGGGTGTCAAGAAAGGGGGTAGGCAATATGAACACAAGACTAGGCAATCTAAGCAAAGCAACGATTTTTTTTTTTTTTTGGGGTGGGGGGGGGGGGGGGGAAGGAAGCACTACTACCTCTCAACAAAGAGACATCCCCTGGGCACATGCTGTAGATTTTAGGCTTTAAATACCATTAGCTAAGCATGCAAAGCCGTTCGGGGGTGACAATGCGTCCTCGAGGGCAGTTACATTTCCAATATTTCCATGCAAAAAACGGGGAGGAGCGGGGGGAAGGGGGGGGGGGGGGGGCGCTCGGCAAGGAGGCATCCGGACATAGCTTGGCATGGTTAGTGTCTTACTTCTTGGAAGCCATTCACTAACCATGCCAAGCCATGTGGGGATGCCAATGTATCATCGAGGGTGGCCACTTTTGGTTGCCAAGCCATGCAAACCGACTTGTTGGTGAGCCCATCATTGGTAACATGAACAAAGGAGTAGGCAATCCAAGCAAAACAAATGGGTTTTTTTTTTTTTTTTTTTGGGGGGGTGGGGATTGCCCAGCAAAGAAGGGAGGTGTCAAGAAAGGGGGTAAGACATCATGATTTAGGGAGGGGGGATTGTATAGCAAAGAGGGGGGTGTCAAGAAAGGGGGTAAGGACATCACGCCATACATTTTGCGCATCGCACCTTTAATGCTTTGCACCGAAGTGCTCCGCACCGCAAGTACTACTGCACAAATTTCCCGCATATGATGGTTACCCGCCAAGTGACACCCTTGGCATTATGAACAAAGGACTAGGCAATCCAAGCAAAGCAACGATTTAGGGAGGGGGATTGTCAAGCAAAGAGGGGGGGGTGTCAAGAAAGGGGGTAAGGAAAGGGGGGATTGTCAAGCAAAGAGGGGGGGTGTCAAGAAAGGGGGTAGGCAATATGAACACAAGACTAGGCAATCTAAGCAAAGCAACGATTTTTTTTTTTTTTTTTTTGGGGTGGGGGGGGGGGGGGGGGAAGGAAGCACTACTACCTCTCAACAAAGAGACATCCCCTGGGCACATGCTGTAGATTTTAGGCTTTAAATACCATTAGCTAAGCATGCAAAGCCGTTCGGGGCTGACAATGCGTCCTCGAGGGCAGTTACATTTCCAATATTTCCATGCAAAAAACGGGGAGGAGCGGGGGGAAGGGGGGGGGGGGGGGGGCGCTCGGCAAGGAGGCATCCGGACATAGCTTGGCATGGTTAGTGTCTTACTTCTTGGAAGCCATTCACTAACCATGCCAAGCCATGTGGGGATGCCAATGTATCATCGAGGGTGGCCACTTTTGGTTGCCAAGCCATGCAAACCGACTTGTTGGTGAGCCCATCATTGGTAACATGAACAAAGGAGTAGGCAATCCAAGCAAAACAAATGGTTTTTTTTTTTTTTTTTTTTGGGGGGGGGGGGGGATTGCCCAGCAAAGAAGGGAGGTGTCAAGAAAGGGGGTAAGACATCATGATTTAGGGAAGGGGGATTGTATAGCAAAGAGGGGGGTGTCAAGAAAGGGGGTAAGGACATCACGCCATACATTTTGCGCATCGCACCTTTAATGCTTTGCACCGAAGTGCTCCGCATCGCAAGTACTACTGCACAAATTTCCCGCATATGATGGTTACCCGCCAAGTGACACCCTTGGCATTATGAACACAGGACTAGGCAATCCAAGCAAAGCTACGATTTAAGGAGCGGGATTGTCAAGCAAAGAGGGGGGTGTCAAGAAAGGGGGTAAGACAGGGGGGATTGTCAAGCAAAGAGGGGGGTGTCAAGGAAGGGGGTAAGGACATCACGCCATACATTTTGCGCATCGCACCTTTAATGCTTTGCACCGAAGTGCTCCGCACCGCAAGTACTACTGCACAAATTTCCCGCATATGATGGTTACCCGCCAAGTGACACCCTTGGCAATATGAACAAAGGACTAGGCAATCCAAGAAAATCAACGATTTGAGAAGGGGGGGAGGGTGGGGTGGGGGGAGGGGGGCTCTCAGCATGGAGGCATCCGAACATAGCTTGGCATGATCAGTGTCTGACTTCTTGGGAAGCCGTTCACTAATCATGCCAAGCCATGTCGGGATGCCAATGCTTCGAGGGTGGCCACTTTTTGGTTGCCAAGCCATGCCAACCGACTGTTGGCAACCCCTCTCAACAAGAGGCATCCGAACATAGCTTGGCATGGTTAGTGTCTGACTTCTTGGGAAGCCGTTCACTAATCATGCCAAGCCATGTGGGGATGCCAATGCTTCGAGGGTGGCCACTTTATGGTTGCCAAGCCAAGCCATGCCAACCGACTGTTGGCGACCCCTCTCAGCACGAGGCATCCGAACATATCTTGGCATGGTCAGTGTCTGTCTTCTTAGGAAGCCGTTCACTAATCATGCCAAGCCATGTGGGGATGCCAATGCTTCGAGGGTGGCCACTTTTTGGTTGCCAAGCCAAGCCATGCCAACCGACTGTTGGCGACCCCTCTCAGCAAGAGGCATCCGAACATATCTTGGCATGGTCAGTGTCTGACTTCTTAGGAAGCCGTTCACTAATCATGCCAAGCCATGTGGGGATGCCAATGCTCCGAGGGTGGCCACTTCTTGGTTGCCAAGCCATGCCAACCGACTGTTGGCGACCCCTCTCAGCAAGAGGCATCCGAACATAGCTTGGCATGGTCAGTGTCTGACTTCTTGGGAAGCCGTTCACTAATCATGCCAAGCCATGTGGGGATGCCAATGCATCATCGAGGGTGGCCACTTATGGTTGCCAAGCCAAAAACGATGCCAACCGACATGTCGGCAAGCCTTCCGAAGGAACACATCGTTGCCAAGGCTTGGCCGAGGCATGTGCATGCACTAGGCCCACCCACGTAGGCCGTTTTGGGGTGCCCATGCCCAAAACAATGCCAACAAGCCTTCCAACCCGACCGGGGGTATTATTTCGATCATTTTTTCAGGCATTACCCTGGGCAAGGTGCCCGAGTTCGTTTTTGGTTGCTCAAGCCAAAATGGCATGCCAAGCACGTCTTGTGGGCATGCCCACGTGGTTGCCAAGTCTATTGCGTGCACTAGTCCGCCCGCGTTGGCCATTTTGGGGTGCCCAAGCCCAAGACAGAGCCAAGAATCCTTCCGGGACGGGTGTCCGACTTCATTTTTTGTTGCTCAAGCCAAAATGGCATGCCAAGCACGTCTTGTGGGCATGCCCACGTGGTTGCCGGGTCTCTTGCATGCACTAGTCCGCTCACGTTGGCCGTTTTGGGGTGCCCAAGCCCAAGACGAAGCCAATAATCCTTCCGGGACGGGTGTCCGAGTTCGTTTTTGGTTGCCCAAGCCAAAATGGCATGCCAAGCACGTCTTGTGGGCATGCCCACGTGGTTACCGAGTCTCTTGCGTGCACTAGTCCGCCCACGTTGGCCGTTTTGGGGTGCCCAAGCCCAAGACGGTGCCAAGAATCCTTCCGGGACGACCGGGGGTATTTCGGTCATTTTTCGGGGCATTACCCCGGGCATGGTGTCCGACTTCGTTTTTGGTTGGCCAAGCCAAAATGGCATGCCAACCGTGTCTTGGTGGCAAGCAATGTCGCACCAAGGCATGGGTAAGCCTTGGCAGCGACACCCCAGGAGGGACACCACCCCCCCCTAATATAGCATTCTAAGCCCTTCTCCTAGTGACAGGAGGAGACATTGCCTATGCTCGAGGAGTCATAATGGGGTTTTTTGAAGAAATACGATTTATTTATGCCATAAAATCAATGTAACCACCAAGATAATAAATAAACCCACCTATAAAAAATATTTTTTTAATTTTTTTTTCGGTTGGAATATTTTTAATTAATTAATTACTTAAAAATAGCTTAAAAATTATTAAAAAATACGAAAAAAATACGAAAAATCATGGAAAAATTATGGTTGACTTGGGAAAGCTATTCATGTATTTTAGAAAATATTGAGGCGAGTAGAATTGAAGAAGAATGCACAAAGTGGAATTTACAAAGCGTAAAAATAATAAAACGCGAGGATGATAAATAGTGCATGAACTCCAACATGTGGGAACCATTGAGTAATACTTTTGGGGTGTGTGATTCACTCCCATTGTGTTGAACAATCATGCCTTGCCTTCCTTACTACTTCTTTGCGTTCCGTTACGCATGCTCCTGCTACGCGGCTTGTAAGCTGTCTTTTCTTGGTTAGCCGAGCGTTGCCCTTTCGCAAGTTCATCCGAGAGCAATGTCTTTTCGGTAGTTCATGTGCCCTTTCGCAAGTTCATGTGCCGTTACTTGCCTCGCTATATCGTGTCGAGGGTGCACTTCTATTCCGGTATCAAGCATAAAAGCAAACTTAACCTCGTTTTTTATTTCGTGCTCGTTTTATTTGGGATTCCTCCACATGCCATTTGCCCGTTTGTAGGTAGCGAGCCAAGTCGTGCACATTTGTTGGAATCGGCATGGTTTTTGCACGTCGACATGCCAAGTCGATCGTATTTCTAGGTAGCAACATCCGTTTTTGGCCCACCCGACATGAAACCCTTGCACGTTTCTAGCTACAAACCTCGTTTTTGGCACGTACGCATGCTGAGTTATGCACGTTTCTAGGCAGCGGCGTCCGTTTTGGCACGTCGTCGTGCCAAGGCGTGCACGTTTCTAGGCAGCGACATGGTTTTGGCCCAGCCGTTTCTCAAGTCGTTCACGTTTCATGGGTTTTATGCACGTTGACACCCAAGTCCTGCACGTTTCTAGGCAGCGACATGGTTTTTGCCCGGAAACATGCCATGTCGTTCACGTTTCTAGGCAGCGACATGGTTTTTGCCCGGAAACATGCCATG
Source organism: Arctostaphylos glauca (assembly GCA_019985065.2). Taxonomy (NCBI): domain Eukaryota; kingdom Viridiplantae; phylum Streptophyta; class Magnoliopsida; order Ericales; family Ericaceae; genus Arctostaphylos; species Arctostaphylos glauca. The sequence continues at coordinate 21,562 of JAHSPW020000227.1, forward strand.
TCGTTCACGTTTCTAGGCAGCGACATGGTTTTGGCCCAGCCGTTTCTCAAGTCGTTCACGTTTCATGGGTTTTATGCACGTTGACACCCAAGTCCTGCACGTTTCTAGGCAGCGACATGGTTTTTGCCCGGAAACTTGCCATGTCGTGCACGTTTCTAGGCAGCGACATGGTTTTGCCCCAGCCGTTTCTCAAGTTGCTCACGTTTCATGGGTTTTTTGCACGTTGACACCCAAGTCCTGCACGTTTCTAGGCAGCGACATGGTTTTTGCCCGGAAACATGCCATGTCGTTCACGTTTCTAGGCAGCGACATGGTTTTACCCCAGCCGTTTCTCAAGTTGCTCACGTTTCATGGGTTTTTTGCACGTTGACACCCAAGTCGTGCACGTTTCTAGGCAGCGACATGGTTTTTGCCCGGAAACTTGCCATGTCGTTCACGTTTCTAGGCAGCGACATGGTTTTACCCCAGCCGTTTCTCAAGTTGCTCACGTTTCATGGGTTTTTTGCACGTTGACACCCAAGTCCTGCACGTTTCTAGGCAGCGACATGGTTTTTGCCCGGAAACTTGCCATGTCGTTCACGTTTCTAGGCAGCGACATGGTTTTGCCCCAGCCGTTTCTCAAGTCGGTCACGTTTCATGGGTTTTATGCACGTTGACACCCAAGTCCTGCACGTTTCTAGGCAGCGACATGGTTTTTGCCCGGAAACTTGCCATGTCGTGCACATTTCTAGGCAGCGACATGGTTTTCCCCCAGCCGTTTCTCAAGTTGCTCACGTTTCATGGGTTTTTTTGCACGTTGACACCCAAGTCCTGCACGTTTCTAGGCAGCGACATGGTTTTTGCCCGGAAACATGCCATGTCGTTCACGTTTCTAGGCAGCGACATGGTTTTTGCCCGGAAACATGCCATGTCGTTCACGTTTCTAGGCAGCGACATGGTTTTGGCCCAGCCGTTTCTCAAGTCGTTCACGTTTCATGGGTTTTATGCACGTTGACACCCAAGTCCTGCACGTTTCTAGGCAGCGACATGGTTTTTGCCCGGAAACTTGCCATGTCGTGCACGTTTCTAGGCAGCGACATGGTTTTGCCCCAGCCGTTTCTCAAGTTGCTCACGTTTCATGGGTTTTTTGCACGTTGACACCCAAGTCCTGCACGTTTCTAGGCAGCGACATGGTTTTTGCCCGGAAACATGCCATGTCGTTCACGTTTCTAGGCAGCGACATGGTTTTACCCCAGCCGTTTCTCAAGTTGCTCACGTTTCATGGGTTTTTTGCACGTTGACACCCAAGTCCTGCACGTTTCTAGGCAGCGACATGGTTTTTGCCCGGAAACTTGCCATGTCGTTCACGTTTCTAGGCAGCGACATGGTTTTGCCCCAGCCGTTTCTCAAGTCGGTCACGTTTCATGGGTTTTATGCACGTTGACACCCAAGTCGTGCACGTTTCTAGGCAGCGACATGGTTTTTGCCCGGAAACTTGCCATGTCGTGCACGTTTCTAGGCAGCGACATGGTTTTCCCCCAGCCGTTTCTCAAGTTGCTCACGTTTCATGGGTTTTTTGCACGTTGACACCCAAGTCCTGCACGTTTCTAGGCAGCGACATGGTTTTTGCCCGGAAACATGCCATGTCGTTCACGTTTCTAGGCAGCGACATGGTTTTTGCCCGGAAACATGCCATGTCGTTCACGTTTCTAGGCAGCGACATGGTTTTGGCCCAGCCGATTCTCAAGTCGTTCACGTTTCATGGGTTTTATGCACGTTGACACCCAAGTCGTGCACGTTTCTAGGCAGCGACATGGTTTTTGCCCGGAAACTTGCCATGTCGTGCACGTTTCTAGGCAGCGACATGGTTTTGCCCCAGCCGTTTCTCAAGTTGCTCACGTTTCATGGGTTTTTTGCACGTTGACACCCAAGTCCTGCACGTTTCTAGGCAGCGACATGGTTTTTGCCCGGAAACATGCCATGTCGTTCACGTTTCTAGGCAGCGACATGGTTTTGCCCTAGCCGTTTCTCAAGTTGCTCACGTTTCATGGGTTTTTTGCACGTTGACACCCAAGTCGTGCACGTTTCTAGGCAGCCACATGGTTTTTGCCCGGAAACATGCCATGTCGTTCACGTTTCTAGGCAGCGACATGGTTTTACCCCAGCCGTTTCTCAAGTTGCTCACGTTTCATGGGTTTTTTGCACGTTGACACCCAAGTCGTGCACGTTTCTAGGCAGCGACATGGTTTTTGCCCGGAAACTTGCCATGTCGTTCACGTTTCTAGGCAGCGACATGGTTTTCCCCCAGCCGTTTCTCAAGTCGGTCACGTTTCATGGGTTTTATGCACGTTGACACCCAAGTCCTGCACGTTTCTAGGCAGCGACATGGTTTTTGCCCGGAAACATGCCATGTCGTGCACGTTTCTAGGCAGCGACATGGTTTTGGCCCAGCCGTTTCTCAAGTTGCTCACGTTTCATGGGTTTTTTGCACGTTGACACCCAAGTCCTGCACGTTTCTAGGCAGCGACATGGTTTTTGCCCGGAAACATGCCATGTCGTTCACGTTTCTAGGCAGCGACATGGTTTTACCCCAGCCGTTTCTCAAGTTGCTCACGTTTCATGGGTTTTTTGCACGTTGACACCCAAGTCCTGCACGTTTCTAGGCAGCCACATGGTTTTTGCCCGGAAACATGCCATGTCGTTCACGTTTCTAGGCAGCGACATGGTTTTACCCCAGCCGTTTCTCAAGTTGCTCACGTTTCATGGGTTTTTTGCACGTTGACACCCAAGTCCTGCACGTTTCTAGGCAGCCACATGGTTTTTGCCCGGAAACATGCCATGTCGTTCACGTTTCTAGGCAGCGACATGGTTTTACCCCAGCCGTTTCTCAAGTTGCTCACGTTTCATGGGTTTTTTGCACGTTGACACCCAAGTCCTGCACGTTTCTAGGCAGCGACATGGTTTTTGCCCGGAAACTTGCCATGTCGTTCACGTTTCTAGGCAGCGACATGGTTTTGCCCCAGCCGTTTCTCAAGTCGGTCACGTTTCATGGGTTTTATGCACGTTGACACCCAAGTCGTGCACGTTTCTAGGCAGCGACATGGTTTTTTCCCGGAAACTTGCCATGTCGTGCACGTTTCTAGGCAGCGACATGGTTTTCCCCCAGCCGTTTCTCAAGTTGCTCACGTTTCATGGGTTTTTTGCACGTTGACACCCAAGTCCTGCACGTTTCTAGGCAGCGACATGGTTTTTGCCCGGAAACATGCCATGTCGTTCACGTTTCTAGGCAGCGACCTGGTTTTGCCCCAGCCGTTTCTCAAGTCGTTCACGTTTCATGGGTTTTTTGCACGTTGACACCCAAGTCCTGCACGTTTCTAGGCAGCGACATGGTTTTTGCCCGGAAACATGCCATGTCGTTCACGTTTCTAGGCAGCGACATGGTTTTGCCCCAGCCGTTTCTCAAGTTGCTCACGTTTCATGGGTTTTTTGCACGTTGACACCCAAGTCCTGCACGTTTCTAGGCAGCGACATGGTTTTTGCCCGGAAACATGCCATGTCGTTCACGTTTCTAGGCAGCGACATGGTTTTGCCCTAGCCGTTTCTCAAGTTGCTCACGTTTCATGGGTTTTTTGCACGTTGACACCCAAGTCCTGCACGTTTCTAGGCAGCCACATGGTTTTTGCCCGGAAACATGCCATGTCGTTCACGTTTCTAGGCAGCGACATGGTTTTACCCCAGCCGTTTCTCAAGTTGCTCACGTTTCATGGGTTTTTTGCACGTTGACACCCAAGTCGTGCACGTTTCTAGGCAGCGACATGGTTTTTGCCCGGAAACTTGCCATGTCGTTCACGTTTCTAGGCAGCGACATGGTTTTCCCCCAGCCGTTTCTCAAGTCGGTCACGTTTCATGGGTTTTATGCACGTTGACACCCAAGTCCTGCACGTTTCTAGGCAGCGACATGGTTTTTGCCCGGAAACATGCCATGTCGTGCACGTTTCTAGGCAGCGACATGGTTTTGGCCCAGCCGTTTCTCAAGTTGCTCACGTTTCATGGGTTTTTTGCACGTTGACACCCAAGTCCTGCACGTTTCTAGGCAGCGACATGGTTTTTTGCCCGGAAACATGCCATGTCGTTCACGTTTCTAGGCAGCGACATGGTTTTACCCCAGCCGTTTCTCAAGTTGCTCACGTTTCACGGGTTTTTTGCACGTTGACACCCAAGTCCTGCACGTTTCTAGGCAGCCACATGGTTTTTGCCCGGAAACATGCCATGTCGTTCACGTTTCTAGGCAGCGACATGGTTTTACCCCAGCCGTTTCTCAAGTTGCTCACGTTTCATGGGTTTTTTGCACGTTGACACCCAAGTCCTGCACGTTTCTAGGCAGCCACATGGTTTTTGCCCGGAAACATGCCATGTCGTTCACGTTTCTAGGCAGCGACATGGTTTTACCCCAGCCGTTTCTCAAGTTGCTCACGTTTCATGGGTTTTTTGCACGTTGACACCCAAGTCCTGCACGTTTCTAGGCAGCGACATGGTTTTTGCCCGGAAACTTGCCATGTCGTTCACGTTTCTAGGCAGCGACATGGTTTTGCCCCAGCCGTTTCTCAAGTCGGTCACGTTTCATGGGTTTTATGCACGTTGACACCCAAGTCGTGCACGTTTCTAGGCAGCGACATGGTTTTTGCCCGGAAACTTGCCATGTCGTGCACGTTTCTAGGCAGCGACATGGTTTTCCCCCAGCCGTTTCTCAAGTTGCTCACGTTTCATGGGTTTTTTGCACGTTCACACCCAAGTCCTGCACGTTTCTAGGCAGCGACATGGTTTTTGCCCGGAAACATGCCATGTCGTTCACGTTTCTAGGCAGCGACATGGTTTTGCCCCAGCCGTTTCTCAAGTCGTTCACGTTTCATGGGTTTTTTGCACGTTGACACCCAAGTCCTGCACGTTTCTAGGCAGCGACATGGTTTTTGCCCGGAAACATGCCATGTCGTTCACGTTTCTAGGCAGCGACATGGTTTTGCCCCAGCCGTTTCTCAAGTTGCTCACGTTTCATGGGTTTTTTGCACGTTGACACCCAAGTCCTGCACGTTTCTAGGCAGCGACATGGTTTTTGCCCGGAAACATGCCATGTCGTTCACGTTTCTAGGCAGCGACATGGTTTTGCCTAGCCGTTTCTCAAGTTGCTCACGTTTCATGGGTTTTTTGCACGTTGACACCCAAGTCCTGCACGTTTCTAGGCAGCCACATGGTTTTTGCCCGGAAACATGCCATGTCATTCACGTTTCTAGGCAGCGACATGGTTTTACCCCAGCCGTTTCTCAAGTTGCTCACGTTTCATGGGTTTTTTGCACGTTGACACCCAAGTCGTGCACGTTTCTAGGCAGCGACATGGTTTTTGCCCGGAAACTTGCCATGTCGTTCACGTTTCTAGGCAGCGACATGGTTTTCCCCCAGCCGTTTCTCAAGTCGGTCACGTTTCATGGGTTTTATGCACGTTGACACCCAAGTCCTGCACGTTTCTAGGCAGCGACATGGTTTTTGCCCGGAAACATGCCATGTCGTGCACGTTTCTAGGCAGCGACATGGTTTTGGCCCAGCCGTTTCTCAAGTTGCTCACGTTTCATGGGTTTTTTGCACGTTGACACCCAAGTCCTGCACGTTTCTAGGCAGCGACATGGTTTTTGCCCGGAAACATGCCATGTCGTTCACGTTTCTAGGCAGCGACATGGTTTTACCCCAGCCGTTTCTCAAGTTGCTCACGTTTCATGGGTTTTTTGCACGTTGACACCCAAGTCCTGCACGTTTCTAGGCAGCCACATGGTTTTTGCCCGGAAACATGCCATGTCGTTCACGTTTCTAGGCAGCGACATGGTTTTACCCCAGCCGTTTCTCAAGTTGCTCACGTTTCATGGGTTTTTTGCACGTTGACACCCAAGTCCTGCACGTTTCTAGGCAGCCACATGGTTTTTGCCCGGAAACATGCCATGTCGTTCACGTTTCTAGGCAGCGACATGGTTTTACCCCAGCCGTTTCTCAAGTTGCTCACGTTTCATGGGTTTTTTGCACGTTGACACCCAAGTCCTGCACGTTTCTAGGCAGCGACATGGTTTTTGCCCGGAAACTTGCCATGTCGTTCACGTTTCTAGGCAGCGACATGGTTTTGCCCCAGCCGTTTCTCAAGTCGGTCACGTTTCATGGGTTTTATGCACGTTGACACCCAAGTCGTGCACGTTTCTAGGCAGCGACATGGTTTTTGCCCGGAAACTTGCCATGTCGTGCACGTTTCTAGGCAGCGACATGGTTTTCCCCCAGCCGTTTCTCAAGTTGCTCACGTTTCATGGGTTTTTTGCACGTTGACACCCAAGTCCTGCACGTTTCTAGGCAGCGACATGGTTTTTGCCCGGAAACATGCCATGTCGTTCACGTTTCTAGGCAGCGACATGGTTTTGCCCCAGCCGTTTCTCAAGTTGCTCACGTTTCATGGGTTTTTTGCACGTTGACACCCAAGTCCTGCACGTTTCTAGGCAGCGACATGGTTTTTGCCCGGAAACATGCCATGTCGTTCACGTTTCTAGGCAGCGACATGGTTTTGCCCCAGCCGTTTCTCAAGTTGCTCACGTTTCATGGGTTTTTTGCACGTTGACACCCAAGTCCTGCACGTTTCTAGGCAGCGACATGGTTTTTGCCCGGAAACATGCCATGTCGTTCACGTTTCTAGGCAGCGACATGGTTTTGCCCCAGCCGTTTCTCAAGTTGCTCACGTTTCATGGGTTTTTTGCACGTTGACACCCAAGTCCTGCACGTTTCTAGGCAGCGACATGGTTTTTGCCCGGAAACATGCCATGTCGTTCACGTTTCTTTGCAGCGACATGGTTTTAGCCCAGCCGTTTCTCAAGTTGCTCACGTTTCATGGGTTTTTTGCACGTTGACACCCAAGTCCTGCACGTTTCTAGGCAGCGACATGGTTTTTGCCCGGAAACTTGCCATGTCGTGCACGTTTCTAGGCAGCGACAAGGTTTTGCCCCAGCCGTTTCTCAAGTTCCTCACGTTTCATGGGTTTTTTGCACGTTGACACCCAAGTCCTGCACGTTTCTAGGCAGCGACATGGTTTTTGCCCGGAAACTTGCCATGTCGTTCACGTTTCTAGGCAGCGACATGGTTTTCCCCCAGCCGTTTCTCAAGTTGCTCACGTTTCATGGGTTTTTTGCACGTTGACACCCAAGTCCTGCACGTTTCTAGGCAGCCACATGGTTTTTGCCCGGAAACATGCCATGTCGTTCACGTTTCTAGGCAGCGACATGGTTTTACCCCAGCCGTTTCTCAAGTTGCTCACGTTTCATGGGTTTTTTGCACGTTGACACCCAAGTCCTGCACGTTTCTAGGCAGCCACATGGTTTTTGCCCGGAAACATGCCATGTCGTTCACGTTTCTAGGCAGCGACATGGTTTTACCCCAGCCTTTTCTCAAGTTGCTCACGTTTCATGGGTTTTTTGCACGTTGACACCCAAGTCCTGCACGTTTCTAGGCAGCCACATGGTTTTTGCCCGGAAACTTGCCATGTCGTGCACGTTTCTAGGCAGCGACATGGTTTTGCCCCAGCCGTTTCTCAAGTTGCTCACGTTTCATGGGTTTTTTGCACGTTGACACCCAAGTCCTGCACGTTTCTAGGCAGCCACATGGTTTTTGCCCGGAAACTTGCCATGTCGTTCACGTTTCTAGGCAGCGACATGGTTTTACCCCAGCCGTTTCTCAAGTTGCTAACGTTTCATGGGTTTTTTGCACGTTGACACCCAAGTCCTGCACGTTTCTAGGCAGCGACATGGTTTTTGCCCGGAAACTTGCCATGTCGTTCACGTTTCTAGGCAGCGACATGGTTTTGCCCCAGCCGTTTCTCAAGTTGCTCACGTTTCATGGGTTTTTTGCACGTTGACACCCAAGTCGTGCACGTTTCTAGGCAGCGACATGGTTTTTGCCCGGAAACATGCCATGTCGTTCACGTTTCTAGGCAGCGACATGGTTTTGCCCCAGCCGTTTCTCAAGTTGCTCACGTTTCATGGGTTTTTTGCACGTTGACACCCAAGTCCTGCACGTTTCTAGGCAGCAACATGGTTTTTGCCCGGAAACATGCCATGTCGTTCACGTTTCTAGGCAGCGACATGGTTTTACCCCAGCCGTTTCTCAAGTTGCTCACGTTTCATCGGTTTTTTGCACGTTGACACCCAAGTCCTGCACGTTTCTAGGCAGCGACATGATTTTGCCCCGGAAACATGCCATGTCGTTCACGTTTCTAGGCAGCGACATGGTTTTGGCCCAGCCGTTTCTCAAGTCGTTCACGTTTCATGGGTTTTATGCACGTTGACACCCAAGTCGTGCACGTTTCTAGGCAGCGACATGGTTTTGGCCCGGAAACATGCCATGTCGTTCACGTTTCTAGGCAGCGACATGGTTTCGGCCCAGCCG
>JAHSPW020000227.1:40000-41364 GCA_019985065.2 Arctostaphylos glauca
AAACCGACTTGTTGGTGAGCCCATCATTGGTAACATGAACAAAGGAGTAGGCAATCCAAGCAAAACAAATGGTTTTTTTTTTTTTTTTTTTTGGGGGGGTGGGGATTGCCCAGCAAAGAAGGGAGGTGTCAAGAAAGGGGGTAAGACATCATGATTTAGGGAGGGGGGATTGTATAGCAAAGAGGGGGGTGTCAAGAAAGGGGGTAAGGACATCACGCCATACATTTTGCGCATCGCACCTTTAATGCTTTGCACCGAAGTGCTCCGCACCGCAAGTACTACTGCACAAATTTCCCGCATATGATGGTTACCCGCCAAGTGACACCCTTGGCATTATGAACAAAGGACTAGGCAATCCAAGCAAAGCAACGATTTAGGGAGGGGGATTGTCAAGCAAAGAGGGGGGGTGTCAAGAAAGGGGGTAAGGAAAGGGGGGATTGTCAAGCAAAGAGGGGGGTGTCAAGAAAGGGGGTAGGCAATATGAACACAAGACTAGGCAATCTAAGCAAAGCAACGATTTTTTTTTTTTTTTTTTTGGGGTGGGGGGGGGGGGGGGGGGGGGAAGGAAGCACTACTACCTCTCAACAAAGAGACATCCCCTGGGCACATGCTGTGGATTTTAGGCTTTAAATACCATTAGCTAAGCATGCAAAGCCGTTCGGGGCTGACAATGCGTCCTCGAGGGCAGTTACATTTCCAATATTTCCATGCAAAAAACGGGGAGGAGCGGGGGGAAGGGGGGGGGGGGGGGGCGCTCGGCAAGGAGGCATCCGGACATAGCTTGGCATGGTTAGTGTCTTACTTCTTGGAAGCCATTCACTAACCATGCCAAGCCATGTGGGGATGCCAATGTATCATCGAGGGTGGCCACTTTTGGTTGCCAAGCCATGCAAACCGACTTGTTGGTGAGCCCATCATTGGTAACATGAACAAAGGAGTAGGCAATCCAAGCAAAACAAATGGTTTTTTTTTTTTTTTTTTTTGGGGGGGGGGGGGGGGGGATTGCCCAGCAAAGAAGGGAGGTGTCAAGAAAGGGGGTAAGACATCATGATTTAGGGAAGGGGGATTGTATAGCAAAGAGGGGGGTGTCAAGAAAGGGGGTAAGGACATCACGCCATACATTTTGCGCATCGCACCTTTAATGCTTTGCACCGAAGTGCTCCGCACCGCAAGTACTACTGCACAAATTTCCCGCATATGATGGTTACCCGCCAAGTGACACCCTTGGCATTATGAACACAGGACTAGGCAATCCAAGCAAAGCTACGATTTAAGGAGCGGGATTGTCAAGCAAAGAGGGGGGTGTCAAGAAAGGGGGTAAGACAGGGGGGATTGTCAAGCAAAGAGGGGGGGTGTCAAGGAAG
>JAHSPW020000228.1:0-10000 GCA_019985065.2 Arctostaphylos glauca
CAAAAACCATGTCGCTGCCTAGAAACGTGCACGACTTGGGTGTCAACGTGCAAAAAACCCATGAAACGTGAGCAACTTGAGAAACGGCTGGGGTAAAACCATGTCGCTGCCTAGAAACGTGAACGACATGGCATGTTTCCGGGCAAAAACCATGTGGCTGCCTAGAAACGTGCAGGACTTGGGTGTCAACGTGCAAAAAACCCATGAAACGTGAGCAACTTGAGAAACGGCTAGGGCAAAACCATGTCGCTGCCTAGAAACGTGAACGACATGGCATGTTTCCGGGCAAAAACCATGTCGCTGCCTAGAAACGTGCAGGACTTGGGTGTCAACGTGCAAAAAACCCATGAAACGTGAGCAACTTGAGAAACGGCTGGGGCAAAACCATGTCGCTGCCTAGAAACGTGAACGACATGGCATGTTTCCGGGCAAAAACCATGTCGCTGCCTAGAAACGTGCAGGACTTGGGTGTCAACGTGCAAAAAACCCATGAAACGTGAACGACTTGAGAAACGGCTGGGGCAAAACCATGTCGCTGCCTAGAAACGTGAACGACATGGCATGTTTCCGGGCAAAAACCATGTCGCTGCCTAGAAACGTGCAGGACTTGGGTGTGAACGTGCAAAAAACCCATGAAACGTGAGCAACTTGAGAAACGGCTGGGGGAAAACCATGTCGCTGCCTAGAAACGTGCACGACATGGCAAGTTTCCGGGCAAAAACCATGTCGCTGCCTAGAAACGTGCACGACTTGGGTGTCAACGTGCATAAAACCCATGAAACGTGACCGACTTGAGAAACGGCTGGGGCAAAACCATGTCGCTGCCTAGAAACGTGAACGACATGGCAAGTTTCCGGGCAAAAACCATGTCGCTGCCTAGAAACGTGCAGGACTTGGGTGTCAACGTGCAAAAAACCCATGAAACGTGAGCAACTTGAGAAACGGCTGGGGTAAAACCATGTCGCTGCCTAGAAACGTGAACGACATGGCATGTTTCCGGGCAAAAACCATGTGGCTGCCTAGAAACGTGCAGGACTTGGGTGTCAACGTGCAAAAAACCCATGAAACGTGAGCAACTTGAGAAACGGCTGGGGTAAAACCATGTCGCTGCCTAGAAACGTGAACGACATGGCATGTTTCCGGGCAAAAACCATGTGGCTGCCTAGAAACGTGCAGGACTTGGGTGTCAACGTGCAAAAAACCCATGAAACGTGAGCAACTTGAGAAACGGCTGGGGTAAAACCATGTCGCTGCCTAGAAACGTGAACGACATGGCATGTTTCCGGGCAAAAACCATGTCGCTGCCTAGAAACGTGCAGGACTTGGGTGTCAACGTGCAAAAAACCCATGAAACGTGAGCAACTTGAGAAACGGCTGGGCCAAAACCATGTCGCTGCCTAGAAACGTGCACGACATGGCATGTTTCCGGGCAAAAACCATGTCGCTGCCTAGAAACGTGCAGGACTTGGGTGTCAACGTGCATAAAACCCATGAAACGTGACCGACTTGAGAAACGGCTGGGGGAAAACCATGTCGCTGCCTAGAAACGTGAACGACATGGCAAGTTTCCGGGCAAAAACCATGTCGCTGCCTAGAAACGTGCACGACTTGGGTGTCAACGTGCAAAAAACCCATGAAACGTGAGCAACTTGAGAAACGGCTGGGGTAAAACCATGTCGCTGCCTAGAAACGTGAACGACATGGCATGTTTCCGGGCAAAAACCATGTGGCTGCCTAGAAACGTGCAGGCTTGGGTGTCAACGTGCAAAAAACCCATGAAACGTGAGCAACTTGAGAAACGGCTAGGGCAAAACCATGTCGCTGCCTAGAAACGTGAACGACATGGCATGTTTCCGGGCAAAAACCATGTCGCTGCCTAGAAACGTGCAGGACTTGGGTGTCAACGTGCAAAAAACCCATGAAACGTGAGCAACTTGAGAAACGGCTGGGGCAAAACCATGTCGCTGCCTAGAAACGTGAACGACATGGCATGTTTCCGGGCAAAAACCATGTCGCTGCCTAGAAACGTGCAGGACTTGGGTGTCAACGTGCAAAAAACCCATGAAACGTGAACGACTTGAGAAACGGCTGGGGCAAAACCATGTCGCTGCCTAGAAACGTGAACGACATGGCATGTTTCCGGGCAAAAACCATGTCGATGCCTAGAAACGTGCAGGACTTGGGTGTCAACGTGCAAAAAACCCATGAAACGTGAGCAACTTGAGAAACGGCTGGGGTAAAACCATGTCGCTGCCTAGAAACGTGAACGACATGGCATGTTTCCGGGCAAAAACCATGTCGCTGCCTAGAAACGTGCAGGACTTGGGTGTCAACGTGCAAAAAACCCATGAAACGTGAGCAACTTGAGAAACGGCTGGGCCAAAACCATGTCGCTGCCTAGAAACGTGCACGACATGGCATGTTTCCGGGCAAAAACCATGTCGCTGCCTAGAAACGTGCAGGACTTGGGTGTCAACGTGCATAAAACCCATGAAACGTGACCGACTTGAGAAACGGCTGGGGGAAAACCATGTCGCTGCCTAGAAACGTGAACGACATGGCAAGTTTCCGGGCAAAAACCATGTCGCTGCCTAGAAACGTGCACGACTTGGGTGTCAACGTGCAAAAAACCCATGAAACGTGAGCAACTTGAGAAACGGCTGGGGTAAAACCATGTCGCTGCCTAGAAACGTGAACGACATGGCATGTTTCCGGGCAAAAACCATGTGGCTGCCTAGAAACGTGCAGGCTTGGGTGTCAACGTGCAAAAAACCCATGAAACGTGAGCAACTTGAGAAACGGCTAGGGCAAAACCATGTCGCTGCCTAGAAACGTGAACGACATGGCATGTTTCCGGGCAAAAACCATGTCGCTGCCTAGAAACGTGCAGGACTTGGGTGTCAACGTGCAAAAAACCCATGAAACGTGAGCAACTTGAGAAACGGCTGGGGCAAAACCATGTCGCTGCCTAGAAACGTGAACGACATGGCATGTTTCCGGGCAAAAACCATGTCGCTGCCTAGAAACGTGCAGGACTTGGGTGTCAACGTGCAAAAAACCCATGAAACGTGAACGACTTGAGAAACGGCTGGGGCAAAACCATGTCGCTGCCTAGAAACGTGAACGACATGGCATGTTTCCGGGCAAAAACCATGTCGATGCCTAGAAACGTGCAGGACTTGGGTGTCAACGTGCAAAAAACCCATGAAACGTGAGCAACTTGAGAAACGGCTGGGGGAAAACCATGTCGCTGCCTAGAAACGTGCACGACATGGCAAGTTTCCGGGCAAAAACCATGTCGCTGCCTAGAAACGTGCACGACTTGGGTGTCAACGTGCATAAAACCCATGAAACGTGACCGACTTGAGAAACGGCTGGGGCAAAACCATGTCGCTGCCTAGAAACGTGAACGACATGGCAAGTTTCCGGGCAAAAACCATGTCGCTGCCTAGAAACGTGCAGGACTTGGGTGTCAACGTGCAAAAAACCCATGAAACGTGAGCAACTTGAGAAACGGCTGGGGTAAAACCATGTCGCTGCCTAGAAACGTGAACGACATGGCATGTTTCCGGGCAAAAACCATGTGGCTGCCTAGAAACGTGCAGGACTTGGGTGTCAACGTGCAAAAAACCCATGAAACGTGAGCAACTTGAGAAACGGCTGGGGTAAAACCATGTCGCTGCCTAGAAACGTGAACGACATGGCATGTTTCCGGGCAAAAACCATGTGGCTGCCTAGAAACGTGCAGGACTTGGGTGTCAACGTGCAAAAAACCCATGAAACGTGAGCAACTTGAGAAACGGCTGGGGTAAAACCATGTCGCTGCCTAGAAACGTGAACGACATGGCATGTTTCCGGGCAAAAACCATGTCGCTGCCTAGAAACGTGCAGGACTTGGGTGTCAACGTGCAAAAAACCCATGAAACGTGAGCAACTTGAGAAACGGCTGGGCCAAAACCATGTCGCTGCCTAGAAACGTGCACGACATGGCATGTTTCCGGGCAAAAACCATGTCGCTGCCTAGAAACGTGCAGGACTTGGGTGTCAACGTGCATAAAACCCATGAAACGTGACCGACTTGAGAAACGGCTGGGGGAAAACCATGTCGCTGCCTAGAAACGTGAACGACATGGCAAGTTTCCGGGCAAAAACCATGTCGCTGCCTAGAAACGTGCACGACTTGGGTGTCAACGTGCAAAAAACCCATGAAACGTGAGCAACTTGAGAAACGGCTGGGGTAAAACCATGTCGCTGCCTAGAAACGTGAACGACATGGCATGTTTCCGGGCAAAAACCATGTGGCTGCCTAGAAACGTGCAGGACTTGGGTGTCAACGTGCAAAAAACCCATGAAACGTGAGCAACTTGAGAAACGGCTAGGGCAAAACCATGTCGCTGCCTAGAAACGTGAACGACATGGCATGTTTCCGGGCAAAAACCATGTGGCTGCCTAGAAACGTGCAGGACTTGGGTGTCAACGTGCAAAAAACCCATGAAACGTGAGCAACTTGAGAAACGGCTGGGGCAAAACCATGTCGCTGCCTAGAAACGTGCACGACATGGCAAGTTTCCGGGCAAAAACCATGTCGCTGCCTAGAAACGTGCACGACTTGGGTGTCAACGTGCATAAAACCCATGAAACGTGAACGACTTGAGAAACGGCTGGGCCAAAACCATGTCGCTGCCTAGAAACGTGAACGACATGGCATGTTTCCGGGCAAAAACCATGTCGCTGCCTAGAAACGTGAACGACATGGCATGTTTCCGGGCAAAAACCATGTCGCTGCCTAGAAACGTGCAGGACTTGGGTGTCAACGTGCAAAAAACCCATGAAACGTGAGCAACTTGAGAAACGGCTGGGGGAAAACCATGTCGCTGCCTAGAAACGTGCACGACATGGCAAGTTTCCGGGCAAAAACCATGTCGCTGCCTAGAAACGTGCACGACTTGGGTGTCAACGTGCATAAAACCCATGAAACGTGACCGACTTGAGAAACGGCTGGGGCAAAACCATGTCGCTGCCTAGAAACGTGAACGACATGGCAAGTTTCCGGGCAAAAACCATGTCGCTGCCTAGAAACGTGCAGGACTTGGGTGTCAACGTGCAAAAAACCCATGAAACGTGAGCAACTTGAGAAACGGCTGGGGTAAAACCATGTCGCTGCCTAGAAACGTGAACGACATGGCATGTTTCCGGGCAAAAACCATGTCGCTGCCTAGAAACGTGCAGGACTTGGGTGTCAACGTGCAAAAAACCCATGAAACGTGAGCAACTTGAGAAACGGCTGGGGCAAAACCATGTCGCTGCCTAGAAACGTGCACGACATGGCAAGTTTCCGGGCAAAAACCATGTCGCTGCCTAGAAACGTGCAGGACTTGGGTGTCAACGTGCATAAAACCCATGAAACGTGAACGACTTGAGAAACGGCTGGGCCAAAACCATGTCGCTGCCTAGAAACGTGAACGACATGGCATGTTTCCGGGCAAAAACCATGTCACTGCCTAGAAACGTGAACGACATGGCATGTTTCCGGGCAAAAACCATGTCGCTGCCTAGAAACGTGCACGACTTGGGTG
This sequence comes from Arctostaphylos glauca, assembly GCA_019985065.2. Lineage (NCBI taxonomy): Eukaryota > Viridiplantae > Streptophyta > Magnoliopsida > Ericales > Ericaceae > Arctostaphylos > Arctostaphylos glauca. Next base: position 5,577 of record JAHSPW020000228.1, read on the forward strand.
TCAACGTGCATAAAACCCATGAAACGTGAACGACTTGAGAAACGGCTGGGCCAAAACCATGTCGCTGCCTAGAAACGTGCACGCCTTGGCACGACGACGTGCCAAAACGGACGCCGCTGCCTAGAAACGTGCATAACTCAGCATGCGTACGTGCCAAAAACGAGGTTTGTAGCTAGAAACGTGCAAGGGTTTCATGTCGGGTGGGCCAAAAACGGATGTTGCTACCTAGAAATACGATCGACTTGGCATGTCGACGTGCAAAAACCATGCCGATTCCAACAAATGTGCACGACTTGGCTCGCTACCTACAAACGGGCAAATGGCATGTGGAGGAATCCCAAATAAAACGAGCACGAAATAAAAAACGAGGTTAAGTTTGCTTTTATGCTTGATACCGGAATAGAAGTGCACCCTCGACACGATATAGCGAGGCAAGTAACGGCACATGAACTTGCGAAAGGGCACATGAACTACCGAAAAGACATTGCTCTCGGATGAACTTGCGAAAGGGCAACGCTCGGCTAACCAAGAAAAGACAGCTTACAAGCCGCGTAGCAGGAGCATGCGTAACGGAACGCAAAGAAGTAGTAAGGAAGGCAAGGCATGATTGTTCAACACAATGGGAGTGAATCACACACCCCAAAAGTATTACTCAATGGTTCCCACATGTTGGAGTTCATGCACTATTTATCATCCTCGCGTTTTATTATTTTTACGCTTTGTAAATTCCACTTTGTGCATTCTTCTTCAATTCTACTCGCCTCAATATTTTCTAAAATACATGAATAGCTTTCCCAAGTCAACCATAATTTTTCCATGATTTTTCGTATTTTTTTCGTATTTTTTAATAATTTTTAAGCTATTTTTAAGTAATTAATTAATTAAAAATATTCCAACCGAAAAAAAAATTAAAAAAATATTTTTTATAGGTGGGTTTATTTATTATCTTGGTGGTTACATTGATTTTATGGCATAAATAAATCGTATTTCTTCAAAAAACCCCATTATGACTCCTCGAGCATAGGCAATGTCTCCTCCTGTCACTAGGAGAAGGGCTTAGAATGCTATATTAGGGGGGGGTGGTGTCCCTCCTGGGGTGTCGCTGCCAAGGCTTACCCATGCCTTGGTGCGACATTGCTTGCCACCAAGACACGGTTGGCATGCCATTTTGGCTTGGCCAACCAAAAACGAAGTCGGACACCATGCCCGGGGTAATGCCCCGAAAAATGACCGAAATACCCCCGGTCGTCCCGGAAGGATTCTTGGCACCGTCTTGGGCTTGGGCACCCCAAAACGGCCAACGTGGGCGGACTAGTGCACGCAAGAGACTCGGTAACCACGTGGGCATGCCCACAAGACGTGCTTGGCATGCCATTTTGGCTTGGGCAACCAAAAACGAACTCGGACACCCGTCCCGGAAGGATTATTGGCTTCGTCTTGGGCTTGGGCACCCCAAAACGGCCAACGTGAGCGGACTAGTGCATGCAAGAGACCCGGCAACCACGTGGGCATGCCCACAAGACGTGCTTGGCATGCCATTTTGGCTTGAGCAACAAAAAATGAAGTCGGACACCCGTCCCGGAAGGATTCTTGGCTCTGTCTTGGGCTTGGGCACCCCAAAATGGCCAACGCTGGCGGACTAGTGCACGCAATAGACTTGGCAACCACGTGGGCATGCCCACAAGACGTGCTTGGCATGCCATTTTGGCTTGAGCAACCAAAAACGAACTCGGGCACCTTGCCCAGGGTAATGCCTGAAAAAATGATCGAAATAATACCCCCGGTCGGGTTGGAAGGCTTGTTGGCATTGTTTTGGGCATGGGCACCCCAAAACGGCCTACGTGGGTGGGCCTAGTGCATGCACATGCCTCGGCCAAGCCTTGGCAACGATGTGTTCCTTCGGAAGGCTTGCCGACATGTCGGTTGGCATCGTTTTTGGCTTGGCAACCATAAGTGGCCACCCTCGATGATGCATTGGCATCCCCACATGGCTTGGCATGATTAGTGAACGGCTTCCCAAGAAGTCAGACACTGACCATGCCAAGCTATGTTCGGATGCCTCTTGCTGAGAGGGGTCGCCAACAGTCGGTTGGCATGGCTTGGCAACCAAGAAGTGGCCACCCTCGGAGCATTGGCATCCCCACATGGCTTGGCATGATTAGTGAACGGCTTCCTAAGAAGTCAGACACTGACCATGCCAAGATATGTTCGGATGCCTCTTGCTGAGAGGGGTCGCCAACAGTCGGTTGGCATGGCTTGGCTTGGCAACCAAAAAGTGGCCACCCTCGAAGCATTGGCATCCCCACATGGCTTGGCATGATTAGTGAACGGCTTCCTAAGAAGACAGACACTGACCATGCCAAGATATGTTCGGATGCCTCGTGCTGAGAGGGGTCGCCAACAGTCGGTTGGCATGGCTTGGCTTGGCAACCATAAAGTGGCCACCCTCGAAGCATTGGCATCCCCACATGGCTTGGCATGATTAGTGAACGGCTTCCCAAGAAGTCAGACACTAACCATGCCAAGCTATGTTCGGATGCCTCTTGTTGAGAGGGGTTGCCAACAGTCGGTTGGCATGGCTTGGCAACCAAAAAGTGGCCACCCTCGAAGCATTGGCATCCCGACATGGCTTGGCATGATTAGTGAACGGCTTCCCAAGAAGTCAGACACTGATCATGCCAAGCTATGTTCGGATGCCTCCATGCTGAGAGCCCCCCTCCCCCCACCCCACCCTCCCCCCCTTCTCAAACCGTTGATTTTCTTGGATTGCCTAGTCCTTTGTTCATATTGCCAAGGGTGTCACTTGGCGGGTAACCATCATATGCGGGAAATTTGTGCAGTAGTACTTGCGGTGCGGAGCACTTCGGTGCAAAGCATTAAAGGTGCGATGCGCAAAATGTATGGCGTGATGTCCTTACCCCCTTCCTTGACACCCCCCTCTTTGCTTGACAATCCCCCCTGTCTTACCCCCTTTCTTGACACCCCCCTCTTTGCTTGACAATCCCGCTCCTTAAATCGTAGCTTTGCTTGGATTGCCTAGTCCTGTGTTCATAATGCCAAGGGTGTCACTTGGCGGGTAACCATCATATGTGGGAAATTTGTGCAGTAGTACTTGCGGTGCGGAGCACTTCGGTGCAAAGCATTAAAGGTGCGATGCGCAAAATGTATGGCGTGATGTCCTTACCCCCTTTCTTGACACCCCCCTCTTTGCTATACAATCCCCCTTCCCTAAATCATGATGTCTTACCCCCTTTCTTGACACCTCCCTTCTTTGCTGGGCAATCCCCCCCCCCCCCCCAAAAAAAAAAAAAAAAAAACCATTTGTTTTGCTTGGATTGCCTACTCCTTTGTTCATGTTACCAATGATGGGCTCACCAACAAGTCGGTTTGCATGGCTTGGCAACCAAAACTGGCCACCCTCGATGATACATTGGCATCCCCACATGGCTTGGCATGGTTAGTGAATGGCTTCCAAGAAGTAAGACACTAACCATGCCAAGCTATGTCCGGATGCCTCCTTGCCGAGCGCCCCCCCCCCCCCCCCCCCTTCCCCCCGCTCCTCCCCGTTTTTTGCATGGAAATATTGGAAATGTAACTGCCCTCGAGGACGCATTGTCAGCCCCGAACGGCTTTGCATGCTTAGCTAATGGTATTTAAAGCCTAAAATCTACAGCATGTGCCCAGGGGATGTCTCTTTGTTGAGAGGTAGTAGTGCTTCCTTCCCCCCCCCCCCCACCCCAAAAAAAAAAAAAAAAAATCGTTGCTTTGCTTAGATTGCCTAGTCTTGTGTTCATATTGCCTACCCCCTTTCTTGACACCCCCCTCTTTGCTTGACAATCCCCCCTTTCCTTACCCCCTTTCTTGACACCCCCCCCTCTTTGCTTGACAATCCCCCTCCCTAAATCGTTGCTTTGCTTGGATTGCCTAGTCCTTTGTTCATAATGCCAAGGGTGTCACTTGGCGGGTAACCATCATATGCGGGAAATTTGTGCAGTAGTACTTGCGGTGCGGAGCACTTCGGTGCAAAGCATTAAAGGTGCGATGCGCAAAATGTATGGCGTGATGTCCTTACCCCCTTTCTTGACACCCCCCTCTTTGCTATACAATCCCCCCTCCCTAAATCATGATGTCTTACCCCCTTTCTTGACACCTCCCTTCTTTGCTGGGCAATCCCCACCCCCCCAAAAAAAAAAAAAAAAAAACCATTTGTTTTGCTTGGATTGCCTACTCCTTTGTTCATGTTACCAATGATGGGCTCACCAACAAGTCGGTTTGCATGGCTTGGCAACCAAAAGTGGCCACCCTCGATGATACATTGGCATCCCCACATGGCTTGGCATGGTTAGTGAATGGCTTCCAAGAAGTAAGACACTAACCATGCCAAGCTATGTCCGGATGCCTCCTTGCCGAGCGCCCCCCCCCCC
>JAHSPW020000228.1:20000-35000 GCA_019985065.2 Arctostaphylos glauca
TCATGTCGCTGCCTAGAAACGTGCAGGACTTGGGTGTCAACGTGCAAAAAACCGATGAAACGTGAGCAACTTGAGAAACGGCTGGGGTAAAACCATGTCGCTGCCTAGAAACGTGAACGACATGGCATGTTTCCGGGCAAAAACAATGTCGCTGCCTAGAAACGTGCAGGACTTGGGTGTCAACGTGCAAAAAACCCATGAAACGTGAGCAACTTGAGAAACGGCTGGGGCAAAACCATGTCGCTGCCTAGAAACGTGAACGACATGGCATGTTTCCGGGCAAAAACCATGTCGCTGCCTAGAAACGTGCACGACTTGGGTGTCAACGTGCAAAAAACCCATGAAACGTGAGCAACTTGAGAAACGGCTGGGGCAAAACCATGTCGCTGCCTAGAAACGTGAACGACATGGCAAGTTTCCGGGCAAAAACCATGTCGCTGCCTAGAAACGTGCAGGACTTGGGTGTCAACGTGCAAAAAACCCATGAAACGTTAGCAACTTGAGAAACGGCTGGGGTAAAACCATGTCGCTGCCTAGAAACGTGAACGACATGGCAAGTTTCCGGGCAAAAACCATGTGGCTGCCTAGAAACGTGCAGGACTTGGGTGTCAACGTGCAAAAAACCCATGAAACGTGAGCAACTTGAGAAACGGCTGGGGCAAAACCATGTCGCTGCCTAGAAACGTGCACGACATGGCAAGTTTCCGGGCAAAAACCATGTGGCTGCCTAGAAACGTGCAGGACTTGGGTGTCAACGTGCAAAAAACCCATGAAACGTGAGCAACTTGAGAAAAGGCTGGGGTGTAAAACCATGTCGCTGCCTAGAAACGTGAACGACATGGCATGTTTCCGGGCAAAAACCATGTGGCTGCCTAGAAACGTGCAGGACTTGGGTGTCAACGTGCAAAAAACCCATGAAACGTGAGCAACTTGAGAAACGGCTGGGGTAAAACCATGTCGCTGCCTAGAAACGTGAACGACATGGCATGTTTCCGGGCAAAAACCATGTGGCTGCCTAGAAACGTGCAGGACTTGGGTGTCAACGTGCAAAAAACCCATGAAACGTGAGCAACTTGAGAAACGGCTGGGGGAAAACCATGTCGCTGCCTAGAAACGTGAACGACATGGCAAGTTTCCGGGCAAAAACCATGTCGCTGCCTAGAAACGTGCAGGACTTGGGTGTCAACGTGCAAAAAACCCATGAAACGTGAGGAACTTGAGAAACGGCTGGGGCAAAACCTTGTCGCTGCCTAGAAACGTGCACGACATGGCAAGTTTCCGGGCAAAAACCATGTCGCTGCCTAGAAACGTGCAGGACTTGGGTGTCAACGTGCAAAAAACCCATGAAACGTGAGCAACTTGAGAAACGGCTGGGCTAAAACCATGTCGCTGCAAAGAAACGTGAACGACATGGCATGTTTCCGGGCAAAAACCATGTCGCTGCCTAGAAACGTGCAGGACTTGGGTGTCAACGTGCAAAAAACCCATGAAACGTGAGCAACTTGAGAAACGGCTGGGGCAAAACCATGTCGCTGCCTAGAAACGTGAACGACATGGCATGTTTCCGGGCAAAAACCATGTCGCTGCCTAGAAACGTGCAGGACTTGGGTGTCAACGTGCAAAAAACCCATGAAACGTGAGCAACTTGAGAAACGGCTGGGGCAAAACCATGTCGCTGCCTAGAAACGTGAACGACATGGCATGTTTCCGGGCAAAAACCATGTCGCTGCCTAGAAACGTGCAGGACTTGGGTGTCAACGTGCAAAAAACCCATGAAACGTGAGCGACTTGAGAAACGGCTGGGGCAAAACCATGTCGCTGCCTAGAAACGTGAACGACATGGCATGTTTCCGGGCAAAAACCATGTCGCTGCCTAGAAACGTGCAGGACTTGGGTGTGAACGTGCAAAAAACCCATGAAACGTGAGCAACTTGAGAAACGGCTGGGGGAAAACCATGTCGCTGCCTAGAAACGTGCACGACATGGCAAGTTTCCGGGCAAAAACCATGTCGCTGCCTAGAAACGTGCACGACTTGGGTGTCAACGTGCATAAAACCCATGAAACGTGACCGACTTGAGAAACGGCTGGGGCAAAACCATGTCGCTGCCTAGAAACGTGAACGACATGGCAAGTTTCCGGGCAAAAACCATGTCGCTGCCTAGAAACGTGCAGGACTTGGGTGTCAACGTGCAAAAAACCCATGAAACGTGAGCAACTTGAGAAACGGCTGGGGTAAAACCATGTCGCTGCCTAGAAACGTGAACGACATGGCATGTTTCCGGGCAAAAACCATCTGGCTGCCTAGAAACGTGCAGGACTTGGGTGTCAACGTGCAAAAAACCCATGAAACGTGAGCAACTTGAGAAACGGCTGGGGTAAAACCATGTCGCTGCCTAGAAACGTGAACGACATGGCATGTTTCCGGGCAAAAACCATGTGGCTGCCTAGAAACGTGCAGGACTTGGGTGTCAACGTGCAAAAAACCCATGAAACGTGAGCAACTTGAGAAACGGCTGGGGTAAAACCATGTCGCTGCCTAGAAACGTGAACGACATGGCATGTTTCCGGGCAAAAACCATGTCGCTGCCTAGAAACGTGCAGGACTTGGGTGTCAACGTGCAAAAAACCCATGAAACGTGAGCAACTTGAGAAACGGCTGGGCCAAAACCATGTCGCTGCCTAGAAACGTGCACGACATGGCATGTTTCCGGGCAAAAACCATGTCGCTGCCTAGAAACGTGCAGGACTTGGGTGTCAACGTGCATAAAACCCATGAAACGTGACCGACTTGAGAAACGGCTGGGGGAAAACCATGTCGCTGCCTAGAAACGTGAACGACATGGCAAGTTTCCGGGCAAAAACCATGTCGCTGCCTAGAAACGTGCACGACTTGGGTGTCAACGTGCAAAAAACCCATGAAACGTGAGCAACTTGAGAAACGGCTGGGGTAAAACCATGTCGCTGCCTAGAAACGTGAACGACATGGCATGTTTCCGGGCAAAAACCATGTGGCTGCCTAGAAACGTGCAGGACTTGGGTGTCAACGTGCAAAAAACCCATGAAACGTGAGCAACTTGAGAAACGGCTAGGGCAAAACCATGTCGCTGCCTAGAAACGTGAACGACATGGCATGTTTCCGGGCAAAAACCATGTCGCTGCCTAGAAACGTGCAGGACTTGGGTGTCAACGTGCAAAAAAACCCATGAAACGTGAGCAACTTGAGAAACGGCTGGGGCAAAACCATGTCGCTGCCTAGAAACGTGAACGACATGGCATGTTTCCGGGCAAAAACCATGTCGCTGCCTAGAAACGTGCAGGACTTGGGTGTCAACGTGCAAAAAACCCATGAAACGTGAACGACTTGAGAAACGGCTGGGGCAAAACCATGTCGCTGCCTAGAAACGTGAACGACATGGCATGTTTCCGGGCAAAAACCATGTCGCTGCCTAGAAACGTGCAGGACTTGGGTGTGAACGTGCAAAAAACCCATGAAACGTGAGCAACTTGAGAAACGGCTGGGGGAAAACCATGTCGCTGCCTAGAAACGTGCACGACATGGCAAGTTTCCGGGCAAAAACCATGTCGCTGCCTAGAAACGTGCACGACTTGGGTGTCAACGTGCATAAAACCCATGAAACGTGACCGACTTGAGAAACGGCTGGGGCAAAACCATGTCGCTGCCTAGAAACGTGAACGACATGGCAAGTTTCCGGGCAAAAACCATGTCGCTGCCTAGAAACGTGCAGGACTTGGGTGTCAACGTGCAAAAAACCCATGAAACGTGAGCAACTTGAGAAACGGCTGGGGTAAAACCATGTCGCTGCCTAGAAACGTGAACGACATGGCATGTTTCCGGGCAAAAACCATGTGGCTGCCTAGAAACGTGCAGGACTTGGGTGTCAACGTGCAAAAAACCCATGAAACGTGAGCAACTTGAGAAACGGCTGGGGTAAAACCATGTCGCTGCCTAGAAACGTGAACGACATGGCATGTTTCCGGGCAAAAACCATGTGGCTGCCTAGAAACGTGCAGGACTTGGGTGTCAACGTGCAAAAAACCCATGAAACGTGAGCAACTTGAGAAACGGCTGGGGTAAAACCATGTCGCTGCCTAGAAACGTGAACGACATGGCATGTTTCCGGGCAAAAACCATGTCGCTGCCTAGAAACGTGCAGGACTTGGGTGTCAACGTGCAAAAAACCCATGAAACGTGAGCAACTTGAGAAACGGCTGGGCCAAAACCATGTCGCTGCCTAGAAACGTGCACGACATGGCATGTTTCCGGGCAAAAACCATGTCGCTGCCTAGAAACGTGCAGGACTTGGGTGTCAACGTGCATAAAACCCATGAAACGTGACCGACTTGAGAAACGGCTGGGGGAAAACCATGTCGCTGCCTAGAAACGTGAACGACATGGCAAGTTTCCGGGCAAAAACCATGTCGCTGCCTAGAAACGTGCACGACTTGGGTGTCAACGTGCAAAAAACCCATGAAACGTGAGCAACTTGAGAAACGGCTGGGGTAAAACCATGTCGCTGCCTAGAAACGTGAACGACATGGCATGTTTCCGGGCAAAAACCATGTGGCTGCCTAGAAACGTGCAGGCTTGGGTGTCAACGTGCAAAAAACCCATGAAACGTGAGCAACTTGAGAAACGGCTAGGGCAAAACCATGTCGCTGCCTAGAAACGTGAACGACATGGCATGTTTCCGGGCAAAAACCATGTCGCTGCCTAGAAACGTGCAGGACTTGGGTGTCAACGTGCAAAAAACCCATGAAACGTGAGCAACTTGAGAAACGGCTGGGGCAAAACCATGTCGCTGCCTAGAAACGTGAACGACATGGCATGTTTCCGGGCAAAAACCATGTCGCTGCCTAGAAACGTGCAGGACTTGGGTGTCAACGTGCAAAAAACCCATGAAACGTGAACGACTTGAGAAACGGCTGGGGCAAAACCATGTCGCTGCCTAGAAACGTGAACGACATGGCATGTTTCCGGGCAAAAACCATGTCGATGCCTAGAAACGTGCAGGACTTGGGTGTCAACGTGCAAAAAACCCATGAAACGTGAGCAACTTGAGAAACGGCTGGGGTAAAACCATGTCGCTGCCTAGAAACGTGAACGACATGGCATGTTTCCGGGCAAAAACCATGTCGCTGCCTAGAAACGTGCAGGACTTGGGTGTCAACGTGCAAAAAACCCATGAAACGTGAGCAACTTGAGAAACGGCTGGGCCAAAACCATGTCGCTGCCTAGAAACGTGCACGACATGGCATGTTTCCGGGCAAAAACCATGTCGCTGCCTAGAAACGTGCAGGACTTGGGTGTCAACGTGCATAAAACCCATGAAACGTGACCGACTTGAGAAACGGCTGGGGGAAAACCATGTCGCTGCCTAGAAACGTGAACGACATGGCAAGTTTCCGGGCAAAAACCATGTCGCTGCCTAGAAACGTGCACGACTTGGGTGTCAACGTGCAAAAAACCCATGAAACGTGAGCAACTTGAGAAACGGCTGGGGTAAAACCATGTCGCTGCCTAGAAACGTGAACGACATGGCATGTTTCCGGGCAAAAAACCATGTGGCTGCCTAGAAACGTGCAGGCTTGGGTGTCAACGTGCAAAAAACCCATGAAACGTGAGCAACTTGAGAAACGGCTAGGGCAAAACCATGTCGCTGCCTAGAAACGTGAACGACATGGCATGTTTCCGGGCAAAAACCATGTCGCTGCCTAGAAACGTGCAGGACTTGGGTGTCAACGTGCAAAAAACCCATGAAACGTGAGCAACTTGAGAAACGGCTGGGGCAAAACCATGTCGCTGCCTAGAAACGTGAACGACATGGCATGTTTCCGGGCAAAAACCATGTCGCTGCCTAGAAACGTGCAGGACTTGGGTGTCAACGTGCAAAAAACCCATGAAACGTGAACGACTTGAGAAACGGCTGGGGCAAAACCATGTCGCTGCCTAGAAACGTGAACGACATGGCATGTTTCCGGGCAAAAAACCATGTCGATGCCTAGAAACGTGCAGGACTTGGGTGTCAACGTGCAAAAAACCCATGAAACGTGAGCAACTTGAGAAACGGCTGGGGGAAAACCATGTCGCTGCCTAGAAACGTGCACGACATGGCAAGTTTCCGGGCAAAAACCATGTCGCTGCCTAGAAACGTGCACGACTTGGGTGTCAACGTGCATAAAACCCATGAAACGTGACCGACTTGAGAAACGGCTGGGGCAAAACCATGTCGCTGCCTAGAAACGTGAACGACATGGCAAGTTTCCGGGCAAAAACCATGTCGCTGCCTAGAAACGTGCAGGACTTGGGTGTCAACGTGCAAAAAACCCATGAAACGTGAGCAACTTGAGAAACGGCTGGGGTTAAAACCATGTCGCTGCCTAGAAACGTGAACGACATGGCATGTTTCCGGGCAAAAACCATGTGGCTGCCTAGAAACGTGCAGGACTTGGGTGTCAACGTGCAAAAAACCCATGAAACGTGAGCAACTTGAGAAACGGCTGGGGTAAAACCATGTCGCTGCCTAGAAACGTGAACGACATGGCATGTTTCCGGGCAAAAACCATGTGGCTGCCTAGAAACGTGCAGGACTTGGGTGTCAACGTGCAAAAAACCCATGAAACGTGAGCAACTTGAGAAACGGCTGGGGTAAAACCATGTCGCTGCCTAGAAACGTGAACGACATGGCATGTTTCCGGGCAAAAAACCATGTCGCTGCCTAGAAACGTGCAGGACTTGGGTGTCAACGTGCAAAAAACCCATGAAACGTGAGCAACTTGAGAAACGGCTGGGCCAAAACCATGTCGCTGCCTAGAAACGTGCACGACATGGCATGTTTCCGGGCAAAAACCATGTCGCTGCCTAGAAACGTGCAGGACTTGGGTGTCAACGTGCATAAAACCCATGAAACGTGACCGACTTGAGAAACGGCTGGGGGAAAACCATGTCGCTGCCTAGAAACGTGAACGACATGGCAAGTTTCCGGGCAAAAACCATGTCGCTGCCTAGAAACGTGCACGACTTGGGTGTCAACGTGCAAAAAACCCATGAAACGTGAGCAACTTGAGAAACGGCTGGGGTAAAACCATGTCGCTGCCTAGAAACGTGAACGACATGGCATGTTTCCGGGCAAAAACCATGTGGCTGCCTAGAAACGTGCAGGACTTGGGTGTCAACGTGCAAAAAACCCATGAAACGTGAGCAACTTGAGAAACGGCTAGGGCAAAACCATGTCGCTGCCTAGAAACGTGAACGACATGGCATGTTTCCGGGCAAAAACCATGTGGCTGCCTAGAAACGTGCAGGACTTGGGTGTCAACGTGCAAAAAACCCATGAAACGTGAGCAACTTGAGAAACGGCTGGGGCAAAACCATGTCGCTGCCTAGAAACGTGCACGACATGGCAAGTTTCCGGGCAAAAACCATGTCGCTGCCTAGAAACGTGCACGACTTGGGTGTCAACGTGCATAAAACCCATGAAACGTGAACGACTTGAGAAACGGCTGGGCCAAAACCATGTCGCTGCCTAGAAACGTGAACGACATGGCATGTTTCCGGGCAAAAAACCATGTCGCTGCCTAGAAACGTGAACGACATGGCATGTTTCCGGGCAAAAACCATGTCGCTGCCTAGAAACGTGCAGGACTTGGGTGTCAACGTGCAAAAAACCCATGAAACGTGAGCAACTTGAGAAACGGCTGGGGGAAAACCATGTCGCTGCCTAGAAACGTGCACGACATGGCAAGTTTCCGGGCAAAAACCATGTCGCTGCCTAGAAACGTGCACGACTTGGGTGTCAACGTGCATAAAACCCATGAAACGTGACCGACTTGAGAAACGGCTGGGGCAAAACCATGTCGCTGCCTAGAAACGTGAACGACATGGCAAGTTTCCGGGCAAAAACCATGTCGCTGCCTAGAAACGTGCAGGACTTGGGTGTCAACGTGCAAAAAACCCATGAAACGTGAGCAACTTGAGAAACGGCTGGGGTAAAACCATGTCGCTGCCTAGAAACGTGAACGACATGGCATGTTTCCGGGCAAAAACCATGTCGCTGCCTAGAAACGTGCAGGACTTGGGTGTCAACGTGCAAAAAACCCATGAAACGTGAGCAACTTGAGAAACGGCTGGGGCAAAACCATGTCGCTGCCTAGAAACGTGCACGACATGGCAAGTTTCCGGGCAAAAACCATGTCGCTGCCTAGAAACGTGCAGGACTTGGGTGTCAACGTGCATAAAACCCATGAAACGTGAACGACTTGAGAAACGGCTGGGCCAAAACCATGTCGCTGCCTAGAAACGTGAACGACATGGCATGTTTCCGGGCAAAAACCATGTCGCTGCCTAGAAACGTGAACGACATGGCATGTTTCCGGGCAAAAACCATGTGGCTGCCTAGAAACGTGCAGGACTTGGGTGTCAACGTGCAAAAAACCCATGAAACGTGAGCAACTTGAGAAACGGCTAGGGCAAAACCATGTCGCTGCCTAGAAACGTGAACGACATGGCATGTTTCCGGGCAAAAACCATGTGGCTGCCTAGAAACGTGCAGGACTTGGGTGTCAACGTGCAAAAAACCCATGAAACGTGAGCAACTTGAGAAACGGCTGGGGCAAAACCATGTCGCTGCCTAGAAACGTGCACGACATGGCAAGTTTCCGGGCAAAAACCATGTCGCTGCCTAGAAACGTGCAGGACTTGGGTGTCAACGTGCATAAAACCCATGAAACGTGAACGACTTGAGAAACGGCTGGGCCAAAACCATGTCGCTGCCTAGAAACGTGAACGACATGGCATGTTTCCGGGCAAAAACCATGTCGCTGCCTAGAAACGTGAACGACATGGCATGTTTCCGGGCAAAAACCATGTCGCTGCCTAGAAACGTGCACGACTTGGGTGTCAACGTGCATAAAACCCATGAAACGTGAATGACTTGAGAAACGGCTGGGCCAAAACCATGTCGCTGCCTAGAAACGTGCACGCCTTGGCACGACGACGTGCCAAAACGGACGCCGCTGCCTAGAAACGTGCATAACTCAGCATGCGTACGTGCCAAAAACGAGGTTTGTAGCTAGAAACGTGCAAGGGTTTCATGTCGGGTGGGCCAAAAACGGATGTTGCTACCTAGAAATACGATCGACTTGGCATGTCGACGTGCAAAAACCATGCCGATTCCAACAAATGTGCACGACTTGGCTCGCTACCTACAAACGGGCAAATGGCATGTGGAGGAATCCCAAATAAAACGAGCACGAAATAAAAAACGAGGTTAAGTTTGCTTTTATGCTTGATACCGGAATAGAAGTGCACCCTCGACACGATATAGCGAGGCAAGTAACGGCACATGAACTTGCGAAAGGGCACATGAACTACCGAAAAGACATTGCTCTCGGATGAACTTGCGAAAGGGCAACGCTCGGCTAACCAAGAAAAGACAGCTTACAAGCCGCGTAGCAGGAGCATGCGTAACGGAACGCAAAGAAGTAGTAAGGAAGGCAAGGCATGATTGTTCAACACAATGGGAGTGAATCACACACCCCAAAAGTATTACTCAATGGTTCCCACATGTTGGAGTTCATGCACTATTTATCATCCTCGCGTTTTATTATTTTTACGCTTTGTAAATTCCACTTTGTGCATTCTTCTTCAATTCTACTCGCCTCAATATTTTCTAAAATACATGAATAGCTTTCCCAAGTCAACCATAATTTTTCCATGATTTTTCGTATTTTTTTCGTATTTTTTAATAATTTTTAAGCTATTTTTAAGTAATTAATTAATTAAAAATATTCCAACCGAAAAAAAAATTAAAAAAATATTTTTTATAGGTGGGTTTATTTATTATCTTGGTGGTTACATTGATTTTATGGCATAAATAAATCGTATTTCTTCAAAAAACCCCATTATGACTCCTCGAGCATAGGCAATGTCTCCTCCTGTCACTAGGAGAAGGGCTTAGAATGCTATATTAGGGGGGGGTGGTGTCCCTCCTGGGGTGTCGCTGCCAAGGCTTACCCATGCCTTGGTGCGACATTGCTTGCCACCAAGACACGGTTGGCATGCCATTTTGGCTTGGCCAACCAAAAACGAAGTCGGACACCATGCCCGGGGTAATGCCCCGAAAAATGACCGAAATACCCCCGGTCGTCCCGGAAGGATTCTTGGCACCGTCTTGGGCTTGGGCACCCCAAAACGGCCAACGTGGGCGGACTAGTGCATGCAAGAGACTCGGTAACCACGTGGGCATGCCCACAAGACGTGCTTGGCATGCCATTTTGGCTTGGGCAACCAAAAACGAACTCGGACACCCGTCCCGGAAGGATTATTGGCTTCGTCTTGGGCTTGGGCACCCCAAAACGGCCAACGTGAGCGGACTAGTGCATGCAAGAGACCCGGCAACCACGTGGGCATGCCCACAAGACGTGCTTGGCATGCCATTTTGGCTTGAGCAACAAAAAATGAAGTCGGACACCCGTCCCGGAAGGATTCTTGGCTCTGTCTTGGGCTTGGGCACCCCAAAATGGCCAACGCGGGCGGACTAGTGCACGCAATAGACTTGGCAACCACGTGGGCATGCCCACAAGACGTGCTTGGCATGCCATTTTGGCTTGAGCAACCAAAAACGAACTCGGGCACCTTGCCCAGGGTAATGCCTGAAAAAATGATCGAAATAATACCCCCGGTCGGGTTGGAAGGCTTGTTGGCATTGTTTTGGGCATGGGCACCCCAAAACGGCCTACGTGGGTGGGCCTAGTGCATGCACATGCCTCGGCCAAGCCTTGGCAACGATGTGTTCCTTCGGAAGGCTTGCCGACATGTCGGTTGGCATCGTTTTTGGCTTGGCAACCATAAGTGGCCACCCTCGATGATGCATTGGCATCCCCACATGGCTTGGCATGATTAGTGAACGGCTTCCCAAGAAGTCAGACACTGACCATGCCAAGCTATGTTCGGATGCCTCTTGCTGAGAGGGGTCGCCAACAGTCGGTTGGCATGGCTTGGCAACCAAGAAGTGGCCACCCTCGGAGCATTGGCATCCCCACATGGCTTGGCATGATTAGTGAACGGCTTCCTAAGAAGTCAGACACTGACCATGCCAAGATATGTTCGGATGCCTCTTGCTGAGAGGGGTCGCCAACAGTCGGTTGGCATGGCTTGGCTTGGCAACCAAAAAGTGGCCACCCTCGAAGCATTGGCATCCCCACATGGCTTGGCATGATTAGTGAACGGCTTCCTAAGAAGACAGACACTGACCATGCCAAGATATGTTCGGATGCCTCGTGCTGAGAGGGGTCGCCAACAGTCGGTTGGCATGGCTTGGCTTGGCAACCATAAAGTGGCCACCCTCGAAGCATTGGCATCCCCACATGGCTTGGCATGATTAGTGAACGGCTTCCCAAGAAGTCAGACACTAACCATGCCAAGCTATGTTCGGATGCCTCTTGTTGAGAGGGGTTGCCAACAGTCGGTTGGCATGGCTTGGCAACCAAAAAGTGGCCACCCTCGAAGCATTGGCATCCCGACATGGCTTGGCATGATTAGTGAACGGCTTCCCAAGAAGTCAGACACTGATCATGCCAAGCTATGTTCGGATGCCTCCATGCTGAGAGCCCCCCCCTCCCCCCACCCCACCCTCCCCCCCCTTCTCAAACCGTTGATTTTCTTGGATTGCCTAGTCCTTTGTTCATATTGCCAAGGGTGTCACTTGGCGGGTAACCATCATATGCGGGAAATTTGTGCAGTAGTACTTGCGGTGCGGAGCACTTCGGTGCAAAGCATTAAAGGTGCGATGCGCAAAATGTATGGCGTGATGTCCTTACCCCCTTCCTTGACACCCCCCTCTTTGCTTGACAATCCCCCCTGTCTTACCCCCTTTCTTGACACCCCCCTCTTTGCTTGACAATCCCGCTCCTTAAATCGTAGCTTTGCTTGGATTGCCTAGTCCTGTGTTCATAATGCCAAGGGTGTCACTTGGCGGGTAACCATCATATGCGGGAAATTTGTGCAGTAGTACTTGCGGTGCGGAGCACTTCGGTGCAAAGCATTAAAGGTGCGATGCGCAAAATGTATGGCGTGATGTCCTTACCCCCTTTCTTGACACCCCCCTCTTTGCTATACAATCCCCCTTCCCTAAATCATGATGTCTTACCCCCTTTCTTGACACCTCCCTTCTTTGCTGGGCAATCCCCCCCCCCCCCCCCAAAAAAAAAAAAAAAAAAACCATTTGTTTTGCTTGGATTGCCTACTCCTTTGTTCATGTTACCAATGATGGGCTCACCAACAAGTCGGTTTGCATGGCTTGGCAACCAAAAGTGGCCACCCTCGATGATACATTGGCATCCCCACATGGCTTGGCATGGTTAGTGAATGGCTTCCAAGAAGTAAGACACTAACCATGCCAAGCTATGTCCGGATGCCTCCTTGCCGAGCGCCCCCCCCCCCCCCCCTTCCCCCCGCTCCTCCCCGTTTTTTGCATGGAAATATTGGAAATGTAACTGCCCTCGAGGACGCATTGTCAGCCCCGAACGGCTTTGCATGCTTAGCTAATGGTATTTAAAGCCTAAAATCTACAGCATGTGCCCAGGGGATGTCTCTTTGTTGAGAGGTAGTAGTGCTTCCTTCCCCCCCCCCCCCCCCCCCCCACCCCAAAAAAAAAAAAAAAAAATCGTTGCTTTGCTTAGATTGCCTAGTCTTGTGTTCATATTGCCTACCCCCTTTCTTGACACCCCCCTCTTTGCTTGACAATCCCCCCTTTCCTTACCCCCTTTCTTGACACCCCCCCCTCTTTGCTTGACAATCCCCCTCCCTAAATCGTTGCTTTGCTTGGATTGCCTAGTCCTTTGTTCATAATGCCAAGGGTGTCACTTGGCGGGTAACCATCATATGCGGGAAATTTGTGCAGTAGTACTTGCGGTGCGGAGCACTTCGGTGCAAAGCATTAAAGGTGCGATGCGCAAAATGTATGGCGTGATGTCCTTACCCCCCTTTCTTGACACCCCCCTCTTTGCTATACAATCCCCCCCTCCCTAAATCATGATGTCTTACCCCCCTTTCTTGACACCTCCCTTCTTTGCTGGGCAATCCCCACCCCCCCAAAAAAAAAAAAAAAAAAAACCATTTGTTTTGCTTGGATTGCCTACTCCTTTGTTCATGTTACCAATGATGGGCTCACCAACAAGTCGGTTTGCATGGCTTGGCAACCAAAAGTGGCCACCCTCGATGATACATTGGCATCCCCACATGGCTTGGCATGGTTAGTGAATGGCTTCCAAGAAGTAAGACACTAACCATGCCAAGCTATGTCCGGATGCCTCCTTGCCGAGCGCCCCCCCCCCCCCCCTTCCCCCCGCTCCTCCCCGTTTTTTGCATGGAAATATTGGAAATGTAACTGCCCTCGAGGACGCATTGTCACCCCCGAACGGCTTTGCATGCTTAGCTAATGGTATTTAAAGCCTAAAATCTACAGCATGTGCCCAGGGGATGTCTCTTTGTTGAGAGGTAGTAGTGCTTCCTTCCCCCCCCCCCCCCCCCACCCCAAAAAAAAAAAAAAATCGTTGCTTTGCTTAGATTGCCTAGTCTTGTGTTCATATTGCCTACCCCCTTTCTTGACACCCCCCTCTTTGCTTGACAATCCCCCCTTTCCTTACCCCCTTTCTTGACACCCCCCCTCTTTGCTTGACAATCCCCCTCCCTAAATCGTTGCTTTGCTTGGATTGCCTAGTCCTTTGTTCATAATGCCAAGGGTGTCACTTGGCGGGTAACCATCATATGCGGGAAATTTGTGCAGTAGTACTTGCGGTGCGGAGCACTTCGGTGCAAAGCATTAAAGGTGCGATGCGCAAAATGTATGGCGTGATGTCCTTACCCCCTTTCTTGACACCCCCCCTCTTTGCTATACAATCCCCCCTCCCTAAATCATGATGTCTTACCCCCTTTCTTGACACCTCCCTTCTTTGCTGGGCAATCCCCCCCCCCCCCCCAAAAAAAAAAAAAAAAAAAAAACCATTTGTTCTGCTTGGATTGCCTACTCCTTTGTTCATGTTACCAATGATGGGCTCACCAACAAGTCGGTTTGCATGGCTTGGCAACCAAAAGTGGCCACCCTCGATGATACATTGGCATCCCCACATGGCTTGGCATGGTTAGTGAATGGCTTCCAAGAAGTAAGACACTAACCATGCCAAGCTATGTCCGGATGCCTCCTTGCCGAGCGCCCCCCCCCCCCCCCCTTCCCCCCGCTCCTCCCCGTTTTTTGCATGGAAATATTGGAAATGTAACTGCCCTCGAGGACGCATTGTCACCCCCGAACGGCTTTGCATGCTTAGCTAATGGTATTTAAAGCCTAAAATCTACAGCATGTGCCCAGGGGATGTCTCTTTGTTGAGAGGTAGTAGTGCTTCCTTCCCCCCCCCCCCCCCCCCACCCCCCAAAAAAAAAAAAAAAATCGTTGCTTTGCTTAGATTGCCTAGTCTTGTGTTCATATTGCCTACCCCCTTTCTTGACACCCCCCCTCTTTGCTTGACAATCCCCCCTTTCCTTACCCCCTTTCTTGACACCCCCCCCTCTTTGCTTGACAATCCCCCTCCCTAAATCGTTGCTTTGCTTGGATTGCCTAGTCCTTTGTTCATAATGCCAAGGGTGTCACTTTGCGGGTAACCATCATATGCGGGAAATTTGTGCAGTAGTACTTGCGGTGCGGAGCACTTCGGTGCAAAGCATTAAAGGTACGATGCGCAAAATGTATGGCGTGATGTCCTTACCTGCTTTCTTGACACCCCCCCTCTTTGCTTGACAAACCCCCTGTCCTTACCTCCTTTCTTCACAGCCCCCTCTTTGCTTGATAATCCCCCTCCCTAAATCGTTGCTTTGCTTGGATTGCCTAGTCCTTTGTTCATAATGCCAAGGGTGTCACTTGGCGGGTAACCATCATATGCGGGAAATTTGTGCAGTAGTACTTGCGGTGCGGAGCACTTCGGTGCAA
>JAHSPW020000229.1:10000-20000 GCA_019985065.2 Arctostaphylos glauca
GGACTTGGGTGTCAACGTGCAAAAAACCCATGAAACGTGAGCAACTTGAGAAACGGCTGGGGTAAAACCATGTCGCTGCCTAGAAACGTGAACGACATGGCATGTTTCCGGGCAAAAACCATCTGGCTGCCTAGAAACGTGCAGGACTTGGGTGTCAACGTGCAAAAAACCCATGAAACGTGAGCAACTTGAGAAACGGCTGGGGTAAAACCATGTCGCTGCCTAGAAACGTGAACGACATGGCATGTTTCCGGGCAAAAACCATGTGGCTGCCTAGAAACGTGCAGGACTTGGGTGTCAACGTGCAAAAAACCCATGAAACGTGAGCAACTTGAGAAACGGCTGGGGTAAAACCATGTCGCTGCCTAGAAACGTGAACGACATGGCATGTTTCCGGGCAAAAACCATGTCGCTGCCTAGAAACGTGCAGGACTTGGGTGTCAACGTGCAAAAAACCCATGAAACGTGAGCAACTTGAGAAACGGCTGGGCCAAAACCATGTCGCTGCCTAGAAACGTGCACGACATGGCATGTTTCCGGGCAAAAACCATGTCTCCTCCTAGAAACGTGCAGGACTTGGGTGTCAACGTGCATAAAACCCATGAAACGTGACCGACTTGAGAAACGGCTGGGGGAAAACCATGTCGCTGCCTAGAAACGTGAACGACATGGCAAGTTTCCGGGCAAAAACCATGTCGCTGCCTAGAAACGTGCACGACTTGGGTGTCAACGTGCAAAAAACCCATGAAACGTGAGCAACTTGAGAAACGGCTGGGGTAAAACCATGTCGCTGCCTAGAAACGTGAACGACATGGCATGTTTCCGGGCAAAAACCATGTGGCTGCCTAGAAACGTGCAGGACTTGGGTGTCAACGTGCAAAAAACCCATGAAACGTGAGCAACTTGAGAAACGGCTAGGGCAAAACCATGTCGCTGCCTAGAAACGTGAACGACATGGCATGTTTCCGGGCAAAAACCATGTCGCTGCCTAGAAACGTGCAGGACTTGGGTGTCAACGTGCAAAAAACCCATGAAACGTGAGCAACTTGAGAAACGGCTGGGGCAAAACCATGTCGCTGCCTAGAAACGTGAACGACATGGCATGTTTCCGGGCAAAAACCATGTCGCTGCCTAGAAACGTGCAGGACTTGGGTGTCAACGTGCAAAAAACCCATGAAACGTGAACGACTTGAGAAACGGCTGGGGCAAAACCATGTCGCTGCCTAGAAACGTGAACGACATGGCATGTTTCCGGGCAAAAACCATGTCGCTGCCTAGAAACGTGCAGGACTTGGGTGTGAACGTGCAAAAAACCCATGAAACGTGAGCAACTTGAGAAACGGCTGGGGGAAAACCATGTCGCTGCCTAGAAACGTGCACGACATGGCAAGTTTCCGGGCAAAAACCATGTCGCTGCCTAGAAACGTGCACGACTTGGGTGTCAACGTGCATAAAACCCATGAAACGTGACCGACTTGAGAAACGGCTGGGGCAAAACCATGTCGCTGCCTAGAAACGTGAACGACATGGCAAGTTTCCGGGCAAAAACCATGTCGCTGCCTAGAAACGTGCAGGACTTGGGTGTCAACGTGCAAAAAACCCATGAAACGTGAGCAACTTGAGAAACGGCTGGGGTAAAACCATGTCGCTGCCTAGAAACGTGAACGACATGGCATGTTTCCGGGCAAAAACCATGTGGCTGCCTAGAAACGTGCAGGACTTGGGTGTCAACGTGCAAAAAACCCATGAAACGTGAGCAACTTGAGAAACGGCTGGGGTAAAACCATGTCGCTGCCTAGAAACGTGAACGACATGGCATGTTTCCGGGCAAAAACCATGTGGCTGCCTAGAAACGTGCAGGACTTGGGTGTCAACGTGCAAAAAACCCATGAAACGTGAGCAACTTGAGAAACGGCTGGGGTAAAACCATGTCGCTGCCTAGAAACGTGAACGACATGGCATGTTTCCGGGCAAAAACCATGTCGCTGCCTAGAAACGTGCAGGACTTGGGTGTCAACGTGCAAAAAACCCATGAAACGTGAGCAACTTGAGAAACGGCTGGGCCAAAACCATGTCGCTGCCTAGAAACGTGCACGACATGGCATGTTTCCGGGCAAAAACCATGTCGCTGCCTAGAAACGTGCAGGACTTGGGTGTCAACGTGCATAAAACCCATGAAACGTGACCGACTTGAGAAACGGCTGGGGGAAAACCATGTCGCTGCCTAGAAACGTGAACGACATGGCAAGTTTCCGGGCAAAAACCATGTCGCTGCCTAGAAACGTGCACGACTTGGGTGTCAACGTGCAAAAAACCCATGAAACGTGAGCAACTTGAGAAACGGCTGGGGTAAAACCATGTCGCTGCCTAGAAACGTGAACGACATGGCATGTTTCCGGGCAAAAACCATGTGGCTGCCTAGAAACGTGCAGGCTTGGGTGTCAACGTGCAAAAAACCCATGAAACGTGAGCAACTTGAGAAACGGCTAGGGCAAAACCATGTCGCTGCCTAGAAACGTGAACGACATGGCATGTTTCCGGGCAAAAACCATGTCGCTGCCTAGAAACGTGCAGGACTTGGGTGTCAACGTGCAAAAAACCCATGAAACGTGAGCAACTTGAGAAACGGCTGGGGCAAAACCATGTCGCTGCCTAGAAACGTGAACGACATGGCATGTTTCCGGGCAAAAACCATGTCGCTGCCTAGAAACGTGCAGGACTTGGGTGTCAACGTGCAAAAAACCCATGAAACGTGAACGACTTGAGAAACGGCTGGGGCAAAACCATGTCGCTGCCTAGAAACGTGAACGACATGGCATGTTTCCGGGCAAAAACCATGTCGATGCCTAGAAACGTGCAGGACTTGGGTGTCAACGTGCAAAAAACCCATGAAACGTGAGCAACTTGAGAAACGGCTGGGGGAAAACCATGTCGCTGCCTAGAAACGTGCACGACATGGCAAGTTTCCGGGCAAAAACCATGTCGCTGCCTAGAAACGTGCACGACTTGGGTGTCAACGTGCATAAAACCCATGAAACGTGACCGACTTGAGAAACGGCTGGGGCAAAACCATGTCGCTGCCTAGAAACGTGAACGACATGGCAAGTTTCCGGGCAAAAACCATGTCGCTGCCTAGAAACGTGCAGGACTTGGGTGTCAACGTGCAAAAAACCCATGAAACGTGAGCAACTTGAGAAACGGCTGGGGTAAAACCATGTCGCTGCCTAGAAACGTGAACGACATGGCATGTTTCCGGGCAAAAACCATGTGGCTGCCTAGAAACGTGCAGGACTTGGGTGTCAACGTGCAAAAAACCCATGAAACGTGAGCAACTTGAGAAACGGCTGGGGTAAAACCATGTCGCTGCCTAGAAACGTGAACGACATGGCATGTTTCCGGGCAAAAACCATGTGGCTGCCTAGAAACGTGCAGGACTTGGGTGTCAACGTGCAAAAAACCCATGAAACGTGAGCAACTTGAGAAACGGCTGGGGTAAAACCATGTCGCTGCCTAGAAACGTGAACGACATGGCATGTTTCCGGGCAAAAACCATGTCGCTGCCTAGAAACGTGCAGGACTTGGGTGTCAACGTGCAAAAAACCCATGAAACGTGAGCAACTTGAGAAACGGCTGGGCCAAAACCATGTCGCTGCCTAGAAACGTGCACGACATGGCATGTTTCCGGGCAAAAACCATGTCGCTGCCTAGAAACGTGCAGGACTTGGGTGTCAACGTGCATAAAACCCATGAAACGTGACCGACTTGAGAAACGGCTGGGGGAAAACCATGTCGCTGCCTAGAAACGTGAACGACATGGCAAGTTTCCGGGCAAAAACCATGTCGCTGCCTAGAAACGTGCACGACTTGGGTGTCAACGTGCAAAAAACCCATGAAACGTGAGCAACTTGAGAAACGGCTGGGGTAAAACCATGTCGCTGCCTAGAAACGTGAACGACATGGCATGTTTCCGGGCAAAAACCATGTGGCTGCCTAGAAACGTGCAGGACTTGGGTGTCAACGTGCAAAAAACCCATGAAACGTGAGCAACTTGAGAAACGGCTAGGGCAAAACCATGTCGCTGCCTAGAAACGTGAACGACATGGCATGTTTCCGGGCAAAAACCATGTGGCTGCCTAGAAACGTGCAGGACTTGGGTGTCAACGTGCAAAAAACCCATGAAACGTGAGCAACTTGAGAAACGGCTGGGGCAAAACCATGTCGCTGCCTAGAAACGTGCACGACATGGCAAGTTTCCGGGCAAAAACCATGTCGCTGCCTAGAAACGTGCACGACTTGGGTGTCAACGTGCATAAAACCCATGAAACGTGAACGACTTGAGAAACGGCTGGGCCAAAACCATGTCGCTGCCTAGAAACGTGAACGACATGGCATGTTTCCGGGCAAAAACCATGTCGCTGCCTAGAAACGTGAACGACATGGCATGTTTCCGGGCAAAAACCATGTCGCTGCCTAGAAACGTGCAGGACTTGGGTGTCAACGTGCAAAAAACCCATGAAACGTGAGCAACTTGAGAAACGGCTGGGGGAAAACCATGTCGCTGCCTAGAAACGTGCACGACATGGCAAGTTTCCGGGCAAAAACCATGTCGCTGCCTAGAAACGTGCACGACTTGGGTGTCAACGTGCATAAAACCCATGAAACGTGACCGACTTGAGAAACGGCTGGGGCAAAACCATGTCGCTGCCTAGAAACGTGAACGACATGGCAAGTTTCCGGGCAAAAACCATGTCGCTGCCTAGAAACGTGCAGGACTTGGGTGTCAACGTGCAAAAAACCCATGAAACGTGAGCAACTTGAGAAACGGCTGGGGTAAAACCATGTCGCTGCCTAGAAACGTGAACGACATGGCATGTTTCCGGGCAAAAACCATGTCGCTGCCTAGAAACGTGCAGGACTTGGGTGTCAACGTGCAAAAAACCCATGAAACGTGAGCAACTTGAGAAACGGCTGGGGCAAAACCATGTCGCTGCCTAGAAACGTGCACGACATGGCAAGTTTCCGGGCAAAAACCATGTCGCTGCCTAGAAACGTGCAGGACTTGGGTGTCAACGTGCATAAAACCCATGAAACGTGAACGACTTGAGAAACGGCTGGGCCAAAACCATGTCGCTGCCTAGAAACGTGAACGACATGGCATGTTTCCGGGCAAAAACCATGTCGCTGCCTAGAAACGTGAACGACATGGCATGTTTCCGGGCAAAAACCATGTCGCTGCCTAGAAACGTGCACGACTTGGGTGTCAACGTGCATAAAACCCATGAAACGTGAACGACTTGAGAAACGGCTGGGCCAAAACCATGTCGCTGCCTAGAAACGTGCACGCCTTGGCACGACGACGTGCCAAAACGGACGCCGCTGCCTAGAAACGTGCATAACTCAGCATGCGTACGTGCCAAAAACGAGGTTTGTAGCTAGAAACGTGCAAGGGTTTCATGTCGGGTGGGCCAAAAACGGATGTTGCTACCTAGAAATACGATCGACTTGGCATGTCGACGTGCAAAAACCATGCCGATTCCAACAAATGTGCACGACTTGGCTCGCTACCTACAAACGGGCAAATGGCATGTGGAGGAATCCCAAATAAAACGAGCACGAAATAAAAAACGAGGTTAAGTTTGCTTTTATGCTTGATACCGGAATAGAAGTGCACCCTCGACACGATATAGCGAGGCAAGTAACGGCACATGAACTTGCGAAAGGGCACATGAACTACCGAAAAGACATTGCTCTCGGATGAACTTGCGAAAGGGCAACGCTCGGCTAACCAAGAAAAGACAGCTTACAAGCCGCGTAGCAGGAGCATGCGTAACGGAACGCAAAGAAGTAGTAAGGAAGGCAAGGCATGATTGTTCAACACAATGGGAGTGAATCACACACCCCAAAAGTATTACTCAATGGTTCCCACATGTTGGAGTTCATGCACTATTTATCATCCTCGCGTTTTATTATTTTTACGCTTTGTAAATTCCACTTTGTGCATTCTTCTTCAATTCTACTCGCCTCAATATTTTCTAAAATACATGAATAGCTTTCCCAAGTCAACCATAATTTTTCCATGATTTTTCGTATTTTTTTCGTATTTTTTAATAATTTTTAAGCTATTTTTAAGTAATTAATTAATTAAAAATATTCCAACCGAAAAAAAAATTAAAAAAATATTTTTTATAGGTGGGTTTATTTATTATCTTGGTGGTTACATTGATTTTATGGCATAAATAAATCGTATTTCTTCAAAAAACCCCATTATGACTCCTCGAGCATAGGCAATGTCTCCTCCTGTCACTAGGAGAAGGGCTTAGAATGCTATATTAGGGGGGGGTGGTGTCCCTCCTGGGGTGTCGCTGCCAAGGCTTACCCATGCCTTGGTGCGACATTGCTTGCCACCAAGACACGGTTGGCATGCCATTTTGGCTTGGCCAACCAAAAACGAAGTCGGACACCATGCCCGGGGTAATGCCCCGAAAAATGACCGAAATACCCCCGGTCGTCCCGGAAGGATTCTTGGCACCGTCTTGGGCTTGGGCACCCCAAAACGGCCAACGTGGGCGGACTAGTGCACGCAAGAGACTCGGTAACCACGTGGGCATGCCCACAAGACGTGCTTGGCATGCCATTTTGGCTTGGGCAACCAAAAACGAACTCGGACACCCGTCCCGGAAGGATTATTGGCTTCGTCTTGGGCTTGGGCACCCCAAAACGGCCAACGTGAGCGGACTAGTGCATGCAAGAGACCCGGCAACCACGTGGGCATGCCCACAAGACGTGCTTGGCATGCCATTTTGGCTTGAGCAACAAAAAATGAAGTCGGACACCCGTCCCGGAAGGATTCTTGGCTCTGTCTTGGGCTTGGGCACCCCAAAATGGCCAACGCGGGCGGACTAGTGCACGCAATAGACTTGGCAACCACGTGGGCATGCCCACAAGACGTGCTTGGCATGCCATTTTGGCTTGAGCAACCAAAAACGAACTCGGGCACCTTGCCCAGGGTAATGCCTGAAAAAATGATCGAAATAATACCCCCGGTCGGGTTGGAAGGCTTGTTGGCATTGTTTTGGGCATGGGCACCCCAAAACGGCCTACGTGGGTGGGCCTAGTGCATGCACATGCCTCGGCCAAGCCTTGGCAACGATGTGTTCCTTCGGAAGGCTTGCCGACATGTCGGTTGGCATCGTTTTTGGCTTGGCAACCATAAGTGGCCACCCTCGATGATGCATTGGCATCCCCACATGGCTTGGCATGATTAGTGAACGGCTTCCCAAGAAGTCAGACACTGACCATGCCAAGCTATGTTCGGATGCCTCTTGCTGAGAGGGGTCGCCAACAGTCGGTTGGCATGGCTTGGCAACCAAGAAGTGGCCACCCTCGGAGCATTGGCATCCCCACATGGCTTGGCATGATTAGTGAACGGCTTCCTAAGAAGTCAGACACTGACCATGCCAAGATATGTTCGGATGCCTCTTGCTGAGAGGGGTCGCCAACAGTCGGTTGGCATGGCTTGGCTTGGCAACCAAAAAGTGGCCACCCTCGAAGCATTGGCATCCCCACATGGCTTGGCATGATTAGTGAACGGCTTCCTAAGAAGACAGACACTGACCATGCCAAGATATGTTCGGATGCCTCGTGCTGAGAGGGGTCGCCAACAGTCGGTTGGCATGGCTTGGCTTGGCAACCATAAAGTGGCCACCCTCGAAGCATTGGCATCCCCACATGGCTTGGCATGATTAGTGAACGGCTTCCCAAGAAGTCAGACACTAACCATGCCAAGCTATGTTCGGATGCCTCTTGTTGAGAGGGGTTGCCAACAGTCGGTTGGCATGGCTTGGCAACCAAAAAGTGGCCACCCTCGAAGCATTGGCATCCCGACATGGCTTGGCATGATTAGTGAACGGCTTCCCAAGAAGTCAGACACTGATCATGCCAAGCTATGTTCGGATGCCTCCATGCTGAGAGCCCCCCTCCCCCCACCCCACCCTCCCCCCCTTCTCAAACCGTTGATTTTCTTGGATTGCCTAGTCCTTTGTTCATATTGCCAAGGGTGTCACTTGGCGGGTAACCATCATATGCGGGAAATTTGTGCAGTAGTACTTGCGGTGCGGAGCACTTCGGTGCAAAGCATTAAAGGTGCGATGCGCAAAATGTATGGCGTGATGTCCTTACCCCCTTCCTTGACACCCCCCTCTTTGCTTGACAATCCCCCCTGTCTTACCCCCTTTCTTGACACCCCCCCTCTTTGCTTGACAATCCCGCTCCTTAAATCGTAGCTTTGCTTGGATTGCCTAGTCCTGTGTTCATAATGCCAAGGGTGTCACTTGGCGGGTAACCATCATATGCGGGAAATTTGTGCAGTAGTACTTGCGGTGCGGAGCACTTCGGTGCAAAGCATTAAAGGTGCGATGCGCAAAATGTATGGCGTGATGTCCTTACCCCCTTTCTTGACACCCCCCTCTTTGCTATACAATCCCCCTTCCCTAAATCATGATGTCTTACCCCCTTTCTTGACACCTCCCTTCTTTGCTGGGCAATCCCCCCCCCCCCCCCAAAAAAAAAAAAAAAAAAAAACCATTTGTTTTGCTTGGATTGCCTACTCCTTTGTTCATGTTACCAATGATGGGCTCACCAACAAGTCGGTTTGCATGGCTTGGCAACCAAAAGTGGCCACCCTCGATGATACATTGGCATCCCCACATGGCTTGGCATGGTTAGTGAATGGCTTCCAAGAAGTAAGACACTAACCATGCCAAGCTATGTCCGGATGCCTCCTTGCCGAGCGCCCCCCCCCCCCCTTCCCCCCGCTCCTCCCCGTTTTTTACATGGAAATATTGGAAATGTAACTGCCCTCGAGGACGCATTGTCAGCCCCGAACGGCTTTGCATGCTTAGCTAATGGTATTTAAAGCCTAAAATCTACAGCATGTGCCCAGGGGATGTCTCTTTGTTGAGAGGTAGTAGTGCTTCCTTCCCCCCCCCCCCCCCCCCCACCCCAAAAAAAAAAAAAAAAAAATCGTTGCTTTGCTTAGATTGCCTAGTCTTGTGTTCATATTGCCTACCCCCTTTCTTGACACCCCCCTCTTTGCTTGACAATCCCCCCTTTCCTTACCCCCTTTCTTGACACCCCCCCTCTTTGCTTGACAATCCCCCTCCCTAAATCGTTGCTTTGCTTGGATTGCCTAGTCCTTTGTTCATAATGCCAAGGGTGTCACTTGGCGGGTAACCATCATATGCGGGAAATTTGTGCAGTAGTACTTGCGGTGCGGAGCACTTCGGTGCAAAGCATTAAAGGTGCGATGCGCAAAATGTATGGCGTGATGTCCTTACCCCCTTTCTTGACACCCCCCTCTTTGCTATACAATCCCCCCTCCCTAAATCATGATGTCTTACCCCCTTTCTTGACACCTCCCTTCTTTGCTGGGCAATCCCCACCCCCCCAAAAAAAAAAAAAAAAAAACCATTTGTTTTGCTTGGATTGCCTACTCCTTTGTTCATGTTACCAATGATGGGCTCACCAACAAGTCGGTTTGCATGGCTTGGCAACCAAAAGTGGCCACCCTCGATGATACATTGGCATCCCCACATGGCTTGGCATGGTTAGTGAATGGCTTCCAAGAAGTAAGACACTAACCATGCCAAGCTATGTCCGGATGCCTCCTTGCCGAGCGCCCCCCCCCCCCCTTCCCCCCGCTCCTCCCCGTTTTTTGCATGGAAATATTGGAAATGTAACTGCCCTCGAGGACGCATTGTCACCCCCCGAACGGCTTTGCATGCTTAGCTAATGGTATTTAAAGCCTAAAATCTACAGCATGTGCCCAGGGGATGTCTCTTTGTTGAGAGGTAGTAGTGCTTCCTTCCCCCCCCCCCCCCACCCCAAAAAAAAAAAAAAAATCGTTGCTTTGCTTAGATTGCCTAGTCTTGTGTTCATATTGCCTACCCCCTTTCTTGACACCCCCCCTCTTTGCTTGACAATCCCCCCTTTCCTTACCCCC
>JAHSPW020000229.1:30000-40101 GCA_019985065.2 Arctostaphylos glauca
CTTGGGTGTCAACGTGCAAAAAACCCATGAAACGTGAGCAACTTGAGAAACGGCTGGGGCAAAACCATGTCGCTGCCTAGAAACGTGAACGACATGGCAAGTTTCCGGGCAAAAACCATGTCGCTGCCTAGAAACGTGCAGGACTTGGGTGTCAACGTGCAAAAAACCCATGAAACGTTAGCAACTTGAGAAACGGCTGGGGTAAAACCATGTCGCTGCCTAGAAACGTGAACGGCATGGCAAGTTTCCGGGCAAAAACCATGTGGCTGCCTAGAAACGTGCAGGACTTGGGTGTCAACGTGCAAAAAACCCATGAAACGTGAGCAACTTGAGAAACGGCTGGGGCAAAACCATGTCGCTGCCTAGAAACGTGCACGACATGGCAAGTTTCCGGGCAAAAACCATGTGGCTGCCTAGAAACGTGCAGGACTTGGGTGTCAACGTGCAAAAAACCCATGAAACGTGAGCAACTTGAGAAAAGGCTGGGGTAAAACCATGTCGCTGCCTAGAAACGTGAACGACATGGCATGTTTCCGGGCAAAAACCATGTGGCTGCCTAGAAACGTGCAGGACTTGGGTGTCAACGTGCAAAAAACCCATGAAACGTGAGCAACTTGAGAAACGGCTGGGGTAAAACCATGTCGCTGCCTAGAAACGTGAACGACATGGCATGTTTCCGGGCAAAAACCATGTGGCTGCCTAGAAACGTGCAGGACTTGGGTGTCAACGTGCAAAAAACCCATGAAACGTGAGCAACTTGAGAAACGGCTGGGGGAAAACCATGTCGCTGCCTAGAAACGTGAACGACATGGCAAGTTTCCGGGCAAAAACCATGTCGCTGCCTAGAAACGTGCAGGACTTGGGTGTCAACGTGCAAAAAACCCATGAAACGTGAGGAACTTGAGAAACGGCTGGGGCAAAACCTTGTCGCTGCCTAGAAACGTGCACGACATGGCAAGTTTCCGGGCAAAAACCATGTCGCTGCCTAGAAACGTGCAGGACTTGGGTGTCAACGTGCAAAAAACCCATGAAACGTGAGCAACTTGAGAAACGGCTGGGCTAAAA
This sequence comes from Arctostaphylos glauca, assembly GCA_019985065.2. NCBI lineage: Eukaryota > Viridiplantae > Streptophyta > Magnoliopsida > Ericales > Ericaceae > Arctostaphylos > Arctostaphylos glauca. The sequence continues at coordinate 31,066 of JAHSPW020000229.1, forward strand.
CCATGTCGCTGCAAAGAAACGTGAACGACATGGCATGTTTCCGGGCAAAAACCATGTCGCTGCCTAGAAACGTGCAGGACTTGGGTGTCAACGTGCAAAAAACCCATGAAACGTGAGCAACTTGAGAAACGGCTGGGGCAAAACCATGTCGCTGCCTAGAAACGTGAACGACATGGCATGTTTCCGGGCAAAAACCATGTCGCTGCCTAGAAACGTGCAGGACTTGGGTGTCAACGTGCAAAAAACCCATGAAACGTGAGCAACTTGAGAAACGGCTGGGGCAAAACCATGTCGCTGCCTAGAAACGTGAACGACATGGCATGTTTCCGGGCAAAAACCATGTCGCTGCCTAGAAACGTGCAGGACTTGGGTGTCAACGTGCAAAAAACCCATGAAACGTGAGCGACTTGAGAAACGGCTGGGGCAAAACCATGTCGCTGCCTAGAAACGTGAACGACATGGCATGTTTCCGGGCAAAAACCATGTCGCTGCCTAGAAACGTGCAGGACTTGGGTGTGAACGTGCAAAAAACCCATGAAACGTGAGCAACTTGAGAAACGGCTGGGGGAAAACCATGTCGCTGCCTAGAAACGTGCACGACATGGCAAGTTTCCGGGCAAAAACCATGTCGCTGCCTAGAAACGTGCACGACTTGGGTGTCAACGTGCATAAAACCCATGAAACGTGACCGACTTGAGAAACGGCTGGGGCAAAACCATGTCGCTGCCTAGAAACGTGAACGACATGGCAAGTTTCCGGGCAAAAACCATGTCGCTGCCTAGAAACGTGCAGGACTTGGGTGTCAACGTGCAAAAAACCCATGAAACGTGAGCAACTTGAGAAACGGCTGGGGTAAAACCATGTCGCTGCCTAGAAACGTGAACGACATGGCATGTTTCCGGGCAAAAACCATCTGGCTGCCTAGAAACGTGCAGGACTTGGGTGTCAACGTGCAAAAAACCCATGAAACGTGAGCAACTTGAGAAACGGCTGGGGTAAAACCATGTCGCTGCCTAGAAACGTGAACGACATGGCATGTTTCCGGGCAAAAACCATGTGGCTGCCTAGAAACGTGCAGGACTTGGGTGTCAACGTGCAAAAAACCCATGAAACGTGAGCAACTTGAGAAACGGCTGGGGTAAAACCATGTCGCTGCCTAGAAACGTGAACGACATGGCATGTTTCCGGGCAAAAACCATGTCGCTGCCTAGAAACGTGCAGGACTTGGGTGTCAACGTGCAAAAAACCCATGAAACGTGAGCAACTTGAGAAACGGCTGGGCCAAAACCATGTCGCTGCCTAGAAACGTGCACGACATGGCATGTTTCCGGGCAAAAACCATGTCGCTGCCTAGAAACGTGCAGGACTTGGGTGTCAACGTGCATAAAACCCATGAAACGTGACCGACTTGAGAAACGGCTGGGGGAAAACCATGTCGCTGCCTAGAAACGTGAACGACATGGCAAGTTTCCGGGCAAAAACCATGTCGCTGCCTAGAAACGTGCACGACTTGGGTGTCAACGTGCAAAAAACCCATGAAACGTGAGCAACTTGAGAAACGGCTGGGGTAAAACCATGTCGCTGCCTAGAAACGTGAACGACATGGCATGTTTCCGGGCAAAAACCATGTGGCTGCCTAGAAACGTGCAGGACTTGGGTGTCAACGTGCAAAAAACCCATGAAACGTGAGCAACTTGAGAAACGGCTAGGGCAAAACCATGTCGCTGCCTAGAAACGTGAACGACATGGCATGTTTCCGGGCAAAAACCATGTCGCTGCCTAGAAACGTGCAGGACTTGGGTGTCAACGTGCAAAAAACCCATGAAACGTGAGCAACTTGAGAAACGGCTGGGGCAAAACCATGTCGCTGCCTAGAAACGTGAACGACATGGCATGTTTCCGGGCAAAAACCATGTCGCTGCCTAGAAACGTGCAGGACTTGGGTGTCAACGTGCAAAAAACCCATGAAACGTGAACGACTTGAGAAACGGCTGGGGCAAAACCATGTCGCTGCCTAGAAACGTGAACGACATGGCATGTTTCCGGGCAAAAACCATGTCGCTGCCTAGAAACGTGCAGGACTTGGGTGTGAACGTGCAAAAAACCCATGAAACGTGAGCAACTTGAGAAACGGCTGGGGGAAAACCATGTCGCTGCCTAGAAACGTGCACGACATGGCAAGTTTCCGGGCAAAAACCATGTCGCTGCCTAGAAACGTGCACGACTTGGGTGTCAACGTGCATAAAACCCATGAAACGTGACCGACTTGAGAAACGGCTGGGGCAAAACCATGTCGCTGCCTAGAAACGTGAACGACATGGCAAGTTTCCGGGCAAAAACCATGTCGCTGCCTAGAAACGTGCAGGACTTGGGTGTCAACGTGCAAAAAACCCATGAAACGTGAGCAACTTGAGAAACGGCTGGGGTAAAACCATGTCGCTGCCTAGAAACGTGAACGACATGGCATGTTTCCGGGCAAAAACCATGTGGCTGCCTAGAAACGTGCAGGACTTGGGTGTCAACGTGCAAAAAACCCATGAAACGTGAGCAACTTGAGAAACGGCTGGGGTAAAACCATGTCGCTGCCTAGAAACGTGAACGACATGGCATGTTTCCGGGCAAAAACCATGTGGCTGCCTAGAAACGTGCAGGACTTGGGTGTCAACGTGCAAAAAACCCATGAAACGTGAGCAACTTGAGAAACGGCTGGGGTAAAACCATGTCGCTGCCTAGAAACGTGAACGACATGGCATGTTTCCGGGCAAAAACCATGTCGCTGCCTAGAAACGTGCAGGACTTGGGTGTCAACGTGCAAAAAACCCATGAAACGTGAGCAACTTGAGAAACGGCTGGGCCAAAACCATGTCGCTGCCTAGAAACGTGCACGACATGGCATGTTTCCGGGCAAAAACCATGTCGCTGCCTAGAAACGTGCAGGACTTGGGTGTCAACGTGCATAAAACCCATGAAACGTGACCGACTTGAGAAACGGCTGGGGGAAAACCATGTCGCTGCCTAGAAACGTGAACGACATGGCAAGTTTCCGGGCAAAAACCATGTCGCTGCCTAGAAACGTGCACGACTTGGGTGTCAACGTGCAAAAAACCCATGAAACGTGAGCAACTTGAGAAACGGCTGGGGTAAAACCATGTCGCTGCCTAGAAACGTGAACGACATGGCATGTTTCCGGGCAAAAACCATGTGGCTGCCTAGAAACGTGCAGGCTTGGGTGTCAACGTGCAAAAAACCCATGAAACGTGAGCAACTTGAGAAACGGCTAGGGCAAAACCATGTCGCTGCCTAGAAACGTGAACGACATGGCATGTTTCCGGGCAAAAACCATGTCGCTGCCTAGAAACGTGCAGGACTTGGGTGTCAACGTGCAAAAAAACCCATGAAACGTGAGCAACTTGAGAAACGGCTGGGGCAAAACCATGTCGCTGCCTAGAAACGTGAACGACATGGCATGTTTCCGGGCAAAAACCATGTCGCTGCCTAGAAACGTGCAGGACTTGGGTGTCAACGTGCAAAAAACCCATGAAACGTGAACGACTTGAGAAACGGCTGGGGCAAAACCATGTCGCTGCCTAGAAACGTGAACGACATGGCATGTTTCCGGGCAAAAACCATGTCGATGCCTAGAAACGTGCAGGACTTGGGTGTCAACGTGCAAAAAACCCATGAAACGTGAGCAACTTGAGAAACGGCTGGGGTAAAACCATGTCGCTGCCTAGAAACGTGAACGACATGGCATGTTTCCGGGCAAAAACCATGTCGCTGCCTAGAAACGTGCAGGACTTGGGTGTCAACGTGCAAAAAACCCATGAAACGTGAGCAACTTGAGAAACGGCTGGGCCAAAACCATGTCGCTGCCTAGAAACGTGCACGACATGGCATGTTTCCGGGCAAAAACCATGTCGCTGCCTAGAAACGTGCAGGACTTGGGTGTCAACGTGCATAAAACCCATGAAACGTGACCGACTTGAGAAACGGCTGGGGGAAAACCATGTCGCTGCCTAGAAACGTGAACGACATGGCAAGTTTCCGGGCAAAAACCATGTGGCTGCCTAGAAACGTGCAGGACTTGGGTGTCAACGTGCAAAAAACCCATGAAACGTGAGCAACTTGAGAAACGGCTGGGGCAAAACCATGTCGCTGCCTAGAAACGTGCACGACATGGCAAGTTTCCGGGCAAAAACCATGTGGCTGCCTAGAAACGTGCAGGACTTGGGTGTCAACGTGCAAAAAACCCATGAAACGTGAGCAACTTGAGAAAAGGCTGGGGTAAAACCATGTCGCTGCCTAGAAACGTGAACGACATGGCATGTTTCCGGGCAAAAACCATGTCGCTGCCTAGAAACGTGCAGGACTTGGGTGTCAACGTGCAAAAAACCCATGAAACGTGAGCAACTTGAGAAACGGCTGGGGCAAAACCATGTCGCTGCCTAGAAACGTGAACGACATGGCATGTTTCCGGGCAAAAACCATGTCGCTGCCTAGAAACGTGCAGGACTTGGGTGTCAACGTGCAAAAAACCCATGAAACGTGAACGACTTGAGAAACGGCTGGGGCAAAACCATGTCGCTGCCTAGAAACGTGAACGACATGGCATGTTTCCGGGCAAAAACCATGTCGATGCCTAGAAACGTGCAGGACTTGGGTGTCAACGTGCAAAAAACCCATGAAACGTGAGCAACTTGAGAAACGGCTGGGGGAAAACCATGTCGCTGCCTAGAAACGTGCACGACATGGCAAGTTTCCGGGCAAAAACCATGTCGCTGCCTAGAAACGTGCACGACTTGGGTGTCAACGTGCATAAAACCCATGAAACGTGACCGACTTGAGAAACGGCTGGGGCAAAACCATGTCGCTGCCTAGAAACGTGAACGACATGGCAAGTTTCCGGGCAAAAACCATGTCGCTGCCTAGAAACGTGCAGGACTTGGGTGTCAACGTGCAAAAAACCCATGAAACGTGAGCAACTTGAGAAACGGCTGGGGCAAAACCATGTCGCTGCCTAGAAACGTGAACGACATGGCATGTTTCCGGGCAAAAACCATGTGGCTGCCTAGAAACGTGCAGGACTTGGGTGTCAACGTGCAAAAAACCCATGAAACGTGAGCAACTTGAGAAACGGCTGGGGTAAAACCATGTCGCTGCCTAGAAACGTGAACGACATGGCATGTTTCCGGGCAAAAACCATGTGGCTGCCTAGAAACGTGCAGGACTTGGGTGTCAACGTGCAAAAAAACCCATGAAACGTGAGCAACTTGAGAAACGGCTGGGGTAAAACCATGTCGCTGCCTAGAAACGTGAACGACATGGCAAGTTTCCGGGCAAAAACCATGTGGCTGCCTAGAAACGTGCAGGACTTGGGTGTCAACGTGCAAAAAACCCATGAAACGTGAGCAACTTGAGAAACGGCTGGGGCAAAACCATGTCGCTGCCTAGAAACGTGCACGACATGGCAAGTTTCCGGGCAAAAACCATGTCGCTGCCTAGAAACGTGCAGGACTTGGGTGTCAACGTGCATAAAACCCATGAAACGTGACCGACTTGAGAAACGGCTGGGGGAAAACCATGTCGCTGCCTAGAAACGTGAACGACATGGCAAGTTTCCGGGCAAAAACCATGTCGCTGCCTAGAAACGTGCAGGACTTGGGTGTCAACGTGCAAAAAACCCATGAAACGTGAGCAACTTGAGAAACGGCTGGGGTAAAACCATGTCGCTGCCTAGAAACGTGAACGACATGGCATGTTTCCGGGCAAAAACCATGTGGCTGCCTAGAAACGTGCAGGACTTGGGTGTCAACGTGCAAAAAACCCATGAAACGTGAGCAACTTGAGAAACGGCTAGGGCAAAACCATGTCGCTGCCTAGAAACGTGAACGACATGGCATGTTTCCGGGCAAAAACCATGTGGCTGCCTAGAAACGTGCAGGACTTGGGTGTCAACGTGCAAAAAACCCATGAAACGTGAGCAACTTGAGAAACGGCTGGGGCAAAACCATGTCGCTGCCTAGAAACGTGCACGACATGGCAAGTTTCCGGGCAAAAACCATGTCGCTGCCTAGAAACGTGCACGACTTGGGTGTCAACGTGCATAAAACCCATGAAACGTGAACGACTTGAGAAACGGCTGGGCCAAAACCATGTCGCTGCCTAGAAACGTGAACGACATGGCATGTTTCCGGGCAAAAACCATGTCGCTGCCTAGAAACGTGAACGACATGGCATGTTTCCGGGCAAAAACCATGTCGCTGCCTAGAAACGTGCAGGACTTGGGTGTCAACGTGCAAAAAACCCATGAAACGTGAGCAACTTGAGAAACGGCTGGGGGAAAACCATGTCGCTGCCTAGAAACGTGCACGACATGGCAAGTTTCCGGGCAAAAACCATGTCGCTGCCTAGAAACGTGCACGACTTGGGTGTCAACGTGCATAAAACCCATGAAACGTGACCGACTTGAGAAACGGCTGGGGCAAAACCATGTCGCTGCCTAGAAACGTGAACGACATGGCAAGTTTCCGGGCAAAAACCATGTCGCTGCCTAGAAACGTGCAGGACTTGGGTGTCAACGTGCAAAAAACCCATGAAACGTGAGCAACTTGAGAAACGGCTGGGGTAAAACCATGTCGCTGCCTAGAAACGTGAACGACATGGCATGTTTCCGGGCAAAAACCATGTCGCTGCCTAGAAACGTGCAGGACTTGGGTGTCAACGTGCAAAAAACCCATGAAACGTGAGCAACTTGAGAAACGGCTGGGGCAAAACCATGTCGCTGCCTAGAAACGTGCACGACATGGCAAGTTTCCGGGCAAAAACCATGTCGCTGCCTAGAAACGTGCAGGACTTGGGTGTCAACGTGCATAAAACCCATGAAACGTGAACGACTTGAGAAACGGCTGGGCCAAAACCATGTCGCTGCCTAGAAACGTGAACGACATGGCATGTTTCCGGGCAAAAACCATGTCGCTGCCTAGAAACGTGAACGACATGGCATGTTTCCGGGCAAAAACCATGTCGCTGCCTAGAAACGTGCACGACTTGGGTGTCAACGTGCATAAAACCCATGAAACGTGAACGACTTGAGAAACGGCTGGGCCAAAACCATGTCGCTGCCTAGAAACGTGCACGCCTTGGCACGACGACGTGCCAAAACGGACGCCGCTGCCTAGAAACGTGCATAACTCAGCATGCGTACGTGCCAAAAACGAGGTTTGTAGCTAGAAACGTGCAAGGGTTTCATGTCGGGTGGGCCAAAAACGGATGTTGCTACCTAGAAATACGATCGACTTGGCATGTCGACGTGCAAAAACCATGCCGATTCCAACAAATGTGCACGACTTGGCTCGCTACCTACAAACGGGCAAATGGCATGTGGAGGAATCCCAAATAAAACGAGCACGAAATAAAAAACGAGGTTAAGTTTGCTTTTATGCTTGATACCGGAATAGAAGTGCACCCTCGACACGATATAGCGAGGCAAGTAACGGCACATGAACTTGCGAAAGGGCACATGAACTACCGAAAAGACATTGCTCTCGGATGAACTTGCGAAAGGGCAACGCTCGGCTAACCAAGAAAAGACAGCTTACAAGCCGCGTAGCAGGAGCATGCGTAACGGAACGCAAAGAAGTAGTAAGGAAGGCAAGGCATGATTGTTCAACACAATGGGAGTGAATCACACACCCCAAAAGTATTACTCAATGGTTCCCACATGTTGGAGTTCATGCACTATTTATCATCCTCGCGTTTTATTATTTTTACGCTTTGTAAATTCCACTTTGTGCATTCTTCTTCAATTCTACTCGCCTCAATATTTTCTAAAATACATGAATAGCTTTCCCAAGTCAACCATAATTTTTCCATGATTTTTCGTATTTTTTTCGTATTTTTTAATAATTTTTAAGCTATTTTTAAGTAATTAATTAATTAAAAATATTCCAACCGAAAAAAAAATTAAAAAAATATTTTTTATAGGTGGGTTTATTTATTATCTTGGTGGTTACATTGATTTTATGGCATAAATAAATCGTATTTCTTCAAAAAACCCCATTATGACTCCTCGAGCATAGGCAATGTCTCCTCCTGTCACTAGGAGAAGGGCTTAGAATGCTATATTAGGGGGGGGTGGTGTCCCTCCTGGGGTGTCGCTGCCAAGGCTTACCCATGCCTTGGTGCGACATTGCTTGCCACCAAGACACGGTTGGCATGCCATTTTGGCTTGGCCAACCAAAAACGAAGTCGGACACCATGCCCGGGGTAATGCCCCGAAAAATGACCGAAATACCCCCGGTCGTCCCGGAAGGATTCTTGGCACCGTCTTGGGCTTGGGCACCCCAAAACGGCCAACGTGGGCGGACTAGTGCACGCAAGAGACTCGGTAACCACGTGGGCATGCCCACAAGACGTGCTTGGCATGCCATTTTGGCTTGGGCAACCAAAAACGAACTCGGACACCCGTCCCGGAAGGATTATTGGCTTCGTCTTGGGCTTGGGCACCCCAAAACGGCCAACGTGAGCGGACTAGTGCATGCAAGAGACCCGGCAACCACGTGGGCATGCCCACAAGACGTGCTTGGCATGCCATTTTGGCTTGAGCAACAAAAAATGAAGTCGGACACCCGTCCCGGAAGGATTCTTGGCTCTGTCTTGGGCTTGGGCACCCCAAAATGGCCAACGCGGGCGGACTAGTGCACGCAATAGACTTGGCAACCACGTGGGCATGCCCACAAGACGTGCTTGGCATGCCATTTTGGCTTGAGCAACCAAAAACGAACTCGGGCACCTTGCCCAGGGTAATGCCTGAAAAAATGATCGAAATAATACCCCCGGTCGGGTTGGAAGGCTTGTTGGCATTGTTTTGGGCATGGGCACCCCAAAACGGCCTACGTGGGTGGGCCTAGTGCATGCACATGCCTCGGCCAAGCCTTGGCAACGATGTGTTCCTTCGGAAGGCTTGCCGACATGTCGGTTGGCATCGTTTTTGGCTTGGCAACCATAAGTGGCCACCCTCGATGATGCATTGGCATC
>JAHSPW020000023.1:1200000-1565917 GCA_019985065.2 Arctostaphylos glauca
TGCTACGGTGTGGACCTCCTACTTCTTGATCAAATTATGATGATCTGAACCGTTCAATGTGTTTAAAACGTGTTTTTAAGGGTACCCGTAAGAGATCGGCTCAAAATAATATCCGGAAAGTCGTTGATCCGTTCAATTTTTCATAAAACTGTTCCTGTCAGCATTTATCAAAAACTGTTTAGATCAAGCTCTTCTCGATATTATTTCGAGCCGATTTCTTGCAGGTACCCTTAAAAACATGTTTTAAACATAATGAACGGTTCAGATCATCAAAATAAAGGATCCCTCATTAGAAGCGCGGACTATATATGTATGAGTGAGCTTCTAATAAGGGATCCCCTATTTTGCTACGGTGTGGACCTCCTACTTCTTGATCAAATTATGATGATCTGAACCGTTCAACGTGTTTAAAACGTGTTTTTAAGGGTACCCGTAAGAGATCGGCTCAAAATAATATCCGGAAAGTCTTTGATCCGTTCAATTTTTCATAAAACTGTTCCTGTCAGCATTTATCAAAAACTGTTTAGATCAAGCTCTTCTCGATATTATTTCGAGCCGATTTCTTGCAGGTACCCTTAAAAACATGTTTTAAACATAATGAACGGTTCAGATCATCAAAATAAAGGATCCCTCATTAGAAGCGCGGACTATATATGTATGAGTGAGCTTCTAATAAGGGATCCCCTATTTTGCTACGGTGTGGACCTCCTACTTCTTGATCAAATTATGATGATCTGAACCGTTCAATGTGTTTAAAACGTGTTTTTAAGGGTACCCGTAAGAGATCGGCTCAAAATAATATCCGGAAAGTCTTTGATCCGTTCAATTTTTCATAAAGCTGTTCCTGTCAGCATTTATCAAAAACTGTTTAGATCAAGCTCTTCTCGATATTATTTCGAGCCGATTTCTTCCAGGTACCCTTAAAAACATGTTTTAAACATAATGAACGGTTCAGATCATCAAAATAAAGGATCTCTCATTAGAAGCGCGGACTATATATGTATGAGTGAGCTTCTAATAAGGGATCCCCTATTTTGCTACGGTGTGGACCTCCTACTTCTTGATCAAATTATGATGATCTGAACCGTTCAATGTGTTTAAAACGTGTTTTTAAGGGTACCCGTAAGAGATCGGCTCAAAATAATATCCGGAAAGTCGTTGATCCGTTCAATTTTTCATAAAACTGTTCCTGTCAGCATTTATCAAAAACTGTTTAGATCAAGCTCTTCTCGATATTATTTCGAGCCGATTTCTTGCAGGTACCCTTAAAAACATGTTTTAAACATAATAAACGGTTCAGATCATCAAAATAAAGGATCCCTCATTAGAAGCGCGGTCTATATATGTATGAGTGAGCTTCTAATAAGGGATCCCCTATTTTGCTACGGTGTGGACCTCCTACTTCTTGATCAAATTATGATGATCTGAACCGTTCAATGTGTTTAAAACGTGTTTTTAAGGGTACCCGTAAGAGATCGGCTCAAAATAATATCCGGAAAGTCGTTGATCCGTTCAATTTTTCATAAAACTGTTCCTGTCAGCATTTATCAAAAACTGTTTAGATCAAGCTCTTCTCGATATTATTTCGAGCCGATTTCTTGCAGGTACCCTTAAAAACATGTTTTAAACATAATGAACGGTTCAGATCATCAAAATAAAGGATCCCTCATTAGAAGCGCGGACTATATATGTATGAGTGAGCTTCTAATAAGGGATCCCCTATTTTGCTACGGTGTGGACCTCCTACTTCTTGATCAAATTATGATGATCTGAACCGTTCAATGTGTTTAAAACGTGTTTTTAAGGGTACCCGTAAGAGATCGGCTCAAAATAATATCCGGAAAGTCGTTGATCCGTTCAATTTTTCATAAAACTGTTCCTGTCAGCATTTATCAAAAACTGTTTAGATCAAGCTCTTCTCGATATTATTTCGAGCCGATTTCTTGCAGGTACCCTTAAAAACATGTTTTAAACATAATGAACGGTTCAGATCATCAAAATAAAGGATCACTCATTAGAAGCGCGGACTATATATGTATGAGTGAGCTTCTAATAAGGGATCCCCTATTTTGCTACGGTGTGGACCTCCTACTTCTTGATCAAATTATGATGATCTGAACCGTTCAATGTGTTTAAAACGTGTTTTTAAGGGTACCCGTAAGAGATCGGCTCAAAATAATATCCGGAAAGTCGTTGATCCGTTCAATTTTTCATAAAACTGTTCCTGTCAGCATTTATCAAAAACTGTTTAGATCAAGCTCTTCTCGATATTATTTCGAGCCGATTTCTTGCAGGTACCCTTAAAAACATGTTTTAAACATAATGAACGGTTCAGATCATCAAAATAAAGGATCCCTCATTAGAAGCGCGGACTATATATGTATGAGTGAGCTTCTAATAAGGGATCCCCTATTTTGCTACGGTGTGGACCTCCTACTTCTTGATCAAATTATGATGATCTGAACCGTTCAATGTGTTTAAAACGTGTTTTTAAGGGTACCCGTAAGAGATCGGCTCAAAATAATATCCGGAAAGTCGTTGATCCGTTCAATTTTTCATAAAACTGTTCCTGTCAGCATTTATCAAAAACTGTTTAGATCAAGCTCTTCTCGATATTATTTCGAGCCGATTTCTTGCAGGTACCCTTAAAAACATGTTTTAAACATAATGAACGGTTCAGATCATCAAAATAAAGGATCCCTCATTAGAAGCGCGGACTATATATGTATGAGTGAGCTTCTAATAAGGGATCCCCTATTTTGCTACGGTGTGGACCTCCTACTTCTTGATCAAATTATGATGATCTGAACCGTTCAATGTGTTTAAAACGTGTTTTTAAGGGTACCCGTAAGAGATCGGCTCAAAATAATATCCGGAAAGTCGTTGATCCGTTCAATTTTTCATAAAACTGTTCCTGTCAGCATTTATCAAAAACTGTTTAGATCAAGCTCTTCTCGATATTATTTCGAGCCGATTTCTTGCAGGTACCCTTAAAAACATGTTTTAAACATAATGAACGGTTCAGATCATCAAAATAAAGGATCCCTCATTAGAAGCGCGGACTATATATGTATGAGTGAGCTTCTAATAAGGGATCCCCTATTTTGCTACGGTGTGGACCTCCTACTTCTTGATCAAATTATGATGATCTGAACCGTTCAATGTGTTTAAAACGTGTTTTTAAGGGTACCCGTAAGAGATCGGCTCAAAATAATATCCGGAAAGTCGTTGATCCGTTCAATTTTTCATAAAACTGTTCCTGTCAGCATTTATCAAAAACTGTTTAGATCAAGCTCTTCTCGATATAATTTCGAGCCGATTTCTTGCAGGTACCCTTAAAAACATGTTTTAAACATAATGAACGGTTCAGATCATCAAAATAAAGGATCCCTCATTAGAAGCGCGGACTATATATGTATGAGTGAGCTTCTAATAAGGGATCCCCTATTTTGCTACGGTGTGGACCTCCTACTTCTTGATCAAATTATGATGATCTGAACCGTTCAATGTGTTTAAAATGTGTTTTTAAGGGTACCCGTAAGAGATCGGCTCAAAATAATATCCGGAAAGTCTTTGATCCGTTCAATTTTTCATAAAACTGTTCCTGTCAGCATTTATCAAAAACTGTTTAGATCAAGCTCTTCTCGATATTATTTCGAGCCGATTTCTTGCAGGTACCCTTAAAAACATGTTTTAAACATAATGAACGGTTCAGATCATCAAAATAAAGGATCCCTCATTAGAAGCGCGGACTATATATGTATGAGTGAGCTTCTAATAAGGGATCCCCTATTTTGCTACGGTGTGGACCTCCTACTTCTTGATCAAATTATGATGATCTGAACCGTTCAATGTGTTTAAAACGTGTTTTTAAGGGTACCCGTAAGAGATCGGCTCAAAATAATATCCGGAAAGTCGTTGATCCGTTCAATTTTTCATAAAACTGTTCCTGTCAGCATTTATCAAAAACTGTTTAGATCAAGCTCTTCTCGATATTATTTCGAGCCGATTTCTTGCAGGTACCCTTAAAAACATGTTTTAAACATAATGAACGGTTCAGATCATCAAAATAAAGGATCCCTCATTAGAAGCGCGGACTATATATGTATGAGTGAGCTTCTAATAAGGGATCCCCTATTTTGCTACGGTGTGGACCTCCTACTTCTTGATCAAATTATGATGATCTGAACCGTTCAATGTGTTTAAAACGTGTTTTTAAGGGTACCCGTAAGAGATCGGCTCAAAATAATATCCGGAAAGTCGTTGATCCGTTCAATTTTTCATAAAACTGTTCCTGTCAGCATTTATCAAAAACTGTTTAGATCAATCTCTTCTTGATATTATTTCGAGCCGATTTCTTGCAGGTACCCTTAAAAACATGTTTTAAACATAATGAACGGTTCAGATCATCAAAATAAAGGATCCCTCATTAGAAGCGCGGACTATATATGTATGAGTGAGCTTCTAATAAGGGATCCCCTATTTTGCTACGGTGTGGACCTCCTACTTCTTGATCAAATTATGATGATCTGAACCGTTCAATGTGTTTAAAACGTGTTTTTAAGGGTACCCGTAAGAGATCGGCTCAAAATAATATCCGGAAAGTCGTTGATCCGTTCAATTTTTCATAAAACTGTTTAGATCAAACTCTTCTCGATATTATTTCGAGCCGATTTCTTGCAGGTACCCTTAAAAACATGTTTTAAACATAATGAACGGTTCAGATCATCAAAATAAAGGATCCCTCATTAGAAGCGCGGACTATATATGTATGAGTGAGCTTCTAATAAGGGATCCCCTATTTTGCTACGGTGTGGACCTCCTACTTCTTGATCAAATTATGATGATCTGAACCGTTCAATGTGTTTAAAACGTGTTTTTAAGGGTACCCGTAAGAGATCGGCTCAAAATAATATCCGGAAAGTCGTTGATCCGTTCAATTTTTCATAAAACTGTTCCTGTCAGCATTTATCAAAAACTGTTTAGATCAAGCTCTTCTCGATATTATTTCGAGCCGATTTCTTGCAGGTACCCTTAAAAACATGTTTTAAACATAATGAACGGTTCAGATCATCAAAATAAAGGATCCCTCATTAGAAGCGCGGACTATATATGTATGAGTGAGCTTCTAATAAGGGATCCCCTATTTTGCTACGGTGTGGACCTCCTACTTCTTGATCAAATTATGATGATCTGAACCGTTCAATGTGTTTAAAACGTGTTTTTAAGGGTACCCGTAAGAGATCGGCTCAAAATAATATCCGGAAAGTCGTTGATCCGTTCAATTTTTCATAAAACTGTTCCTGTCAGCATTTATCAAAAACTGTTTAGATCAAGCTCTTCTCGATATTATTTCGAGCCGATTTCTTGCAGGTACCCTTAAAAACATGTTTTAAACATAATGAACGGTTCAGATCATCAAAATAAAGGATCACTCATTAGAAGCGCGGACTATATATGTATGAGTGAGCTTCTAATAAGGGATCCCCTATTTTGCTACGGTGTGGACCTCCTACTTCTTGATCAAATTATGATGATCTGAACCGTTCAATGTGTTTAAAACGTGTTTTTAAGGGTACCCGTAAGAGATCGGCTCAAAATAATATCCGGAAAGTCGGTGATCTGTTCAATTTTTCATAAAACTGTTCCTGTCAGCATTTATCAAAAACTGTTTAGATCAAGCTCTTCTCGATATTATTTCGAGCCGATTTCTTGCAGGTACCCTTAAAAACATGTTTTAAACATAATGAACGGTTCAGATCATCAAAATAAAGGATCCCTCATTAGAAGCGCGGACTATATATGTATGAGTGAGCTTCTAATAAGGGATCCCCTATTTTGCTACGGTGTGGACCTCCTACTTCTTGATCAAATTATGATGATCTGAACCGTTCAATGTGTTTAAAACGTGTTTTTAAGGGTACCCGTAAGAGATCGGCTCAAAATAATATCCGGAAAGTCGTTGATCCGTTCAATTTTTCATAAAACTGTTCCTGTCAGCATTTATCAAAAACTGTTTAGATCAAGCTCTTCTCGATATTATTTCGAGCCGATTTCTTGCAGGTACCCTTAAAAACATGTTTTAAACATAATGAACGGTTCAGATCATCAAAATAAAGGATCCCTCATTAGAAGCGCGGACTATATATGTATGAGTGAGCTTCTAATAAGGGATCCCCTATTTTGCTACGGTGTGGACCTCCTACTTCTTGATCAAATTATGATGATCTGAACCGTTCAATGTGTTTAAAACGTGTTTTTAAGGGTACCCGTAAGAGATCGGCTCAAAATAATATCCGGAAAGTCTTTGATCCGTTCAATTTTTCATAAAACTGTTCCTGTCAGCATTTATCAAAAACTGTTTAGATCAAGCTCTTCTCGATATTATTTCGAGCCGATTTCTTGCAGGTACCCTTAAAAACATGTTTTAAACATAATGAACGGTTCAGATCATCAAAATAAAGGATCACTCATTAGAAGCGCGGACTATATATGTATGAGTGAGCTTCTAATAAGGGATCCCCTATTTTGCTACGGTGTGGACCTCCTACTTCTTGATCAAATTATGATGATCTGAACCGTTTAATGTGTTTAAAACGTGTTTTTAAGGGTACCCGTAAGAGATCGGCTCAAAATAATATCCGGAAAGTCGGTGATCCGTTCAATTTTTCATAAAACTGTTCCTGTCAGCATTTATCAAAAACTGTTTAGATCAAGCTCTTCTCGATATTATTTCGAGCCGATTTCTTGCAGGTACCCTTAAAAACATGTTTTAAACATAATGAACGGTTCAGATCATCAAAATAAAGGATCCCTCATTAGAAGCGCGGACTATATATGTATGAGTGAGCTTCTAATAAGGGATCCCCTATTTTGCTACGGTGTGGACCTCCTACTTCTTGATCAAATTATGATGATCTGAACCGTTCAATGTGTTTAAAACGTGTTTTTAAGGGTACCCGTAAGAGATCGGCTCAAAATAATATCCGGAAAGTCGTTGATCCGTTCAATTTTTCATAAAACTGTTCCTGTCAGCATTTATCAAAAACTGTTTAGATCAAGCTCTTCTCGATATTATTTCGAGCCGATTTCTTGCAGGTACCCTTAAAAACATGTTTTAAACATAATGAACGGTTCAGATCATCAAAATAAAGGATCCCTCATTAGAAGCGCGGACTATATATGTATGAGTGAGCTTCTAATAAGGGATCCCCTATTTTGCTACGGTGTGGACCTCCTACTTCTTGATCAAATTATGATGATCTGAACCGTTCAATGTGTTTAAAACGTGTTTTTAAGGGTACCCGTAAGAGATCTGCTCAAAATAATATCCGGAAAGTCGTTGATCCGTTCAATTTTTCATAAAACTGTTCCTGTCAGCATTTATCAAAAACTGTTTAGATCAAGCTCTTCTCGATATTATTTCGAGCCGATTTCTTGCAGGTACCCTTAAAAACATGTTTTAAACATAATGAACGGTTCAGATCATCAAAATAAAGGATCCCTCATTAGAAGCGCGGACTATATATGTATGAGTGAGCTTCTAATAAGGGATCCCCTATTTTGCTACGGTGTGGACCTCCTACTTCTTGATCAAATTATGATGATCTGAACCGTTCAATGTGTTTAAAACGTGTTTTTAAGGGTACCCGTAAGAGATCGGCTCAAAATAATATCCGGAAAGTCGTTGATCCGTTCAATTTTTCATAAAACTGTTCCTGTCAGCATTTATCAAAAACTGTTTAGATCAAGCTCTTCTCGATATTATTTCGAGCCGATTTCTTGCAGGTACCCTTAAAAACATGTTTTAAACATAATGAACGGTTCAGATCATCAAAATAAAGGATCCCTCATTAGAAGCGCGGACTATATATGTATGAGTGAGCTTCTAATAAGGGATCCCCTATTTTGCTACGGTGTGGACCTCCTACTTCTTGATCAAATTATGATGATCTGAACCGTTCAATGTGTTTAAAACGTGTTTTTAAGGGTACCCGTAAGAGATCGGCTCAAAATAATATCCGGAAAGTCGTTGATCCGTTCAATTTTTCATAAAACTGTTCCTGTCAGCATTTATCAAAAACTGTTTAGATCAAGCTCTTCTCGATATTATTTCGAGCCGATTTCTTGCAGGTACCCTTAAAAACATGTTTTAAACATAATGAACGGTTCAGATCATCAAAATAAAGGATCCCTCATTAGAAGCGCGGACTATATATGTATGAGTGAGCTTCTAATAAGGGATCCCCTATTTTACTACGGTGTGGACCTCCTACTTCTTGATCAAATTATGATGATCTGAACCGTTCAATGTGTTTAAAACGTGTTTTTAAGGGTACCCGTAAGAGATCGGCTCAAAATAATATCCGGAAAGTCGTTGATCCGTTCAATTTTTCATAAAACTGTTCCTGTCAGCATTTATCAAAAACTGTTTAGATCAAGCTCTTCTCGATATTATTTCGAGCCGATTTCTTGCAGGTACCCTTAAAAACATGTTTTAAACATAATGAACGGTTCAGATCATCAAAATAAAGGATCCCTCATTAGAAGCGCGGACTATATATGTATGAGTGAGCTTCTAATAAGGGATCCCCTATTTTGCTACGGTGTGGACCTCCTACTTCTTGATCAAATTATGATGATCTGAACCGTTCAATGTGTTTAAAACGTGTTTTTAAGGGTACCCGTAAGAGATCGGCTCAAAATAATATCCGGAAAGTCGTTGATCCGTTCAATTTTTCATAAAACTGTTCCTGTCAGCATTTATCAAAAACTGTTTAGATCAAGCTCTTCTCGATATTATTTCGAGCCGATTTCTTGCAGGTACCCTTAAAAACATGTTTTAAACATAATGAACGGTTCAGATCATCAAAATAAAGGATCCCTCATTAGAAGCGCGGACTATATATGTATGAGTGAGCTTCTAATAAGGGATCCCCTATTTTGCTACGGTGTGGACCTCCTACTTCTTGATCAAATTATGATGATCTGAACCGTTCAATGTGTTTAAAACATGTTTTTAAGGGTACCCGTAAGAGATCGGCTCAAAATAATATCCGGAAAGTCTTTGATCCGTTCAATTTTTCATAAAACTGTTCCTGTCAGCATTTATCAAAAACTGTTTAGATCAAGCTCTTCTCGATATTATTTCGAGCCGATTTCTTGCAGGTACCCTTAAAAACATGTTTTAAACATAATGAACGGTTCAGATCATCAAAATAAAGGATCCCTCATTAGAAGCGCGGACTAGATATGTATGAGTGAGCTTCTAATAAGGGATCCCCTATTTTGCTACGGTGTGGACCTCCTACTTCTTGATCAAATTATGATGATCTGAACCGTTCAATGTGTTTAAAACGTGTTTGTAAGGGTACCCGTAAGAGATCGGCTCAAAATAATATCCGGAAAGTCTTTGATCCGTTCAATTTTTCATAAAACTGTTCCTGTCAGCATTTATCAAAAACTGTTTAGATCAAGCTTTTCTCGATATTATTTCGAGCCGATTTCTTGCAGGTACCCTTAAAAACATGTTTTAAACATAATGAACGGTTCAGATCATCAAAATAAAGGATCCCTCATTAGAAGCCCGGACTATATATGTATGAGTGAGCTTCTAATAAGGGATCCCTATTTTGCTACGGTGTGGATCTCCTACTTCTTGATCAAATTATGATGATCTGAACCGTTCAATGTGTTTAAAACGTGTTTTTAAGGGTACCCGTAAGAGATCGGCTCAAAATAATATCCGGAAAGTCTTTGATCCGTTCAATTTTTCATAAAACTGTTCCTGTCAGCATTTATCAAAAACTGTTTAGATCAAGCTCTTCTCGATATTATTTCGAGCCGATTTCTTGCAGGTACCCTTAAAAACATGTTTTAAACATAATGAACGGTTCAGATCATCAAAATAAAGGATCCCTCATTAGAAGCGCGGACTATATATGTATGAGTGAGCTTCTAATAAGGGATCCCCTATTTTGCTACGGTGTGGACCTCCTACTTCTTGATCAAATTATGATGATCTGAACCGTTCAATGTGTTTAAAACGTGTTTTTAAGGGTACCCGTAAGAGATCGGCTCAAAATAATATCCGGAAAGTCGTTGATCCGTTCAATTTTTCATAAAACTGTTCCTGTCAGCATTTATCAAAAACTGTTTAGATCAAGCTCTTCTCGATATTATTTCGAGCCGATTTCTTGCAGGTACCCTTAAAAACATGTTTTAAACATAATGAACGGTTCAGATCATCAAAATAAAGGATCCCTCATTAGAAGCGCGGACTATATATGTATGAGTGAGCTTCTAATAAGGGATCCCCTATTTTGCTACGGTGTGGACCTCCTACTTCTTGATCAAATTATGATGATCTGAACCGTTCAATGTGTTTAAAACGTGTTTTTAAGGGTACCCGTAAGAGATCGGCTCAAAATAATATCCGGAAAGTCGTTGATCCGTTCAATTTTTCATAAAACTGTTCCTGTCAGCATTTATCAAAAACTGTTTAGATCAAGCTCTTCTCGATATTATTTCGAGCCGATTTCTTGCAGGTACCCTTAAAAACATGTTTTAAACATAATGAACGGTTCAGATCATCAAAATAAAGGATCCCTCATTAGAAGCGCGGACTATATATGTATGAGTGAGCTTCTAATAAGGGATCCCCTATTTTGCTACGGTGTGGACCTCCTACTTCTTGATCAAATTATGATGATCTGAACCGTTCAATGTGTTTAAAACGTGTTTTTAAGGGTACCCGTAAGAGATCGGCTCAAAATAATATCCGGAAAGTCGTTGATCCGTTCAATTTTTCATAAAACTGTTCCTGTCAGCATTTATCAAAAACTGTTTAGATCAAGCTCTTCTCGATATTATTTCGAGCCGATTTCTTGCAGGTACCCTTAAAAACATGTTTTAAACATAATGAACGGTTCAGATCATCAAAATAAAGGATCCCTCATTAGAAGCGCGGACTATATATGTATGAGTGAGCTTCTAATAAGGGATCCCCTATTTTGCTACGGTGTGGACCTCCTACTTCTTGATCAAATTATGATGATCTGAACCGTTCAATGTGTTTAAAACGTGTTTTTAAGGGTACCCGTAAGAGATCGGCTCAAAATAATATCCGGAAAGTCTTTGATCCGTTCAATTTTTCATAAAACTGTTCCTGTCAGCATTTATCAAAAACTGTTTAGATCAAGCTCTTCTCGATATTATTTCGAGCTGATTTCTTGCAGGTACCCTTAAAAACATGTTTTAAACATAATGAACGGTTCAGATCATCAAAATAAAGGATCCCTCATTAGAAGCGCGGACTATATATGTATGAGTGAGCTTCTAATAAGGGATCCCCTATTTTGCTACGGTGTGGACCTCCTACTTCTTGATCAAATTATGATGATCTGAACCGTTCAATGTGTTTAAAACGTGTTTTTAAGGGTACCCGTAAGAGATCGGCTCAAAATAATATCCGGAAAGTTTTTGATCCGTTCAATTTTTCATAAAACTGTTCCTGTCAGCATTTATCAAAAACTGTTTAGATCAAGCTCTTCTCGATATTATTTCGAGCCGATTTCTTGCAGGTACCCTTAAAAACATGTTTTAAACATAATGAACGGTTCAGATCATCAAAATAAAGGATCCCTCATTAGAAGCGCGGCCTATATATGTATGATTGAGCTTCTAATAAGGGATCCCCTATTTTGCTACGGTGTGGACCTCCTACTTCTTGATCAAATTATGATGATCTGAACCGTTCAATGTGTTTAAAACGTGTTTTTAAGGGTACCCGTAAGAGATCGGCTCAAAATAATATCCGGAAAGTCGTTGATCCGTTCAATTTTTCATAAAACTGTTCCTGTCAGCATTTATCAAAAACTGTTTAGATCAAGCTCTTCTCGATATTATTTCGAGCCGATTTCTTGCAGGTACCCTTAAAAACATGTTTTAAACATAATGAACGGTTCAGATCATCAAAATAAAGGATCCCTCATTAGAAGCGCGGACTATATATGTATGAGTGAGCTTCTAATAAGGGATCCCCTATTTTGCTACGGTGTGGACCTCCTACTTCTTGATCAAATTATGATGATCTGAACCGTTCAATGTGTTTAAAACGTGTTTTTAAGGGTACCCGTAAGAGATCGGCTCAAAATAATATCCGGAAAGTCTTTGATCCGTTCAATTTTTCATAAAACTGTTCCTGTCAGCATTTATCAAAAACTGTTTAGATCAAGCTCTTCTCGATATTATTTCGAGCCGATTTCTTGCAGGTACCCTTAAAAACATGTTTTAAACATAATGAACGGTTCAGATCATCAAAATAAAGGATCCCTCATTAGAAGCGCGGACTATATATGTATGAGTGAGCTTCTAATAAGGGATCCCCTATTTTGCTACGGTGTGGACCTCCTACTTCTTGATCAAATTATGATGATCTGAACCGTTCAATGTGTTTAAAACGTGTTTGTAAGGGTACCCGTAAGAGATCGGCTCAAAATAATATCCGGAAAGTCTTTGATCCGTTCAATTTTTCATAAAACTGTTCCTGTCAGCATTTATCAAAAACTGTTTAGATCAAGCTTTTCTCGATATTATTTCGAGCCGATTTCTTGCAGGTACCCTTAAAAACATGTTTTAAACATAATGAACGGTTCAGATCATCAAAATAAAGGATCCCTCATTAGAAGCCCGGACTATATATGTATGAGTGAGCTTCTAATAAGGGATCCCTATTTTGCTACGGTGTGGATCTCCTACTTCTTGATCAAATTATGATGATCTGAACCGTTCAATGTGTTTAAAACGTGTTTTTAAGGGTACCCGTAAGAGATCGGCTCAAAATAATATCCGGAAAGTCTTTGATCCGTTCAATTTTTCATAAAACTGTTCCTGTCAGCATTTATCAAAAACTGTTTAGATCAAGCTCTTCTCGATATTATTTCGAGCCGATTTCTTGCAGGTACCCTTAAAAACATGTTTTAAACATAATGAACGGTTCAGATCATCAAAATAAAGGATCCCTCATTAGAAGCGCGGACTATATATGTATGAGTGAGCTTCTAATAAGGGATCCCCTATTTTGCTACGGTGTGGACCTCCTACTTCTTGATCAAATTATGATGATCTGAACCGTTCAATGTGTTTAAAACGTGTTTTTAAGGGTACCCGTAAGAGATCGGCTCAAAATAATATCCGGAAAGTCGTTGATCCGTTCAATTTTTCATAAAACTGTTCCTGTCAGCATTTATCAAAAACTGTTTAGATCAAGCTCTTCTCGATATTATTTCGAGCCGATTTCTTGCAGGTACCCTTAAAAACATGTTTTAAACATAATGAACGGTTCAGATCATCAAAATAAAGGATCCCTCATTAGAAGCGCGGACTATATATGTATGAGTGAGCTTCTAATAAGGGATCCCCTATTTTGCTACGGTGTGGACCTCCTACTTCTTGATCAAATTATGATGATCTGAACCGTTCAATGTGTTTAAAACGTGTTTTTAAGGGTACCCGTAAGAGATCGGCTCAAAATAATATCCGGAAAGTCGTTGATCCGTTCAATTTTTCATAAAACTGTTCCTGTCAGCATTTATCAAAAACTGTTTAGATCAAGCTCTTCTCGATATTATTTCGAGCCGATTTCTTGCAGGTACCCTTAAAAACATGTTTTAAACATAATGAACGGTTCAGATCATCAAAATAAAGGATCCCTCATTAGAAGCGCGGACTATATATGTATGAGTGAGCTTCTAATAAGGGATCCCCTATTTTGCTACGGTGTGGACCTCCTACTTCTTGATCAAATTATGATGATCTGAACCGTTCAATGTGTTTAAAACGTGTTTTTAAGGGTACCCGTAAGAGATCGGCTCAAAATAATATCCGGAAAGTCGTTGATCCGTTCAATTTTTCATAAAACTGTTCCTGTCAGCATTTATCAAAAACTGTTTAGATCAAGCTCTTCTCGATATTATTTCGAGCCGATTTCTTGCAGGTACCCTTAAAAACATGTTTTAAACATAATGAACGGTTCAGATCATCAAAATAAAGGATCCCTCATTAGAAGCGCGGACTATATATGTATGAGTGAGCTTCTAATAAGGGATCCCCTATTTTGCTACGGTGTGGACCTCCTACTTCTTGATCAAATTATGATGATCTGAACCGTTCAATGTGTTTAAAACGTGTTTTTAAGGGTACCCGTAAGAGATCGGCTCAAAATAATATCCGGAAAGTCTTTGATCCGTTCAATTTTTCATAAAACTGTTCCTGTCAGCATTTATCAAAAACTGTTTAGATCAAGCTCTTCTCGATATTATTTCGAGCTGATTTCTTGCAGGTACCCTTAAAAACATGTTTTAAACATAATGAACGGTTCAGATCATCAAAATAAAGGATCCCTCATTAGAAGCGCGGACTATATATGTATGAGTGAGCTTCTAATAAGGGATCCCCTATTTTGCTACGGTGTGGACCTCCTACTTCTTGATCAAATTATGATGATCTGAACCGTTCAATGTGTTTAAAACGTGTTTTTAAGGGTACCCGTAAGAGATCGGCTCAAAATAATATCCGGAAAGTCTTTGATCCGTTCAATTTTTCATAAAACTGTTCCTGTCAGCATTTATCAAAAACTGTTTAGATCAAGCTCTTCTCGATATTATTTCGAGCCGATTTCTTGCAGGTACCCTTAAAAACATGTTTTAAACATAATGAACGGTTCAGATCATCAAAATAAAGGATCTCTCATTAGAAGCGCGGACTATATATGTATGATTGAGCTTCTAATAAGGGATCCCCTATTTTGCTACGGTGTGGACCTCCTACTTCTTGATCAAATTATGATGATCTGAACCGTTCAATGTGTTTAAAACGTGTTTTTAAGGGTACCCGTAAGAGATCGGCTCAAAATAATATCCGGAAAGTCGTTGATCCGTTCAATTTTTCATAAAACTGTTCCTGTCAGCATTTATCAAAAACTGTTTTGATCAAGCTCTTCTCGATATTATTTCGAGCCGATTTCTTGCAGGTACCCTTAAAAACATGTTTTAAACATAATGAACGGTTCAGATCATCAAAATAAAGGATCCCTCATTAGAAGCGCGGACTATATATGTATGAGTGAGCTTCTAATAAGGGATCCCCTATTTTGCTACGGTGTGGACCTCCTACTTCTTGATCAAATTATGATGATCTGAACCGTTCAATGTGTTTAAAACGTGTTTTTAAGGGTACCCGTAAGAGATCGGCTCAAAATAATATCCGGAAAGTCGTTGACACGTTCAATTTTTCATAAAACTGTTCCTGTCAGCATTTATCAAAAACTGTTTAGATCAAGCTCTTCTCGATATTATTTCGACCCGATTTCTTGCAGGTACCCTTAAAAACATGTTTTAAACATAATGAACGGTTCAGATCATCAAAATAAAGGATCCCTCATTAGAAGCGCGGACTATATATGTATGAGTGAGCTTCTAATAAGGGATCCCCTATTTTGCTACGGTGTGGACCTCCTACTTCTTGATCAAATTATGATGATCTGAACCGTTCAATGTGTTTAAAACGTGTTTTTAAGGGTACCCGTAAGAGATCGGCTCAAAATAATATCCGGAAAGTCTTTGATCCGTTCAATTTTTCATAAAACTGTTCCTGTCAGCATTTATCAAAAACTGTTTAGATCAAGCTCTTCTCGATATTATTTCGAGCCGATTTCTTGCAGGTACCCTTAAAAACATGTTTTAAACATAATGAACGGTTCAGATCATCAAAATAAAGGATCCCTCATTAGAAGCGCGGACTATATATGTATGAGTGAGCTTCTAATAAGGGATCCCCTATTTTGCTACGGTGTGGACCTCCTACTTCTTGATCAAATTATGATGATCTGAACCGTTCAATGTGTTTAAAACGTGTTTTTAAGGGTACCCGTAAGAGATCGGCTCAAAATAATATCCGGAAAGTCTTTGATCCGTTCAATTTTTCATAAAACTGTTCCTGTCAGCATTTATCAAAAACTGTTTAGATCAAGCTCTTCTCGATATTATTTCGAGCCGATTTCTTGCAGGTACCCTTAAAAACATGTTTTAAACATAATGAACGGTTCAGATCATCAAAATAAAGGATCCCTCATTAGAAGCGCGGACTATATATGTATGAGTGAGCTTCTAATAAGGGATCCCCTATTTTGCTACGGTGTGGACCTCCTACTTCTTGATCAAATTATGATGATCTGAACCGTTCAATGTGTTTAAAACGTGTTTTTAAGGGTACCCGTAAGAGATCGGCTCAAAATAATATCCGGAAAGTCGTTGATCCGTTCAATTTTTCATAAAACTGTTCCTGTCAGCATTTATCAAAAACTGTTTAGATCAAGCTCTTCTCGATATTATTTCGAGCCGATTTCTTGCAGGTACCCTTAAAAACATGTTTTAAACATAATGAACGGTTCAGATCATCAAAATAAAGGATCCCTCATTAGAAGCGCGGACTATATATGTATGAGTGAGCTTCTAATAAAGGATCCCCTATTTTGCTACGGTGTGGACCTCCTACTTCTTGATCAAATTATGATGATCTGAACCGTTCAATGTGTTTAAAACGTGTTTTTAAGGGTACCCGTAAGAGATCGGCTCAAAATAATATCCGGAAAGTCGTTGATCCGTTCAATTTTTCATAAAACTGTTCCTGTCAGCATTTATCAAAAACTGTTTAGATCAAGCTCTTCTCGATATTATTTCGAGCCGATTTCTTGCAGGTACCCTTAAAAACATGTTTTAAACATAATGAACGGTTCAGATCATCAAAATAAAGGATCCCTCATTAGAAGCGCGGACTATATATGTATGAGTGAGCTTCTAATAAGGGATCCCCTATTTTGCTACGGTGTGGACCTCCTACTTCTTGATCAAATTATGATGATCTGAACCGTTCAATGTGTTTAAAACGTGTTTTTAAGGGTACCCGTAAGAGATCGGCTCAAAATAATATCCGGAAAGTCGTTGATCCGTTCAATTTTTCATAAAACTGTTCCTGTCAGCATTTATCAAAAACTGTTTAGATCAAGCTCTTCTCGATATTATTTCGAGCCGATTTCTTGCAGGTACCCTTAAAAACATGTTTTAAACATAATGAACGGTTCAGATCATCAAAATAAAGGATCCCTCATTAGAAGCGCGGACTATATATGTATGAGTGAGCTTCTAATAAGGGATCCCCTATTTTGCTACGGTGTGGACCTCCTACTTCTTGATCAAATTATGATGATCTGAACCGTTCAATGTGTTTAAAACGTGTTTTTAAGGGTACCCGTAAGAGATCGGCTCAAAATAATATCCGGAAAGTCGTTGATCCGTTCAATTTTTCATAAAACTGTTCCTGTCAGCATTTATCAAAAACTGTTTAGATCAAGCTCTTCTCGATATAATTTCGAGCCGATTTCTTGCAGGTACCCTTAAAAACATGTTTTAAACATAATGAACGGTTCAGATCATCAAAATAAAGGATCCCTCATTAGAAGCGCGGACTATATATGTATGAGTGAGCTTCTAATAAGGGATCCCCTATTTTGCTACGGTGTGGACCTCCTACTTCTTGATCAAATTATGATGATCTGAACCGTTCAATGTGTTTAAAATGTGTTTTTAAGGGTACCCGTAAGAGATCGGCTCAAAATAATATCCGGAAAGTCTTTGATCCGTTCAATTTTTCATAAAACTGTTCCTGTCAGCATTTATCAAAAACTGTTTAGATCAAGCTCTTCTCGATATTATTTCGAGCCGATTTCTTGCAGGTACCCTTAAAAACATGTTTTAAACATAATGAACGGTT
Organism: Arctostaphylos glauca; assembly: GCA_019985065.2. Lineage (NCBI taxonomy): Eukaryota > Viridiplantae > Streptophyta > Magnoliopsida > Ericales > Ericaceae > Arctostaphylos > Arctostaphylos glauca. The sequence goes on from JAHSPW020000023.1 coordinate 1,217,830, forward strand.
CAGATCATCAAAATAAAGGATCCCTCATTAGAAGCGCGGACTATATATGTATGAGTGAGCTTCTAATAAGGGATCCCCTATTTTGCTACGGTGTGGACCTCCTACTTCTTGATCAAATTATGATGATCTGAACCGTTCAATGTGTTTAAAACGTGTTTTTAAGGGTACCCGTAAGAGATCGGCTCAAAATAATATCCGGAAAGTCGTTGATCCGTTCAATTTTTCATAAAACTGTTCCTGTCAGCATTTATCAAAAACTGTTTAGATCAAGCTCTTCTCGATATTATTTCGAGCCGATTTCTTGCAGGTACCCTTAAAAACATGTTTTAAACATAATGAACGGTTCAGATCATCAAAATAAAGGATCCCTCATTAGAAGCGCGGACTATATATGTATGAGTGAGCTTCTAATAAGGGATCCCCTATTTTGCTACGGTGTGGACCTCCTACTTCTTGATCAAATTATGATGATCTGAACCGTTCAATGTGTTTAAAACGTGTTTTTAAGGGTACCCGTAAGAGATCGGCTCAAAATAATATCCGGAAAGTCGTTGATCCGTTCAATTTTTCATAAAACTGTTCCTGTCAGCATTTATCAAAAACTGTTTAGATCAAGCTCTTCTCGATATAATTTCGAGCCGATTTCTTGCAGGTACCCTTAAAAACATGTTTTAAACATAATGAACGGTTCAGATCATCAAAATAAAGGATCCCTCATTAGAAGCGCGGACTATATATGTATGAGTGAGCTTCTAATAAGGGATCCCCTATTTTGCTACGGTGTGGACCTCCTACTTCTTGATCAAATTATGATGATCTGAACCGTTCAATGTGTTTAAAACGTGTTTTTAAGGGTACCCGTAAGAGATCGGCTCAAAATAATATCCGGAAAGTCTTTGATCCGTTCAATTTTTCATAAAACTGTTCCTGTCAGCATTTATCAAAAACTGTTTAGATCAAGCTCTTCTCGATATTATTTCGAGCCGATTTCTTGCAGGTACCCTTAAAAACATGTTTTAAACATAATGAACGGTTCAGATCATCAAAATAAAGGATCCCTCATTAGAAGCGCGGACTATATATGTATGAGTGAGCTTCTAATAAGGGATCCCCTATTTTGCTACGGTGTGGACCTCCTACTTCTTGATCAAATTATGATGATCTGAACCGTTCAATGTGTTTAAAACGTGTTTTTAAGGGTACCCGTAAGAGATCGGCTCAAAATAATATCCGGAAAGTCGTTGATCCGTTCAATTTTTCATAAAACTGTTCCTGTCAGCATTTATCAAAAACTGTTTAGATCAAGCTCTTCTCGATATAATTTCGAGCCGATTTCTTGCAGGTACCCTTAAAAACATGTTTTAAACATAATGAACGGTTCAGATCATCAAAATAAAGGATCCCTCATTAGAAGCGCGGACTATATATGTATGAGTGAGCTTCTAATAAGGGATCCCCTATTTTGCTACGGTGTGGACCTCCTACTTCTTGATCAAATTATGATGATCTGAACCGTTCAATGTGTTTAAAATGTGTTTTTAAGGGTACCCGTAAGAGATCGGCTCAAAATAATATCCGGAAAGTCTTTGATCCGTTCAATTTTTCATAAAACTGTTCCTGTCAGCATTTATCAAAAACTGTTTAGATCAAGCTCTTCTCGATATTATTTCGAGCCGATTTCTTGCAGGTACCCTTAAAAACATGTTTTAAACATAATGAACGGTTCAGATCATCAAAATAAAGGATCCCTCATTAGAAGCGCGGACTATATATGTATGAGTGAGCTTCTAATAAGGGATCCCCTATTTTGCTACGGTGTGGACCTCCTACTTCTTGATCAAATTATGATGATCTGAACCGTTCAATGTGTTTAAAACGTGTTTTTAAGGGTACCCGTAAGAGATCGGCTCAAAATAATATCCGGAAAGTCGTTGATCCGTTCAATTTTTCATAAAACTGTTCCTGTCAGCATTTATCAAAAACTGTTTAGATCAAGCTCTTCTCGATATTATTTCGAGCCGATTTCTTGCAGGTACCCTTAAAAACATGTTTTAAACATAATGAACGGTTCAGATCATCAAAATAAAGGATCCCTCATTAGAAGCGCGGACTATATATGTATGAGTGAGCTTCTAATAAGGGATCCCCTATTTTGCTACGGTGTGGACCTCCTACTTCTTGATCAAATTATGATGATCTGAACCGTTCAATGTGTTTAAAACGTGTTTTTAAGGGTACCCGTAAGAGATCGGCTCAAAATAATATCCGGAAAGTCGTTGATCCGTTCAATTTTTCATAAAACTGTTCCTGTCAGCATTTATCAAAAACTGTTTAGATCAAGCTCTTCTCGATATAATTTCGAGCCGATTTCTTGCAGGTACCCTTAAAAACATGTTTTAAACATAATGAACGGTTCAGATCATCAAAATAAAGGATCCCTCATTAGAAGCGCGGACTATATATGTATGAGTGAGCTTCTAATAAGGGATCCCCTATTTTGCTACGGTGTGGACCTCCTACTTCTTGATCAAATTATGATGATCTGAACCGTTCAATGTGTTTAAAACGTGTTTTTAAGGGTACCCGTAAGAGATCGGCTCAAAATAATATCCGGAAAGTCTTTGATCCGTTCAATTTTTCATAAAACTGTTCCTGTCAGCATTTATCAAAAACTGTTTAGATCAAGCTCTTCTCGATATTATTTCGAGCCGATTTCTTGCAGGTACCCTTAAAAACATGTTTTAAACATAATGAACGGTTCAGATCATCAAAATAAAGGATCCCTCATTAGAAGCGCGGACTATATATGTATGAGTGAGCTTCTAATAAGGGATCCCCTATTTTGCTACGGTGTGGACCTCCTACTTCTTGATCAAATTATGATGATCTGAACCGTTCAATGTGTTTAAAACGTGTTTTTAAGGGTACCCGTAAGAGATCGGCTCAAAATAATATCCGGAAAGTCTTTGATCCGTTCAATTTTTCATAAAACTGTTCCTGTCAGCATTTATCAAAAACTGTTTAGATCAAGCTCTTCTCGATATTATTTCGAGCCGATTTCTTGCAGGTACCCTTAAAAACATGTTTTAAACATAATGAACGGTTCAGATCATCAAAATAAAGGATCCCTCATTAGAAGCGCGGACTATATATGTATGAGTGAGCTTCTAATAAGGGATCCCCTATTTTGCAACGGTGTGGAGTCTTTGATCCGTTCAATTTTTCATAAAACTGTTCCTGTCAGCATTTATCCAAAACTGTTTAGATCAAGCTCTTCTCGATATTATTTCGAGCCGATTTCTTGCAGGTACCCTTAAAAACATGTTTTAAACATAATGAACGGTTCAGATTATCAAAATAAAGGATCCCTCATTAGAAGCGCGGACTATATATGTATGAGTGAGCTTCTAATAAGGGATCCCCTATTTTGCTACGGTGTGGACCTCCTACTTCTTGATCAAATTATGATGATCTGAACCGTTCAATGTGTTTAAAACGTGTTTTTAAGGGTACCCGTAAGAGATCGGCTCAAAATAATATCCGGAAAGTCTTTGATCCGTTCAATTTTTCATAAAACTGTTCCTGTCAGCATTTATCAAAAACTGTTTAGATCAAGCTCTTCTCGATATTATTTCGAGCCGATTTCTTGCAGGTACCCTTAAAAACATGTTTTAAACATAATGAACGGTTCAGATCATCAAAATAAAGGATCCCTCATTAGAAGCGCGGACTATATATGTATGAGTGAGCTTCTAATAAGGGATCCCCTATTTTGCTACGGTGTGGACCTCCTACTTCTTGATCAAATTATGATGATCTGAACCGTTCAATGTGTTTAAAACGTGTTTTTAAGGGTACCCGTAAGAGATCGGCTCAAAATAATATCCGGAAAGTCTTTGATCCGTTCAATTTTTCATAAAACTGTTCCTGTCAGCATTTATCAAAAACTGTTTAGATCAAGCTCTTCTCGATATTATTTCGAGCCGATTTCTTGCAGGTACCCTTAAAAACATGTTTTAAACATAATGAACGGTTCAGATCATCAAAATAAAGGATCCCTCATTAGAAGCGCGGACTATATATGTATGAGTGAGCTTCTAATAAGGGATCCCCTATTTTGCTACGGTGTGGACCTCCTACTTCTTGATCAAATTATGATGATCTGAACCGTTCAATGTGTTTAAAACGTGTTTTTAAGGGTACCCGTAAGAGATCGGCTCAAAATAATATCCGGAAAGTCTTTGATCCGTTCAATTTTTATAAAACTGTTCCTGTCAGCATTTATCAAAAACTGTTTAGATCAAGCTCTTCTCGATATTATTTCGAGCCGATTTCTTGCAGGTGCCCTTAAAAACATGTTTTAAACATAATGAACGGTTCAGATCATCAAAATAAAGGATCCCTCATTAGAAGCGCGGACTATATATGTATGAGTGAGCTTCTAATAAGGGATCCCCTATTTTGCTACGGTGTGGACCTCCTACTTCTTGATCAAATTATGATGATCTGAACCGTTCAATGTGTTTAAAACGTGTTTTTAAGGGTACCCGTAAGAGATCGGCTCAAAATAATATCCGGAAAGTCTTTGATCCGTTCAATTTTTCATAAAACTGTTCCTGTCAGCATTTATCAAAAACTGTTTAGATCAAGCTCTTCTCGATATTATTTCGAGCCGATTTCTTGCAGGTACCCTTAAAAACATGTTTTAAACATAATGAACGGTTCAGATCATCAAAATAAAGGATCCCTCATTAGAAGCGCGGACTATATATGTATGAGTGAGCTTCTAATAAGGGATCCCCTATTTTGCTACGGTGTGGACCTCCTACTTCTTGATCAAATTATGATGATCTGAACCGTTCAATGTGTTTAAAACGTGTTTTTAAGGGTACCCGTAAGAGATCGGCTCAAAATAATATCCGGAAAGTCTTTGATCCGTTCAATTTTTATAAAACTGTTCCTGTCAGCATTTATCAAAAACTGTTTAGATCAAGCTCTTCTCGATATTATTTCGAGCCGATTTCTTGCAGGTGCCCTTAAAAACATGTTTTAAACATAATGAACGGTTCAGATCATCAAAATAAAGGATCCCTCATTAGAAGCGCGGACTATATATGTATGAGTGAGCTTCTAATAAGGGATCCCCTATTTTGCTACGGTGTGGACCTCCTACTTCTTGATCAAATTATGATGATCTGAACCGTTCAATGTGTTTAAAACGTGTTTTTAAGGGTACCCGTAAGAGATCGGCTCAAAATAATATCCGGAAAGTCTTTGATCCGTTCAATTTTTCATAAAACTGTTCCTGTCAGCATTTATCAAAAACTGTTTAGATCAAGCTCTTCTCGATATTATTTCGAGCCGATTTCTTGCAGGTGCCCTTAAAAACATGTTTTAAACATAATGAACGGTTCAGATCATCAAAATAAAGGATCCCTCATTAGAAGCGCGGACTATATATGTATGAGTGAGCTTCTAATAAGGGATCCCCTATTTTGCTACGGTGTGGACCTCCTACTTCTTGATCAAATTATGATGATCTGAACCGTTCAATGTGTTTAAAACGTGTTTTTAAGGGTACCCGTAAGAGATCGGCTCAAAATAATATCCGGAAAGTCTTTGATCCGTTCAATTTTTCATAAAACTGTTCCTGTCAGCATTTATCAAAAACTGTTTAGATCAACCTCTTCTCGATATTATTTCGAGCCGATTTCTTGCAGCTACCCTTAAAAACATGTTTTAAACATAATGAACGGTTCAGATCATCAAAATAAAGGATCCCTCATTAGAAGCGCGGACTATATATGTATGAGTGAGCTTCTAATAAGGGATCCCCTATTTTGCTACGGTGTGGACCTCCTACTTCTTGATCAAATTATGATGATCTGAACCGTTCAATGTGTTTAAAACGTGTTTTTAAGGGTACCCGTAAGAGATCGGCTCAAAATAATATCCGGAAAGTCTTTGATCCGTTCAATTTTTCATAAAACTGTTCCTGTCAGCATTTATCAAAAACTGTTTAGATCAAGCTCTTCTCGATATTATTTCGAGCCGATTTCTTGCAGGTGCCCTTAAAAACATGTTTTAAACATAATGAACGGTTCAGATCATCAAAATAAAGGATCCCTCATTAGAAGCGCGGACTATATATGTATGAGTGAGCTTCTAATAAGGGATCCCCTATTTTGCTACGGTGTGGACCTCCTACTTCTTGATCAAATTATAATGATCTGAACCGTTCAATGTGTTTAAAACGTGTTTTTAAGGGTACCCGTAAGAGATCGGCTCAAAATAATATCCGGAAAGTCTTTGATCCGTTCAATTTTTCATAAAACTGTTCCTGTCAGCATTTATCAAAAACTGTTTAGATCAAGCTCTTCTCGATATTATTTCGAGCCGATTTCTTGCAGGTACCCTTAAAAACATGTTTTAAACATAATGAACGGTTCAGATCATCAAAATAAAGGATCCCTCATTAGAAGCGCGGACTATATATGTATGAGTGAGCTTCTAATAAGGGATCCCCTATTTTGCTACGGTGTGGACCTCCTACTTCTTGATCAAATTATGATGATCTGAACCGTTCAATGTGTTTAAAACGTGTTTTTAAGGGTACCCGTAAGAGATCGGCTCAAAATAATATCCGGAAAGTCTTTGATCCGTTCAATTTTTCATAAAACTGTTCCTGTCAGCATTTATCAAAAACTGTTTAGATCAAGCTCTTCTCGATATTATTTCGAGCCGATTTCTTGCAGGTACCCTTAAAAACATGTTTTAAACATAATGAACGGTTCAGATCATCAAAATAAAGGATCCCTCATTAGAAGCGCGGACTATATATGTATGAGTGAGCTTCTAATAAGGGATCCCCTATTTTGCTACGGTGTGGACCTCCTACTTCTTGATCAAATTATGATGATCTGAACCGTTCAATGTGTTTAAAACGTGTTTTTAAGGGTACCCGTAAGAGATCGGCTCAAAATAATATCCGGAAAGTCTTTGATCCGTTCAATTTTTCATAAAACTGTTCCTGTCAGCATTTATCAAAAACTGTTTAGATCAAGCTCTTCTCGATATTATTTCGAGCCGATTTCTTGCAGATACCCTTAAAAACATGTTTTAAACATAATGAACGGTTCAGATCATCAAAATAAAGGATCCCTCATTAGAAGCGCGGACTATATATGTATGAGTGAGCTTCTAATAAGGGATCCCCTATTTTGCTACGGTGTGGACCTCCTACTTCTTGATCAAATTATGATGATCTGAACCGTTCAATGTGTTTAAAACGTGTTTTTAAGGGTACCCGTAAGAGATCGGCTCAAAATAATATCCGGAAAGTCTTTGATCCGTTCAATTTTTCATAAAACTGTTCCTGTCAGCATTTATCAAAAACTGTTTAGATCAAACTCTTCTCGATATTATTTCGAGCCGATTTCTTGCAGGTACCCTTAAAAACATGTTTTAAACATAATGAACGGTTCAGATCATCAAAATAAAGGATCCCTCATTAGAAGCGCGGACTATATATGTATGAGTGAGCTTCTAATAAGGGATCCCCTATTTTGCTACGGTGTGGACCTCCTACTTCTTGATCAAATTATGATGATCTGAACCGTTCAATGTGTTTAAAACGTGTTTTTAAGGGTACCCGTAAGAGATCGGCTCAAAATAATATCCGGAAAGTCTTTGATCCGTTCAATTTTTCATAAAGCTGTTCCTGTCAGCATTTATCAAAAACTGTTTAGATCAAGCTCTTCTCGATATTATTTCGAGCCGATTTCTTGCAGGTACCCTTAAAAACATGTTTTAAACATAATGAACGGTTCAGATCATCAAAATAAAGGATCCCTCATTAGAAGCGCGGACTATATATGTATGAGTGAGCTTCTAATAAGGGATCCCCTATTTTGCTACGGTGTGGACCTCCTACTTCTTGATCAAATTATGATGATCTGAACTGTTCAATGTGTTTAAAACGTGTTTTTAAGGGTACCCGTAAGAGATCGGCTCAAAATAATATCCGGAAAGTCTTTGATCCGTTCAATTTTTCATAAAGCTGTTCCTGTCAGCATTTATCAAAAACTGTTTAGATCAAGCTCTTCTCGATATTATTTCGAGCCGATTTCTTGCAGGTACCCTTAAAAACATGTTTTAAACATAATGAACGGTTCAGATCATCAAAATAAAGGATCCCTCATTAGAAGCGCGGACTATATATGTATGAGTGAGCTTCTAATAAGGGATCCCCTATTTTGCTACGGTGTGGACCTCCTACTTCTTGATCAAATTATGATGATCTGAACCGTTCAATGTGTTTAAAACGTGTTTTTAAGGGTACCCGTAAGAGATCGGCTCAAAATAATATCCGGAAAGTCTTTGATCCGTTCAATTTTTCATAAAGCTGTTCCTGTCAGCACTTATCAAAAACTGTTTAGATCAAGCTCTTCTCCATATTATTTCGAGCCGATTTCTTGCAGGTACCCTTAAAAACATGTTTTAAACATAATGAACGGTTCAGATCACCAAAATAAAGGATCCCTCATTAGAAGCGCGGACTATATATGTATGAGTGAGCTTCTAATAAGGGATCCCCTATTTTGCTACGGTGTGGACCTCCTACTTCTTGATCAAATTATGATGATCTGAACCGTTCAATGTGTTTAAAACGTGTTTTTAAGGGTACCCGTAAGAGATCGGCTCAAAATAATATCCGGAAAGTCTTTGATCCGTTCAATTTTTCATAAAGATGTTCCTGTCAGCATTTATCAAAAACTGTTTAGATCAAGCTCTTCTCGATATTATTTCGAGCCGATTTCTTGCAGGTACCCTTAAAAACATGTTTTAAAGATAATGAACGGTTCAGATCATCAAAATAAAGGATCCCTCATTAGAAGCGCGGACTATATATGTATGAGTGAGCTTCTAATAAGGGATCCCCTATTTTGCTACGGTGTGGACCTCCTACTTCTTGATCAAATTATGATGATCTGAACCGTCCAATGTGTTTAAAACGTGTTTTTAAGCGTACCCGTAAGAGATCGGCTCAAAATAATATCCGGAAAGTCTTTGATCCGTTCAATTTTTCATAAAGCTGTTCCTGTCAGCATTTATCAAAAACTGTTTAGATCAAGCTCTTCTCGATATTATTTCGAGCCGATTTCTTGCAGGTACCCTTAAAAACATGTTTTAAACATAATGAACGGTTCAGATCATCAAAATAAAGGATCCCTCATTAGAAGCGCGGACTATATATGTATGAGTGAGCTTCTAATAAGGGATCCCCTATTTTGCTACGGTGTGGACCTCCTACTTCTTGATCAAATTATGATGATCTGAACCGTTCAATGTGTTTAAAACGGGTTTTTAAGGGTACCCGTAAGAGATCGGCTCAAAATAATATCCGGAAAGTCTTTGATCCGTTCAATTTTTCATAAAGCTGTTCCTGTCAGCATTTATCAAAAACTGTTTAGATCAAGCTCTTCTCGATATTATTTCGAGCCGATTTCTTGCAGGTACCCTTAAAAACATGTTTTAAACATAATGAACGGTTCAGATCATCAAAATAAAGGATCCCTCATTAGAAGCGCGGACTATATATGTATGAGTGAGCTTCTAATAAGGGATCCCCTATTTTGCTACGGTGTGGACCTCCTACTTCTTGATCAAATTATGATGATCTGAACCGTTCAATGTGTTTAAAACGTGTTTTTAAGGGTACCCGTAAGAGATCGGCTCAAAATAATATCCGGAAAGTCTTTGATCCGTTCAATTTTTCATAAAGCTGTTCCTGTCAGCATTTATCAAAAACTGTTTAGATCAAGCTCTTCTCGATATTATTTCGAGCCGATTTCTTGCAGGTACCCTTAAAAACATGTTTTAAACATAATGAACGGTTCAGATCATCAAAATAAAGGATCCCTCAATAGAAGCGCGGACTATATATGTATGAGTGAGCTTCTAATAAGGGATCCCCTATTTTGCTACGGTGTGGACCTCCTACTTCTTGATCAAATTATGATGATCTGAACCGTTCAATGTGTTTAAAACGTGTTTTTAAGGGTACCCGTAAGAGATCGGCTCAAAATAATATCCGGAAAGTCTTTGATCCGTTCAATTTTTCATAAAGCTGTTCCTGTCAGCATTTATCAAAAACTGTTTAGATCAAGCTCTTCTCGATATTATTTCGAGCCGATTTCTTGCAGGTACCCTTAAAAACATGTTTTAAACATAATGAACGGTTCAGATCACCAAAATAAAGGATCCCTCATTAGAAGCGCGGACTATATATGTATGAGTGAGCTTCTAATAAGGGATCCCCTATTTTGCTACGGTGTGGACCTCCTACTTCTTGATCAAATTATGATGATCTGAACCGTTCAATGTGTTTAAAACGTGTTTTTAAGGGTACCCGTAAGAGATCGGCTCAAAATAATATCCGGAAAGTCTTTGATCCGTTCAATTTTTCATAAAGCTGTTCCTGTCAGCATTTATCAAAAACTGTTTAGATCAAGCTCTTCTCGATATTATTTCGAGCCGATTTCTTGCAGGTACCCTTAAAAACATGTTTTAAACATAATGAACGGTTCAGATCATCAAAATAAAGGATCCCTCATTAGAAGCGAGGACTATATATGTATGAGTGAGCTTCTAATAAGGGATCCCCTATTTTGCTACGGTGTGGACCTCCTACTTCTTGATCAAATTATGATGATCTGAACCGTTCAATGTGTTTAAAACGTGTTTTTAAGGGTACCCGTAAGAGATCGGCTCAAAATAATATCCGGAAAGTCTTTGATCCGTTCAATTTTTCATAAAGCTGTTCCTGTCAGCATTTATCAAAAACTGTTTAGATCAAGCTCTTCTCGATATTATTTCGAGCCGATTTCTTGCAGGTACCCTTAAAAACATGTTTTAAACATAATGAACGGTTCAGATCACCAAAATAAAGGATCCCTCATTAGAAGCGCGGACTATATATGTATGAGTGAGCTTCTAATAAGGGATCCCCTATTTTGCTACGGTGTGGACCTCCTACTTCTTGATCAAATTATGATGATCTGAACCGTTCAATGTGTTTAAAACGTGTTTTTAAGGGTACCCGTAAGAGATCGGCTCAAAATAATATCCGGAAAGTCTTTGATCCGTTCAATTTTTCATAAAGCTGTTCCTGTCAGTATTTATCAAAAACTGTTTAGATCAAGCTCTTCTCGATATTATTTCGAGCCGATTTCTTGCAGGTACCCTTAAAAACATGTTTTAAACATAATGAACGGTTCAGATCATCAAAATAAAGGATCCCTCATTAGAAGCGCGGACTATATATGTATGAGTGAGCTTCTAATAAGGGATCCCCTATTTTGCTACGGTGTGGACCTCCTACTTCTTGATCAAATTATGATGATCTGAACCGTTCAATGTGTTTAAAACGTGTTTTTAAGGGTACCCGTAAGAGATCGGCTCAAAATAATATCCGGAAAGTCTTTGATCCGTTCAATTTTTCATAAAGCTGTTCCTGTCAGCATTTATCAAAAACTGTTTAGATCAAGCTCTTCTCGATATTATTTCGAGCCGATTTCTTGCAGGTACCCTTAAAAACATGTTTTAAACATAATGAACGGTTCAGATCACCAAAATAAAGGATCCCTCATTAGAAGCGCGGACTATATATGTATGAGTGAGCTTCTAATAAGGGATCCCCTATTTTGCTACGGTGTGGACCTCCTACTTCTTGATCAAATTATGATGATCTGAACCGTTCAATGTGTTTAAAACGTGTTTTTAAGGGTACCCGTAAGAGATCGGCTCAAAATAATATCCGGAAAGTCTTTGATCCGTTCAATTTTTCATAAAGCTCTTCCTGTCAGCATTTATCAAAAACTGTTTAGATCAAGCTCTTCTCGATATTATTTCGAGCCGATTTCTTGCAGGTACCCTTAAAAACATGTTTTAAACATAATGAACGGTTCAGATCATCAAAATAAAGGATCCCTCATTAGAAGCGCGGACTATATATGTATGAGTGAGCTTCTAATAAGGGATCCCCTATTTTGCTACGGTGTGGACCTCCTACTTCTTGATCAAATTATGATGATCTGAACCGTTCAATGTGTTTAAAACGTGTTTTTAAGGGTACCCGTAAGAGATCGGCTCAAAATAATATCCGGAAAGTCTTTGATCCGTTCAATTTTTCATAAAGCTGTTCCTGTCAGCATTTATCAAAAACTGTTTAGATCAAGCTCTTCTCGATATTATTTCGAGCCGATTTCTTGCAGGTACCCTTAAAAACATGTTTTAAACATAATGAACGGTTCAGATCACCAAAATAAAGGATCCCTCATTAGAAGCGCGGACTATATATGTATGAGTGAGCTTCTAATAAGGGATCCCCTATTTTGCTACGGTGTGGACCTCCTACTTCTTGATCAAATTATGATGATCTGAACCGTTCAATGTGTTTAAAACGTGTTTTTAAGGGTACCCGTAAGAGATCGGCTCAAAATAATATCCGGAAAGTCTTTGATCCGTTCAATTTTTCATAAAGCTGTTCCTGTCAGCATTTATCAAAAACTGTTTAGATCAAGCTCTTCTCGATATTATTTCGAGCCGATTTCTTGCAGGTACCCTTAAAAACATGTTTTAAACATAATGAACGGTTCAGATCATCAAAATAAAGGATCCCTCATTAGAAGCGCGGACTATATATGTATGAGTGAGCTTCTAATAAGGGATCCCCTATTTTGCTACGGTGTGGACCTCCTACTTCTTGATCAAATTATGATGATCTGAACCGTTCAATGTGTTTAAAACGTGTTTTTAAGGGTACCCGTAAGAGATCGGCTCAAAATAATATCCGGAAAGTCTTTGATCCGTTCAATTTTTCATAAAACTGTTCCTGTCAGCATTTATCAAAAACTGTTTAGATCAAGCTCTTCTCGATATTATTTCGAGCCGATTTCTTGCAGGTACGCTTAAAAACATGTTTTAAACATAATGAACGGTTCAGATCATCAAAATAAAGGATCCCTCATTAGAAGCGCGGACTATATATGTATGAGTGAGCTTCTAATAAGGGATCCCCTATTTTGCTACGGTGTGGACCTCCTACTTCTTGATCAAATTATGATGATCTGAACCGTTCAATGTGTTTAAAACGTGTTTTTAAGGGTACCCGTAAGAGATCGGCTCAAAATAATATCCGGAAAGTCTTTGATCCGTTCAATTTTTCATAAAGCTGTTCCTGTCAGCATTTATCAAAAACTGTTTAGATCAAGCTCTTCTCGATATTATTTCGAGCCGATTTCTTGCAGGTACCCTTAAAAACATGTTTTAAACATAATGAACGGTTCAGATCACCAAAATAAAGGATCCCTCATTAGAAGCGCGGACTATATATGTATGAGTGAGCTTCTAATAAGGGATCTCCTATTTTGCTACGGTGTGGACCTCCTACTTCTTGATCAAATTATGATGATCTGAACCGTTCAATGTGTTTAAAACGTGTTTTTAAGGGTACCCGTAAGAGATCGGCTCAAAATAATATCCGGAAAGTCTTTGATCCGTTCAATTTTTCATAAAGCTGTTCCTGTCAGCATTTATCAAAAACTGTTTAGATCAAGCTCTTCTCGATATTATTTCGAGCCGATTTCTTGCAGGTACCCTTAAAAACATGTTTTAAACATAATGAACGGTTCAGATCACCAAAATAAAGGATCCCTCATTAGAAGCGCGGACTATATATGTATGAGTGAGCTTCTAATAAGGGATCCCCTATTTTGCTACGGTGTGGACCTCCTACTTCTTGATCAAATTATGATGATCTGAACCGTTCAATGTGTTTAAAATGTGTTTTTAAGGGTACCCGTAAGAGATCGGCTCAAAATAATATCCGGAAAGTCTTTGATCCGTTCAATTTTTCATAAAGCTATTCCTGTCAGCATTTATCAAAAACTGTTTAGATCAAGCTCTTCTCGATATTATTTCGAGCCGATTTCTTGCAGGTACCCTTAAAAACATGTTTTAAACATAATGAACGGTTCAGATCACCAAAATAAAGGATCCCTCATTAGAAGCGCGGACTATATATGTATGAGTGAGCTTCTAATAAGGGATCTCCTATTTTGCTACGGTGTGGACCTCCTACTTCTTGATCAAATTATGATGATCTGAACCGTTCAATGTGTTTAAAACGTGTTTTTAAGGGTACCCGTAAGAGATCGGCTCAAAATAATATCCGGAAAGTCTTTGATCCGTTCAATTTTTCATAAAGCTGTTCCTGTCAGCATTTATCAAAAACTGTTTAGATCAAGCTCTTCTCGATATTATTTCGAGCCGATTTCTTGCAGGTACCCTTAAAAACATGTTTTAAACATAATGAACGGTTCAGATCACCAAAATAAAGGATCCCTCAATAGAAGCGCGGACTATATATGTATGAGTGAGCTTCTAATAAGGGATCCCCTATTTTGCTACGGTGTGGACCTCCTACTTCTTGATCAAATTATGATGATCTGAACCGTTCAATGTGTTTAAAACGTGTTTTTAAGGGTACCCGTAAGAGATCGGCTCAAAATAATATCCGGAAAGTCTTTGATCCGTTCAATTTTTCATAAAGCTGTTCCTGTCAGCATTTATCAAAAACTGTTTAGATCAAGCTCTTCTCGATATTATTTCGAGCCGATTTCTTGCAGGTACCCTTAAAAACATGTTTTAAACATAATGAACGGTTCAGATCACCAAAATAAAGGATCCCTCATTAGAAGCGCGGACTATATATGTATGAGTGAGCTTCTAATAAGGGATCCCCTATTTTGCTACGGTGTGGACCTCCTACTTCTTGATCAAATTATGATGATCTGAACCGTTCAATGTGTTTAAAACGTGTTTTTAAGGGTACCCGTAAGAGATCGGCTCAAAATAATATCCGGAAAGTCTTTGATCCGTTCAATTTTTCATAAAGCTGTTCCTGTCAGCATTTATCAAAAACTGTTTAGATCAAGCTCTTCTCGATATTATTTCGAGCCGATTTCTTGCAGGTACCCTTAAAAACATGTTTTAAACATAATGAACGGTTCAGATCACCAAAATAAAGGATCCCTCATTAGAAGCGCGGACTATATATGTATGAGTGAGCTTCTAATAAGGGATCCCCTATTTTGCTACGGTGTGGACCTCCTACTTCTTGATCAAATTATGATGATCTGAACCGTTCAATGTGTTTAAAACGTGTTTTTAAGGGTACCCGTAAGAGATCGGCTCAAAATAATATCCGGAAAGTCTTTGATCCGTTCAATTTTTCATAAAGCTGTTCCTGTCAGCATTTATCAAAAACTGTTTAGATCAAGCTCTTCTCGATATTATTTCGAGCCGATTTCTTGCAGGTACCCTTAAAAACATGTTTTAAACATAATGAACGGTTCAGATCACCAAAATAAAGGATCCCTCATTAGAAGCGCGGACTATATATGTATGAGTGAGCTTCTAATAAGGGATCCCCTATTTTGCTACGGTGTGGACCTCCTACTTCTTGATCAAATTATGATGATCTGAACCGTTCAATGTGTTTAAAACGTGTTTTTAAGGGTACCCGTAAGAGATCGGCTCAAAATAATATCCGGAAAGTCTTTGATCCGTTCAATTTTTCATAAAGCTGTTCCTGTCAGCATTTATCAAAAACTGTTTAGATCAAGCTCTTCTCGATATTATTTCGAGCCGATTTCTTGCAGGTACCCTTAAAAACATGTTTTAAACATAATGAACGGTTCAGATCACCAAAATAAAGGATCCCTCATTAGAAGCGCGGACTATATATGTATGAGTGAGCTTCTAATAAGGGATCCCCTATTTTGCTACGGTGTGGACCTCCTACTTCTTGATCAAATTATGATGATCTGAACCGTTCAATGTGTTTAAAACGTGTTTTTAAGGGTACCCGTAAGAGATCGGCTCAAAATAATATCCGGAAAGTCTTTGATCCGTTCAATTTTTCATAAAACTGTTCCTGTCAGCATTTATCAAAAACTGTTTAGATCAAGCTCTTCTCGATATTATTTCGAGCCGATTTCTTGCAGGTACCCTTAAAAACATGTTTTAAACATAATGAACGGTTCAGATCACCAAAATAAAGGATCCCTCATTAGAAGCGCGGACTATATATGTATGAGTGAGCTTCTAATAAGGGATCCCCTATTTTGCTACGGTGTGGACCTCCTACTTCTTGATCAAATTATGATGATCTGAACCGTTCAATGTGTTTAAAACGTGTTTTTAAGGGTACCCGTAAGAGATCGGCTCAAAATAATATCCGGAAAGTCTTTGATCCGTTCAATTTTTCATAAAGCTGTTCCTGTCAGCATTTATCAAAAACTGTTTAGATCAAGCTCTTCTCGATATTATTTCGAGCCGATTTCTTGCAGGTACCCTTAAAAACATGTTTTAAACATAATGAACGGTTCAGATCACCAAAATAAAGGATCCCTCATTAGAAGCGCGGACTATATATGTATGAGTGAGCTTCTAATAAGGGATCCCCTATTTTGCTACGGTGTGGACCTCCTACTTCTTGATCAAATTATGATGATCTGAACCGTTCAATGTGTTTAAAACGTGTTTTTAAGGGTACCCGTAAGAGATCGGCTCAAAATAATATCCGGAAAGTCTTTGATCCGTTCAATTTTTCATAAAGCTGTTCCTGTCAGCATTTATCAAAAACTGTTCAGATCAAGCTCTTCTCGATATTATTTCGAGCCGATTTCTTGCAGGTACCCTTAAAAACATGTTTTAAACATAATGAACGGTTCAGATCACCAAAATAAAGGATCCCTCATTAGAAGCGCGGACTATATATGTATGAGTGAGCTTCTAATAAGGGATCCCCTATTTTGCTACGGTGTGGACCTCCTACTTCTTGATCAAATTATGATGATCTGAACCGTTCAATGTGTTTAAAACGTGTTTTTAAGGGTACCCGTAAGAGATCGGCTCAAAATAATATCCGGAAAGTCTTTGATCCGTTCAATTTTTCATAAAGCTGTTCCTGTCAGCATTTATCAAAAACTGTTTAGATCAAGCTCTTCTCGATATTATTTCGAGCCGATTTCTTGCAGGTACCCTTAAAAACATGTTTTAAACATAATGAACGGTTCAGATCACCAAAATAAAGGATCCCTCATTAGAAGCGCGGACTATATATGTATGAGTGAGCTTCTAATAAGGGATCCCCTATTTTGCTACGGTGTGGACCTCCTACTTCTTGATCAAATTATGATGATCTGAACCGTTCAATGTGTTTAAAACGTGTTTTTAAGGGTACCTGTAAGAGATCGGCTCAAAATAATATCCGGAAAGTCTTTGATCCGTTCAATTTTTCATAAAGCTGTTCCTGTCAGCATTTATCAAAAACTGTTTAGATCAAGCTCTCTTCTCGATATTATTTCGAGCCGATTTCTTGCAGGTACCCTTAAAAACATGTTTTAAACATAATGAACGGTTCAGATCATCAAAATAAAGGATCCCTCATTAGAAGCGCGGACTATATATGTATGAGTGAGCTTCTAATAAGGGATCCCCTATTTTGCTACGGTGTGGACCTCCTACTTCTTGATCAAATTATGATGATCTGAACCGTTCAATGTGTTTAAAACGTGTTTTTAAGGGTACCCGTAAGAGATCGGCTCAAAATAATATCCGGAAAGTCTTTGATCCGTTCAATTTTTCATAAAGCTGTTCCTGTCAGCATTTATCAAAAACTGTTTAGATCAAGCTCTTCTCGATATTATTTCGAGCCGATTTTTTGCAGGTACCCTTAAAAACATGTTTTAAACATAATGAACGGTTCAGATCATCAAAATAAAGGATCCCTCATTAGAAGCGCGGACTATATATGTATGAGTGAGCTTCTAATAAGGGATCCCCTATTTTGCTACGGTGTGGACCTCCTACTTCTTGATCAAATTATGATGATCTGAACCGTTCAATGTGTTTAAAACGTGTTTTTAAGGGTACCCGTAAGAGATCGGCTCAAAATAATATCCGGAAAGTCTTTGATCCGTTCAATTTTTCATAAAGCTGTTCCTGTCAGCATTTATCAAAAACTGTTTAGATCAAGCTCTCTTCTCGATATTATTTCGAGCCGATTTCTTGCAGGTACCCTTAAAAACATGTTTTAAACATAATGAACGGTTCAGATCATCAAAATAAAGGATCCCTCATTAGAAGCGCGGACTATATATGTATGAGTGAGCTTCTAATAAGGGATCCCCTATTTTGCTACGGTGTGGACCTCCTACTTCTTGATCAAATTATGATGATCTGAACCGTTCAATGTGTTTAAAACGTGTTTTTAAGGGTACCCGTAAGAGATCGGCTCAAAATAATATCCGGAAAGTCTTTGATCCGTTCAATTTTTCATAAAGCTGTTCCTGTCAGCATTTATCAAAAACTGTTTAGATCAAGCTCTTCTCGATATTATTTCGAGCCGATTTCTTGCAGGTACGCTTAAAAACATGTTTTAAACATAATGAACGGTTCAGATCACCAAAATAAAGGATCCCTCATTAGAAGCGCGGACTATATATGTATGAGTGAGCTTCTAATAAGGGATCCCCTATTTTGCTACGGTGTGGACCTCCTACTTCTTGATCAAATTATGATGATCTGAACCGTTCAATGTGTTTAAAACGTGTTTTTAAGGGTACCCGTAAGAGATCGGCTCAAAATAATATCCGGAAAGTCTTTGATCCGTTCAATTTTTCATAAAGCTGTTCCTGTCAGCATTTATCAAAAACTGTTTAGATCAAGCTCTTCTCGATATTATTTCGAGCCGATTTCTTGCAGGTACCCTTAAAAACATGTTTTAAACATAATGAACGGTTCAGATCACCAAAATAAAGGATCCCTCATTAGAAGCGCGGACTATATATGTATGAGTGAGCTTCTAATAAGGGATCTCCTATTTTGCTACGGTGTGGACCTCCTACTTCTTGATCAAATTATGATGATCTGAACCGTTCAATGTGTTTAAAACGTGTTTTTAAGGGTACCCGTAAGAGATCGGCTCAAAATAATATCCGGAAAGTCTTTGATCCGTTCAATTTTTCATAAAGCTGTTCCTGTCAGCATTTATCAAAAACTGTTTAGATCAAGCTCTTCTCGATATTATTTCGAGCCGATTTCTTGCAGGTACCCTTAAAAACATGTTTTAAACATAATGAACGGTTCAGATCACCAAAATAAAGGATCCCTCATTAGAAGCGCGGACTATATATGTATGAGTGAGTTTCTAATAAGGGATCCCCTATTTTGCTACGGTGTGGACCTCCTACTTCTTGATCAAATTATGATGATCTGAACCGTTCAATGTGTTTAAAACGTGTTTTTAAGGGTACCCGTAAGAGATCGGCTCAAAATAATATCCGGAAAGTCTTTGATCCGTTCAATTTTTCATAAAGCTGTTCCTGTCAGCATTTATCAAAAACTGTTTAGATCAAGCTCTTCTCGATATTATTTCGAGCCGATTTCTTGCAGGTACCCTTAAAAACATGTTTTAAACATAATGAACGGTTCAGATCACCAAAATAAAGGATCCCTCATTAGAAGCGCGGACTATATATGTATGAGTGAGCTTCTAATAAGGGATCTCCTATTTTGCTACGGTGTGGACCTCCTACTTCTTGATCAAATTATGATGATCTGAACCGTTCAATGTGTTTAAAACGTGTTTTTAAGGGTACCCGTAAGAGATCGGCTCAAAATAATATCCGGAAAGTCTTTGATCCGTTCAATTTTTCATAAAGCTGTTCCTGTCAGCATTTATCAAAAACTGTTTAGATCAAGCTCTTCTCGATATTATTTCGAGCCGATTTCTTGCAGGTACCCTTAAAAACATGTTTTAAACATAATGAACGGTTCAGATCACCAAAATAAAGGATCCCTCAATAGAAGCGCGGACTATATATGTATGAGTGAGCTTCTAATAAGGGATCCCCTATTTTGCTACGGTGTGGACCTCCTACTTCTTGATCAAATTATGATGATCTGAACCGTTCAATGTGTTTAAAACGTGTTTTTAAGGGTACCCGTAAGAGATCGGCTCAAAATAATATCCGGAAAGTCTTTGATCCGTTCAATTTTTCATAAAGCTGTTCCTGTCAGCATTTATCAAAAACTGTTTAGATCAAGCTATTCTCGATATTATTTCGAGCCGATTTCTTGCAGGTACCCTTAAAAACATGTTTTAAACATAATGAACGGTTCAGATCACCAAAATAAAGGATCCCTCATTAGAAGCGCGGACTATATATGTATGAGTGAGCTTCTAATAAGGGATCCCCTATTTTGCTACGGTGTGGACCTCCTACTTCTTGATCAAATTATGATGATCTGAACCGTTCAATGTGTTTAAAACGTGTTTTTAAGGGTACCCGTAAGAGATCGGCTCAAAATAATATCCGGAAAGTCTTTGATCCGTTCAATTTTTCATAAAGCTGTTCCTGTCAGCATTTATCAAAAACTGTTTAGATCAAGCTCTTCTCGATATTATTTCGAGCCGATTTCTTGCAGGTACCCTTAAAAACATGTTTTAAACATAATGAACGGTTCAGATCACCAAAATAAAGGATCCCTCATTAGAAGCGCGGACTATATATGTATGAGTGAGCTTCTAATAAGGGATCCCCTATTTTGCTACGGTGTGGACCTCCTACTTCTTGATCAAATTATGATGATCTGAACCGTTCAATGTGTTTAAAACGTGTTTTTAAGGGTACCCGTAAGAGATCGGCTCAAAATAATATCCGGAAAGTCTTTGATCCGTTCAATTTTTCATAAAGCTGTTCCTGTCAGCATTTATCAAAAACTGTTTAGATCAAGCTCTTCTCGATATTATTTCGAGCCGATTTCTTGCAGGTACCCTTAAAAACATGTTTTAAACATAATGAACGGTTCAGATCACCAAAATAAAGGATCCCTCATTAGAAGCGCGGACTATATATGTATGAGTGAGCTTCTAATAAGGGATCCCCTATTTTGCTACGGTGTGGACCTCCTACTTCTTGATCAAATTATGATGATCTGAACCGTTCAATGTGTTTAAAACGTGTTTTTAAGGGTACCCGTAAGAGATCGGCTCAAAATAATATCCGGAAAGTCTTTGATCCGTTCAATTTTTCATAAAGCTGTTCCTGTCAGCATTTATCAAAAACTGTTTAGATCAAGCTCTTCTCGATATTATTTCGAGCCGATTTCTTGCAGGTACCCTTAAAAACATGTTTTAAACATAATGAACGGTTCAGATCACCAAAATAAAGGATCCCTCATTAGAAGCGCGGACTATATATGTATGAGTGAGCTTCTAATAAGGGATCCCCTATTTTGCTACGGTGTGGACCTCCTACTTCTTGATCAAATTATGATGATCTGAACCGTTCAATGTGTTTAAAACGTGTTTTTAAGGGTACCCGTAAGAGATCGGCTCAAAATAATATACGGAAAGTCTTTGATCCGTTCAATTTTTCATAAAACTGTTCCTGTCAGCATTTATCAAAAACTGTTTAGATCAAGCTCTTCTCGATATTATTTCGAGCCGATTTCTTGCAGGTACCCTTAGAAACATGTTTTAAACATAATGAACGGTTCAGATCACCAAAATAAAGGATCCCTCATTAGAAGCGCGGACTATATATGTATGAGTGAGCTTCTAATAAGGGATCCCCTATTTTGCTACGGTGTGGACCTCCTACTTCTTGATCAAATTATGATGATCTGAACCGTTCAATGTGTTTAAAACGTGTTTTTAAGGGTACCCGTAAGAGATCGGCTCAAAATAATATCCGGAAAGTCTTTGATCCGTTCAATTTTTCATAAAGCTGTTCCTGTCAGCATTTATCAAAAACTGTTTAGATCAAGCTCTTCTCGATATTATTTCGAGCCGATTTCTTGCAGGTACCCTTAAAAACATGTTTTAAACATAATGAACGGTTCAGATCACCAAAATAAAGGATCCCTCATTAGAAGCGCGGACTATATATGTATGAGTGAGCTTCTAATAAGGGATCCCCTATTTTGCTACGGTGTGGACCTCCTACTTCTTGATCAAATTATGATGATCTGAACCGTTCAATGTGTTTAAAACGTGTTTTTAAGGGTACCCGTAAGAGATCGGCTCAAAATAATATCCGGAAAGTCTTTGATCCGTTCAATTTTTCATAAAGCTGTTCCTGTCAGCATTTATCAAAAACTGTTTAGATCAAGCTCTCTTCTCGATATTATTTCGAGCCGATTTCTTGCAGGTACCCTTAAAAACATGTTTTAAACATAATGAACGGTTCAGATCACCAAAATAAAGGATCCCTCATTAGAAGCGCGGACTATATATGTATGAGTGAGCTTCTAATAAGGGATCCCCTATTTTGCTACGGTGTGGACCTCCTACTTCTTGATCAAATTATGATGATCTGAACCGTTCAATGTGTTTAAAACGTGTTTTTAAGGGTACCCGTAAGAGATCGGCTCAAAATAATATCCGGAAAGTCTTTGATCCGTTCAATTTTTCATAAAGCTGTTCCTGTCAGCATTTATCAAAAACTGTTTAGATCAAGCTCTTCTCGATATTATTTCGAGCCGATTTCTTGCAGGTACCCTTAAAAACATGTTTTAAACATAATGAACGGTTCAGATCACCAAAATAAAGGATCCCTCATTAGAAGCGCGGACTATATATGTATGAGTGAGCTTCTAATAAGGGATCCCCTATTTTGCTACGGTGTGGACCTCCTACTTCTTGATCAAATTATGATGATCTGAACCGTTCAATGTGTTTAAAACGTGTTTTTAAGGGTACCTGTAAGAGATCGGCTCAAAATAATATCCGGAAAGTCTTTGATCCGTTCAATTTTTCATAAAGCTGTTCCTGTCAGCATTTATCAAAAACTGTTTAGATCAAGCTCTCTTCTCGATATTATTTCGAGCCGATTTCTTGCAGGTACCCTTAAAAACATGTTTTAAACATAATGAACGGTTCAGATCATCAAAATAAAGGATCCCTCATTAGAAGCGCGGACTATATATGTATGAGTGAGCTTCTAATAAGGGATCCCCTATTTTGCTACGGTGTGGACCTCCTACTTCATGATCAAATTATGATGATCTGAACCGTTCAATGTGTTTAAAACGTGTTTTTAAGGGTACCCGTAAGAGATCGGCTCAAAATAATATCCGGAAAGTCTTTGATCCGTTCAATTTTTCATAAAGCTGTTCCTGTCAGCATTTATCAAAAACTGTTTAGATCAAGCTCTTCTCGATATTATTTCGAGCCGATTTTTTGCAGGTACCCTTAAAAACATGTTTTAAACATAATGAACGGTTCAGATCATCAAAATAAAGGATCCCTCATTAGAAGCGCGGACTATATATGTATGAGTGAGCTTCTAATAAGGGATCCCCTATTTTGCTACGGTGTGGACCTCCTACTTCTTGATCAAATGATGATGATCTGAACCGTTCAATGTGTTTAAAACGTGTTTTTAAGGGTACCCGTAAGAGATCGGCTCAAAATAATATCCGGAAAGTCTTTGATCCGTTCAATTTTTCATAAAGCTGTTCCTGTCAGCATTTATCAAAAACTGTTTAGATCAAGCTCTCTTCTCGATATTATTTCGAGCCGATTTCTTGCAGGTACCCTTAAAAACATGTTTTAAACATAATGAACGGTTCAGATCATCAAAATAAAGGATCCCTCATTAGAAGCGCGGACTATATATGTATGAGTGAGCTTCTAATAAGGGATCCCCTATTTTGCTACGGTGTGGACCTACTACTTCTTGATCAAATTATGATGATCTGAACCGTTCAATGTGTTTAAAACGTGTTTTTAAGGGTACCCGTAAGAGATCGGCTCAAAATAATATCCGGAAAGTCTTTGATCCGTTCAATTTTTCATAAAGCTGTTCCTGTCAGCATTTATCAAAAACTGTTTAGATCAAGCTCTCTTCTCGATATTATTTCGAGCCGATTTCTTGCAGGTACCATTAAAAACATGTTTTAAACATAATGAACGGTTCAGATCATCAAAATAAAGGATCCCTCATTAGAAGCGCGGACTATATATGTATGAGTGAGCTTCTAATAAGGGATCCCCTATTTTGCTACGGTGTGGACCTCCTACTTCTTGATCAAATTATGATGATCTGAACCGTTCAATGTGTTTAAAACGTGTTTTTAAGGGTACCCGTAAGAGATCGGCTCAAAATAATATCCGGAAAGTCTTTGATCCGTTCAATTTTTCATAAAGCTGTTCCTGTCAGCATTTATCAAAAACTGTTTAGATCAAGCTCTTCTCGATATTATTTCGAGCCGATTTCTTGCAGGTACCCTTAAAAACATGTTTTAAACATAATGAACGGTTCAGATCACCAAAATAAAGGATCCCTCATTAGAAGCGCGGACTATATATGTATGAGTGAGCTTCTAATAAGGGATCCCCTATTTTGCTACGGTGTGGACCTCCTACTTCTTGATCAAATTATGATGATCTGAACCGTTCAATGTGTTTAAAACGTGTTTTTAAGGGTACCCGTAAGAGATCGGCTCAAAATAATATCCGGAAAGTCTTTGATCCGTTCAATTTTTCATAAAGCTGTTCCTGTCAGCATTTATCAAAAACTGTTTAGATCAAGCTCTCTTCTCGATATTATTTCGAGCCGATTTCTTGCAGGTACCCTTAAAAACATGTTTTAAACATAATGAACGGTTCAGATCACCAAAATAAAGGATCCCTCATTAGAAGCGCGGACTATATATGTATGAGTGAGCTTCTAATAAGGGATCCCCTATTTTGCTACGGTGTGGACCTCCTACTTCTTGATCAAATTATGATGATCTGAACCGTTCAATGTGTTTAAAACGTGTTTTTAAGGGTACCCGTAAGAGATCGGCTCAAAATAATATCCGAAAAGTCTTTGATCCGTTCAATTTTTCATAAAGCTGTTCCTGTCAGCATTTATCAAAAACTGTTTAGATTAAGCTCTTCTCGATATTATTTCGAGCCGATTTCTTGCAGGTACCCTTAAAAACATGTTTTAAACATAATGAACGGTTCAGATCACCAAAATAAAGGATCCCTCATTAGAAGAGCGGACTATATATGTATGAGTGAGCTTCTAATAAGGGATCCCCTATTTTGCTACGGTGTGGACCTCCTACTTCTTGATCAAATTATGATGATCTGAACCGTTCAATGTGTTTAAAACGTGTTTTTAAGGGTACCCGTAAGAGATCGGCTCAAAATAATATCCGGAAAGTCTTTGATCCGTTCAATTTTTCATAAAGCTGTTCCTGTCAGCATTTATCAAAAACTGTTCAGATCAAGCTCTTCTCGATATTATTTCGAGCCGATTTCTTGCAGGTACCCTTAAAAACATGTTTTAAACATAATGAACGGTTCAGATCACCAAAATAAAGGATCCCTCATTAGAAGCGCGGACTATATATGTATGAGTGAGCTTCTAATAAGGGATCCCCTATTTTGCTACGGTGTGGACCTCCTACTTCTTGATCAAATTATGATGATCTGAACCGTTCAATGTGTTTAAAACGTGTTTTTAAGGGTACCCGTAAGAGATCGGCTCAAAATAATATCCGGAAAGTCTTTGATCCGTTCAATTTTTCATAAAGCTGTTCCTGTCAGCATTTATCAAAAACTGTTTAGATCAATCTCTTCTCGATATTATTTCGAGCCGATTTCTTGCAGGTACCCTTAAAAACATGTTTTAAACATAATGAACGGTTCAGATCACCAAAATAAAGGATCCCTCATTAGAAGCGCGGACTATATATGTATGAGTGAGCTTCTAATAAGGGATCCCCTATTTTGCTACGGTGTGGACCTCCTACTTCTTGATCAAATTATGATGATCTGAACCGTTCAATGTGTTTAAAACGTGTTTTTAAGGGTACCCGTAAGAGATCGGCTCAAAATAATATCCGGAAAGTCTTTGATCCGTTCAATTTTTCATAAAGCTGTTCCTGTCAGCATTTATCAAAAACTGTTTAGATCAAACTCTTCTCGATATTATTTCGAGCCGATTTCTTGCAGGTACCCTTAAAAACATGTTTTAAACATAATGAACGGTTCAGATCACCAAAATAAAGGATCCCTCATTAGAAGCGCGGACTATATATGTATGAGTGAGCTTCTAATAAGGGATCCCCTATTTTGCTACGGTGTGGACCTCCTACTTCTTGATCAAATTATGATGATCTGAACCGTTCAATGTGTTTAAAACGTGTTTTTAAGGGTACCCGTAAGAGATCGGCTCAAAATAATATCCGGAAAGTCTTTGATCCGTTCAATTTTTCATAAAGCTGTTCCTGTCAGCATTTATCAAAAACTGTTTAGATCAAGCTCTTCTCGATATTATTTCGAGCCGATTTCTTGCAGGTACCCTTAAAAACATGTTTTAAACATAATGAACGGTTCAGATCACCAAAATAAAGGATCCCTCATTAGAAGCGCGGACTATATATGTATGAGTGAGCTTCTAATAAGGGATCCCCTATTTTGCTACGGTGTGGACCTCCTACTTCTTGATCAAATTATGATGATCTGAACCGTTCAATGTGTTTAAAACGTGTTTTTAAGGGTACCCGTAAGAGATCGGCTCAAAATAATATCCGGAAAGTCTTTGATCCGTTCAATTTTTCATAAAGCTGTTCCTGTCAGCATTTATCAAAAACTGTTTAGATCAAGCTCTTCTCGATATTATTTCGAGCCGATTTCTTGCAGGTACCCTTAAAAACATGTTTTAAACATAATGAACGGTTCAGATCACCAAAATAAAGGATCCCTCATTAGAAGCGCGGACTATATATGTATGAGTGAGCTTCTAATAAGGGATCCCCTATTTTGCTACGGTGTGGACCTCCTACTTCTTGATCAAATTATGATGATCTGAACCGTTCAATGTGTTTAAAACGTGTTTTTAAGGGTACCCGTAAGAGATCGGCTCAAAATAATATCCGGAAAGTCTTTGATCCGTTCAATTTTTCATAAAGCTGTTCCTGTCAGCATTTATCAAAAACTGTTTAGATCAAGCTCTCTTCTCGATATTATTTCGAGCCGATTTCTTGCAGGTACCCTTAAAAACATGTTTTAAACATAATGAACGGTTCAGATCATCAAAATAAAGGATCCCTCATTAGAAGCGCGAACTATATATGTATGAGTGAGCTTCTAATAAGGGATCCCCTATTTTGCTACGGTGTGGACCTCCTACTTCTTGATCAAATTATGATGATCTGAACCGTTCAATGTGTTTAAAACGTGTTTTTAAGGGTACCCGTAAGAGATCGGCTCAAAATAATATCCGGAAAGTCTTTGATCCGTTCAATTTTTCATAAAGCTGTTCCTGTCAGCATTTATCAAAAACTGTTTAGATCAAGCTCTTCTCGATATTATTTCGAGCCGATTTCTTGCAGGTACCCTTAAAAACATGTTTTAAACATAATGAACGGTTCAGATCATCAAAATAAAGGATCCCTCATTAGAAGCGCGGACTATATATGTATGAGTGAGCTTCTAATAAGGGATCCCCTATTTTGCTACGGTGTGGACCTCCTACTTCTTGATCAAATTATGATGATCTGAACCGTTCAATGTGTTTAAAACGTGTTTTTAAGGGTACCCGTAAGAGATCGGCTCAAAATAATATCCGGAAAGTCTTTGATCCGTTCAATTTTTCATAAAGCTGTTCCTGTCAACATTTATCAAAAACTGTTTAGATCAAGCTCTCTTCTCGATATTATTTCGAGCCGATTTCTTGCAGGTACCCTTAAAAACATGTTTTAAACATAATGAACGGTTCAGATCATCAAAATAAAGGATCCCTCATTAGAAGCGCGGACTATATATGTATGAGTGAGCTTCTAATAAGGGATCCCCTATTTTGCTACGGTGTGGACCTCCTACTTCTTGATCAAATTATGATGATCTGAACCGTTCAATGTGTTTAAAACGTGTTTTTAAGGGTACCCGTAAAAGATCGGCTCAAAATAATATCCGGAAAGTCTTTGATCCGTTCAATTTTTCATAAAGCTGTTCCTGTCAGCATTTATCAAAAACTGTTTAGATCAAGCTCTTCTCGATATTATTTCGAGCCGATTTCTTGCAGGTACCCTTAAAAACATGTTTTAAACATAATGAACGGTTCAGATCATCAAAATAAAGGATCCCTCATTAGAAGCGCGGACTATATATGTATGAGTGAGCTTCTAATAAGGGATCCCCTATTTTGCTACGGTGTGGACCTCCTACTTCTTGATCAAATTATGATGATCTGAACCGTTCAATGTGTTTAAAACGTGTTTTTAAGGGTACCCGTAAGAGATCGGCTCAAAATAATATCCGGAAAGTCTTTGATCCGTTCAATTTTTCATAAAGCTGTTCCTGTCAGCATTTATCAAAAACTGTTTAGATCAAGCTCTTCTCGATATTATTTCGAGCCGATTTCTTGCAGGTACCCTTAAAAACATGTTTTAAACATAATGAACGGTTCAGATCATCAAAATAAAGGATCCCTCATTAGAAGCGCGGACTATATATGTATGAGTGAGCTTCTAATAAGGGATCCCCTATTTTGCTACGGTGTGGACCTCCTACTTCTTGATCAAATTATGATGATCTGAACCGTTCAATGTGTTTAAAACGTGTTTTTAAGGGTACCCGTAAGAGATCGGCTCAAAATAATATCCGGAAAGTCTTTGATCCGTTCAATTTTTCATAAATCTGTTCCTGTCAGCATTTATCAAAAACTGTTTAGATCAAGCTCTCTTCTCGATATTATTTCGAGCCGATTTCTTGCAGGTACCCTTAAAAACATGTTTTAAACATAATGAACGGTTCAGATCATCAAAATAAAGGATCCCTCATTAGAAGCGCGGACTATATATGTATGAGTGAGCTTCTAATAATGGATCCCCTATTTTGCTACGGTGTGGACCTCCTACTTCTTGATCAAATTATGATGATCTGAACCGTTCAATGTGTTTAAAACGTGTTTTTAAGGGTACCCGTAAGAGATCGGCTCAAAATAATATCCGGAAAGTCTTTGATCCGTTCAATTTTTCATAAAGCTGTTCCTGTCAGCATTTATCAAAAACTGTTTAGATCAAGCTCTTCTCGATATTATTTCGAGCCGATTTCTTGCAGGTACCCTTAAAAACATGTTTTAAACATAATGAACGGTTCAGATCACCAAAATAAAGGATCCCTCATTAGAAGCGCGGACTATATATGTATGAGTGAGCTTCTAATAAGGGATCCCCTATTTTGCTACGGTGTGGACCTCCTACTTCTTGATCAAATTATGATGATCTGAACCGTTCAATGTGTTTAAAACGTGTTTTTAAGGGTACCCGTAAGAGATCGGCTCAAAATAATATCCGGAAAGTCTTTGATCCGTTCAATTTTTCATAAAGCTGTTCCTGTCAGCATTTATCAAAAACTGTTTAGATCAAGCTCTCTTCTCGATATTATTTCGAGCCGATTTCTTGCAGGTACCCTTAAAAACATGTTTTAAACATAATGAACGGTTCAGATCATCAAAATAAAGGATCCCTCATTAGAAGCGCGGACTATATATGTATGAGTGAGCTTCTAATAAGGGATCCCCTATTTTGCTACGGTGTGGACCTCCTACTTCTTGATCAAATTATGATGATCTGAACCGTTCAATGTGTTTAAAACGTGTTTTTAAGGGTACCCGTATGAGATCGGCTCAAAATAATATCCGCAAAGTCTTTGATCCGTTCAATTTTTCATAAAGCTGTTCCTGTCAGCATTTATCAAAAACTGTTTAGATCAAGCTCTTCTCGATATTATTTCGAGCCGATTTCTTGCAGGTACCCTTAAAAACATGTTTTAAACATAATGAACGGTTCAGATCATCAAAATAAAGGATCCCTCATTAGAAGCGCGGACTATATATGTATGAGTGAGCTTCTAATAAGGGATCCCCTATTTTGCTACGGTGTGGACCTCCTACTTCTTGATCAAATTATGATGATCTGAACCGTTCAATGTGTTTAAAACGTGTTTTTAAGGGTACCCGTAAGAGATCGGCTCAAAATAATATCCGGAAAGTCTTTGATCCGTTCAATTTTTCATAAAGCTGTTCCTGTCAACATTTATCAAAAACTGTTTAGATCAAGCTCTCTTCTCGATATTATTTCGAGCCGATTTCTTGCAGGTACCCTTAAAAACATGTTTTAAACATAATGAACGGTTCAGATCATCAAAATAAAGGATCCCTCATTAGAAGCGCGGACTATATATGTATGAGTGAGCTTCTAATAAGGGATCCCCTATTTTGCTACGGTGTGGACCTCCTACTTCTTGATCAAATTATGATGATCTGAACCGTTCAATGTGTTTAAAACGTGTTTTTAAGGGTACCCGTAAGAGATCGGCTCAAAATAATATCCGGAAAGTCTTTGATCCGTTCAATTTTTCATAAAGCTGTTCCTGTCAGCATTTATCAAAAACTGTTTAGATCAAGCTCTTCTCGATATTATTTCGAGCCGATTTCTTGCAGGTACCCTTAAAAACATGTTTTAAACATAATGAACGGTTCAGATCATCAAAATAAAGGATCCCTCATTAGAAGCGCGGACTATATATGTATGAGTGAGCTTCTAATAAGGGATCCCCTATTTTGCTACGGTGTGGACCTCCTACTTCTTGATCAAATTATGATGATCTGAACCGTTCAATGTGTTTAAAACGTGTTTTTAAGGGTACCCGTAAGAGATCGGCTCAAAATAATATCCGGAAAGTCTTTGATCCGTTCAATTTTTCATAAAGCTGTTCCTGTCAGCATTTATCAAAAACTGTTTAGATCAAGCTCTCTTCTCGATATTATTTCGAGCCGATTTCTTGCAGGTACCCTTAAAAACATGTTTTAAACATAATGAACGGTTCAGATCATCAAAATAAAGGATCCCTCATTAGAAGCGCGGACTATATATGTATGAGTGAGCTTCTAATAAGGGATCCCCTATTTTGCTACGGTGTGGACCTCCTACTTCTTGATCAAATTATGATGATCTGAACCGTTCAATGTGTTTAAAACGTGTTTTTAAGGGTACCCGTAAGAGATCGGCTCAAAATAATATCCGGAAAGTCTTTGATCCGTTCAATTTTTCATAAAGCTGTTCCTGTCAGCATTTATCAAAAACTGTTTAGATCAAGCTCTTCTCGATATTATTTCGAGCCGATTTCTTGCAGGTACCCTTAAAAACATGTTTTAAACATAATGAACGGTTCAGATCATCAAAATAAAGGATCCCTCATTAGAAGCGCGGACTATATATGTATGAGTGAGCTTCTAATAAGGGATCCCCTATTTTGCTACGGTGTGGACCTCCTACTTCTTGATCAAATTATGATGATCTGAACCGTTCAATGTGTTTAAAACGTGTTTTTAAGGGTACCCGTAAGAGATCGGCTCAAAATAATATCCGGAAAGTCTTTGATCCGTTCAATTTTTCATAAAGCTGTTCCTGTCAGCATTTATCAAAAACTGTTTAGATCAAGCTCTCTTCTCGATATTATTTCGAGCCGATTTCTTGCAGGTACCCTTAAAAACATGTTTTAAACATAATGAACGGTTCAGATCATCAAAATAAAGGATCCCTCATTAGAAGCGCGGACTATATATGTATGAGTGAGCTTCTAATAAGGGATCCCCTATTTTGCTACGGTGTGGACCTCCTACTTCTTGATCAAATTATGATGATCTGAACCGTTCAATGTGTTTAAAACGTGTTTTTAAGGGTACCCGTAAGAGATCGGCTCAAAATAATATCCGGAAAGTCTTTGATCCGTTCAATTTTTCATAAAGCTGTTCCTGTCAGCATTTATCAAAAACTGTTTAGATCAAGCTCTCTTCTCGATATTATTTCGAGCCGATTTCTTGCAGGTACCCTTAAAAACATGTTTTAAACATAATGAACGGTTCAGATCATCAAAATAAAGGATCCCTCATTAGAAGCGCGGACTATATATGTATGAGTGAGCTTCTAATAAGGGATCCCCTATTTTGCTACGGTGTGGACCTCCTACTTCTTGATCAAATTATGATGATCTGAACCGTTCAATGTGTTTAAAACGTGTTTTTAAGGGTACCCGTAAGAGATCGGCTCAAAATAATATCCGGAAAGTCTTTGATCCGTTCAATTTTTCATAAAGCTGTTCCTGTCAGCATTTATCAAAAACTGTTTAGATCAAGCTCTTCTCGATATTATTTCGAGCCGATTTCATGCAGGTACCCTTAAAAACATGTTTTAAACATAATGAACGGTTCAGATCATCAAAATAAAGGATCCCTCATTAGAAGCGCGGACTATATATGTATGAGTGAGCTTCTAATAAGGGATCCCCTATTTTGCTACGGTGTGGACCTCCTACTTCTTGATCAAATTATGATGATCTGAACCGTTCAATGTGTTTAAAACGTGTTTTTAAGGGTACCCGTAAGAGATCGGCTCAAAATAATATCCGGAAAGTCTTTGATCCGTTCAATTTTTCATAAAGCTGTTCCTGTCAGCATTTATCAAAAACTGTTTAGATCAAGCTCTTCTCGATATTATTTCGAGCCGATTTCTAGCAGGTACCCTTAAAAACATGTTTTAAACATAATGAACGGTTCAGATCATCAAAATAAAGGATCCCTCATTAGAAGCGCGGACTATATATGTATGAGTGAGCTTCTAATAATGGATCCCCTATTTTGCTACGGTGTGGACCTCCTACTTCTTGATCAAATTATGATGATCTGAACCGTTCAATGTGTTTAAAACGTGTTTTTAAGGGTACCCGTAAGAGATCGGCTCAAAATAATATCCGGAAAGTCTTTGATCCGTTCAATTTTTCATAAAGCTGTTCCTGTCAGCATTTATCAAAAACTGTTTAGATCAAGCTCTTCTCGATATTATTTCGAGCCGATTTCTTGCAGGTACCCTTAAAAACATGTTTTAAACATAATGAACGGTTCAGATCATCAAAATAAAGGATCCCTCATTAGAAGCGCGGACTATATATGTATGAGTGAGCTTCTAATAAGGGATCCCCTATTTTGCTACGGTGTGGACCTCCTACTTCTTGATCAAATTATGATGATCTGAACCGTTCAATGTGTTTAAAACGTGTTTTTAAGGGTACCCGTAAGAGATCGGCTCAAAATAATATCCGGAAAGTCTTTGATCCGTTCAATTTTTCATAAAGCTGTTCCTGTCAGCATTTATCAAAAACTGTTTAGATCAAGCTCTTCTCGATATTATTTCGAGCCGATTTCTTGCAGGTACCCTTAAAAACATGTTTTAAACATAATGAACGGTTCAGATCACCAAAATAAAGGATCCCTCATTAGAAGCGCGGACTATATATGTATGAGTGAGCTTCTAATAAGGGATCCCCTATTTTGCTACGGTGTGGACCTCCTACTTCTTGATCAAATTATGATGATCTGAACCGTTCAATGTGTTTAAAACGTGTTTTTAAGGGTACCCGTAAGAGATCGGCTCAAAATAATATCCGGAAAGTCTTTGATCCGTTCAATTTTTCATAAAGCTGTTCCTGTCAGCATTTATCAAAAACTGTTTAGATCAAGCTCTTCTCGATATTATTTCGAGCCGATTTCTTGCAGGTACCCTTAAAAACATGTTTTAAACATAATGAACGGTTCAGATCATCAAAATAAAGGATCCCTCATTAGAAGCGCGGACTATATATGTATGAGTGAGCTTCTAATAAGGGATCCCCTATTTTGCTACGGTGTGGACCTCCTACTTCTTGATCAAATTATGATGATCTGAACCGTTCAATGTGTTTAAAACGTGTTTTTAAGGGTACCCGTAAGAGATCGGCTCAAAATAATATCCGGAAAGTCTTTGATCCGTTCAATTTTTCATAAAGCTGTTCCTGCCAGCATTTATCAAAAACTGTTTAGATCAAGCTCTTCTCGATATTATTTCGAGCCGATTTCTTGCAGGTACCCTTAAAAACATGTTTTAAACATAATGAACGGTTCAGATCACCAAAATAAAGGATCCCTCATTAGAAGCGCGGACTATATATGTATGAGTGAGCTTCTAATAAGGGATCCCCTATTTTGCTACGGTGTGGACCTCCTACTTCTTGATCAAATTATGATGATCTGAACCGTTCAATGTGTTTAAAACGTGTTTTTAAGGGTACCCGTAAGAGATCGGCTCAAAATAATATCCGGAAAGTCTTTGATCCGTTCAATTTTTCATAAAGCTGTTCCTGTCAGCATTTATCAAAAACTGTTTAGATCAAGCTCTTCTCGATATTATTTCGAGCCGATTTCTTGCAGGTACCCTTAAAAACATGTTTTAAACATAATGAACGGTTCAGATCATAAAAATAAAGGATCCCTCATTAGAAGCGCGGACTATATATGTATGAGTGAGCTTCTAATAAGGGATCCCCTATTTTGCTACGGTGTGGACCTCCTACTTCTTGATCAAATTATGATGATCTGAACCGTTCAATGTGTTTAAAACGTGTTTTTAAGGGTACCCGTAAGAGATCGGCTCAAAATAATATCCGGAAAGTCTTTGATCCGTTCAATTTTTCATAAAGCTGTTCCTGTCAGCATTTATCAAAAACTGTTTAGATCAAGCTCTCTTCTCGATATTATTTCGAGCCGATTTCTTGCAGGTACCCTTAAAAACATGTTTTAAACATAATGAACGGTTCAGATCATCAAAATAAAGGATCCCTCATTAGAAGCGCGGACTATATATGTATGAGTGAGCTTCTAATAAGGGATCCCCTATTTTGCTACGGTGTGGACCTCCTACTTCTTGATCAAATTATGATGATCTGAACCGTTCAATGTGTTTAAAACGTGTTTTTAAGGGTACCCGTAAGAGATCGGCTCAAAATAATATCCGGAAAGTCTTTGATCCGTTCAATTTTTCATAAAGCTGTTCCTGTCAGCATTTATCAAAAACTGTTTAGATCAAGCTCTCTTCTCGATATTATTTCGAGCCGATTTCTTGCAGGTACCCTTAAAAACATGTTTTAAACATAATGAACGGTTCAGATCATCAAAATAAAGGATCCCTCATTAGAAGCGCGGACTATATATGTATGAGTGAGCTTCTAATAAGGGATCCCCTATTTTGCTACGGTGTGGACCTCCTACTTCTTGATCAAATTATGATGATCTGAACCGTTCAATGTGTTTAAAACGTGTTTTTAAGGGTACCCGTAAGAGATCGGCTCAAAATAATATCCGGAAAGTCTTTGATCCGTTCAATTTTTCATAAAGCTGTTCCTGTCAGCATTTATCAAAAACTGTTTAGATCAAGCTCTTCTCGATATTATTTCGAGCCGATTTCTTGCAGGTACCCTTAAAAACATGTTTTAAACATAATGAACGGTTCAGATCATCAAAATAAAGGATCCCTCATTAGAAGCGCGGACTATATATGTATGAGTGAGCTTCTAATAAGGGATCCCCTATTTTGCTACGGTGTGGACCTCCTACTTCTTGATCAAATTATGATGATCTGAACCGTTCAATGTGTTTAAAACGTGTTTTTAAGGGTACCCGTAAGAGATCGGCTCAAAATAATATCCGGAAAGTCTTTGATCCGTTCAATTTTTCATAAAGCTGTTCCTGTCAGCATTTATCAAAAACTGTTTAGATCAAGCTCTCTTCTCGATATTATTTCGAGCCGATTTCTTGCAGGTACCCTTAAAAACATGTTTTAAACATAATGAACGGTTCAGATCATAAAAATAAAGGATCCCTCATTAGAAGCGCGGACTATATATGTATGAGTGAGCTTCTAATAAGGGATCCCCTATTTTGCTACGGTGTGGACCTCCTACTTCTTGATCAAATTATGATGATCTGAACCGTTCAATGTGTTTAAAACGTGTTTTTAAGGGTACCCGTAAGAGATCGGCTCAAAATAATATCCGGAAAGTCTTTGATCCGTTCAATTTTTCATAAAGCTGTTCCTGTCAGCATTTATCAAAAACTGTTCAGATCAAGCTCTTCTCGATATTATTTCGAGCCGATTTCTTGCAGGTACCCTTAGAAACATGTTTTAAACATAATGAACGGTTCAGATCATCAAAATAAAGGATCCCTCATTAGAAGCGCGGACTATATATGTATGAGTGAGCTTCTAATAAGGGATCCCCTATTTTGCTACGGTGTGGACCTCCTACTTCTTGATCAAATTATGATGATCTGAACCGTTCAATGTGTTTAAAACGTGTTTTTAAGGGTACCCGTAAGAGATCGGCTCAAAATAATATCCGGAAAGTCTTTGATCCGTTCAATTTTTCATAAAGCTGTTCCTGTCAGCATTTATCAAAAACTGTTTAGATCAAGCTCTTCTCGATATTATTTCGAGCCGATTTCTTGCAGGTACCCTTAAAAACATGTTTTAAACATAATGAACGGTTCAGATCATCAAAATAAAGGATCCCTCATTAGAAGCGCGGACTATATATGTATGAGTGAGCTTCTAATAAGGGATCCCCTATTTTGCTACGGTGTGGACCTCCTACTTCTTGATCAAATTATGATGATCTGAACCGTTCAATGTGTTTAAAACGTGTTTTTAAGGGTACCCGTAAGAGATCGGCTCAAAATAATATCCGGAAAGTCTTTGATCCGTTCAATTTTTCATAAAGCTGTTCCTGTCAGCATTTATCAAAAACTGTTTAGATCAAGCTCTTCTCGATATTATTTCGAGCCGATTTCTTGCAGGTACCCTTAGAAACATGTTTTAAACATAATGAACGGTTCAGATCATCAAAATAAAGGATCCCTCATTAGAAGCGCGGACTATATATGTATGAGTGAGCTTCTAATAAGGGATCCCCTATTTTGCTACGGTGTGGACCTCCTACTTCTTGATCAAATTATGATGATCTGAACCGTTCAATGTGTTTAAAACGTGTTTTTAAGGGTACCCGTAAGAGATCGGCTCAAAATAATATCCGGAAAGTCTTTGATCCGTTCAATTTTTCATAAAGCTGTTCCTGTCAGCATTTATCAAAAACTGTTTAGATCAAGCTCTTCTCGATATTATTTCGAGCCGATTTCTTGCAGGTACCCTTAAAAACATGTTTTAAACATAATGAACGGTTCAGATCATCAAAATAAAGGATCCCTCATTAGAAGCGCGGACTATATATGTATGAGTGAGCTTCTAATAAGGGATCCCCTATTTTGCTACGGTGTGGACCTCCTACTTCTTGATCAAATTATGATGATCTGAACCGTTCAATGTGTTTAAAACGTGTTTTTAAGGGTACCCGTAAGAGATCGGCTCAAAATAATATCCGGAAAGTCTTTGATCCGTTCAATTTTTCATAAAGCTGTTCCTGTCAGCATTTATCAAAAACTGTTTAGATCAAGCTCTTCTCGATATTATTTCGAGCCGATTTCTTGCAGGTACCCTTAGAAACATGTTTTAAACATAATGAACGGTTCAGATCATCAAAATAAAGGATCCCTCATTAGAAGCGCGGACTATATATGTATGAGTGAGCTTCTAATAAGGGATCCCCTATTTTGCTACGGTGTGGACCTCCTACTTCTTGATCAAATTATGATGATCTGAACCGTTCAATGTGTTTAAAACGTGTTTTTAAGGGTACCCGTAAGAGATCGGCTCAAAATAATATCCGGAAAGTCTTTGATCCGTTCAATTTTTCATAAAGCTGTTCCTGTCAGCATTTATCAAAAACTGTTTAGATCAAGCTCTCTTCTCGATATTATTTCGAGCCGATTTCTTGCAGGTACCCTTAAAAACATGTTTTAAACATAATGAACGGTTCAGATCATCAAAATAAAGGATCCCTCATTAGAAGCGCGGACTATATATGTATGAGTGAGCTTCTAATAAGGGATCCCCTATTTTGCTACGGTGTGGACCTCCTACTTCTTGATCAAATTATGATGATCTGAACCGTTCAATGTGTTTAAAACGTGTTTTTAAGGGTACCCGTAAGAGATCGGCTCAAAATAATATCCGGAAAGTCTTTGATACGTTCAATTTTTCATAAAGCTGTTCCTGTCAGCATTTATCAAAAACTGTTTAGATCAAGCTCTTCTCGATATTATTTCGAGCCGATTTCTTGCAGGTACCCTTAAAAACATGTTTTAAACATAATGAACGGTTCAGATCATCAAAATAAAGGATCCCTCATTAGAAGCGCGGACTATATATGTATGAGTGAGCTTCTAATAAGGGATCCCCTATTTTGCTACGGTGTGGACCTCCTACTTCTTGATCAAATTATGATGATCTGAACCGTTCAATGTGTTTAAAACGTGTTTTTAAGGGTACCCGTAAGAGATCGGCTCAAAATAATATCCGGAAAGTCTTTGATCCGTTCAATTTTTCATAAAGCTGTTCCTGTCAGCATTTATCAAAAACTGTTTAGATCAAGCTCTCTTCTCGATATTATTTCGAGCCGATTTCTTGCAGGTACCCTTAAAAACATGTTTTAAACATAATGAACGGTTCAGATCATCAAAATAAAGGATCCCTCATTAGAAGCGCGGACTATATATGTATGAGTGAGCTTCTAATAAGGGATCCCCTATTTTGCTACGGTGTGGACCTCCTACTTCTTGATCAAATTATGATGATCTGAACCGTTCAATGTGTTTAAAACGTGTTTTTAAGGGTACCCGTAAGAGATCGGCTCAAAATAATATCCGGAAAGTCTTTGATCCGTTCGATTTTTCATAAAGCTGTTCCTGTCAGCATTTATCA
The DNA here is from genome assembly GCA_019985065.2 of Arctostaphylos glauca. NCBI lineage: Eukaryota > Viridiplantae > Streptophyta > Magnoliopsida > Ericales > Ericaceae > Arctostaphylos > Arctostaphylos glauca. Next base: position 1,256,656 of record JAHSPW020000023.1, read on the forward strand.
AAAACTGTTCAGATCAAGCTCTTCTCGATATTATTTCGAGCCGATTTCTTGCAGGTACCCTTAGAAACATGTTTTAAACATAATGAACGGTTCAGATCATCAAAATAAAGGATCCCTCATTAGAAGCGCGGACTATATATGTATGAGTGAGCTTCTAATAAGGGATCCCCTATTTTGCTACGGTGTGGACCTCCTACTTCTTGATCAAATTATGATGATCTGAACCGTTCAATGTGTTTAAAACGTGTTTTTAAGGGTACCCGTAAGAGATCGGCTCAAAATAATATCCGGAAAGTCTTTGATCCGTTCAATTTTTCATAAAGCTGTTCCTGTCAGCATTTATCAAAAACTGTTTAGATCAAGCTCTTCTCGATATTATTTCGAGCCGATTTCTTGCAGGTACCCTTAAAAACATGTTTTAAACATAATGAACGGTTCAGATCATCAAAATAAAGGATCCCTCATTAGAAGCGCGGACTATATATGTATGAGTGAGCTTCTAATAAGGGATCCCCTATTTTGCTACGGTGTGGACCTCCTACTTCTTGATCAAATTATGATGATCTGAACCGTTCAATGTGTTTAAAACGTGTTTTTAAGGGTACCCGTAAGAGATCGGCTCAAAATAATATCCGGAAAGTCTTTGATCCGTTCAATTTTTCATAAAGCTGTTCCTGTCAGCATTTATCAAAAACTGTTTAGATCAAGCTCTTCTCGATATTATTTCGAGCCGATTTCTTGCAGGTACCCTTAAAAACATGTTTTAAACATAATGAACGGTTCAGATCATCAAAATAAAGGATCCCTCATTAGAAGCGCGGACTATATATGTATGAGTGAGCTTCTAATAAGGGATCCCCTATTTTGCTACGGTGTGGACCTCCTACTTCTTGATCAAATTATGATGATCTGAACCGTTCAATGTGTTTAAAACGTGTTTTTAAGGGTACCCGTAAGAGATCGGCTCAAAATAATATCCGGAAAGTCTTTGATCCGTTCAATTTTTCATAAAGCTGTTCCTGTCAGCATTTATCAAAAACTGTTTAGATCAAGCTCTTCTCGATATTATTTCGAGCCGATTTCTTGCAGGTACCCTTAGAAACATGTTTTAAACATAATGAACGGTTCAGATCATCAAAATAAAGGATCCCTCATTAGAAGCGCGGACTATATATATATGAGTGAGCTTCTAATAAGGGATCCCCTATTTTGCTACGGTGTGGACCTCCTACTTCTTGATCAAATTATGATGATCTGAACCGTTCAATGTGTTTAAAACGTGTTTTTAAGGGTACCCGTAAGAGATCGGCTCAAAATAATATCCGGAAAGTCTTTGATCCGTTCAATTTTTCATAAAGCTGTTCCTGTCAGCATTTATCAAAAACTGTTTAGATCAAGCTCTTCTCGATATTATTTCGAGCCGATTTCTTGCAGGTACCCTTAAAAACATGTTTTAAACATAATGAACGGTTCAGATCATCAAAATAAAGGATCCCTCATTAGAAGCGCGGACTATATATGTATGAGTGAGCTTCTAATAAGGGATCCCCTATTTTGCTACGGTGTGGACCTCCTACTTCTTGATCAAATTATGATGATCTGAACCGTTCAATGTGTTTAAAACGTGTTTTTAAGGGTACCCGTAAGAGATCGGCTCAAAATAATATCCGGAAAGTCTTTGATCCGTTCAATTTTTCATAAAGCTGTTCCTGTCAGCATTTATCAAAAACTGTTTAGATCAAGCTCTTCTCGATATTATTTCGAGCCGATTTCTTGCAGGTACCCTTAGAAACATGTTTTAAACATAATGAACGGTTCAGATCATCAAAATAAAGGATCCCTCATTAGAAGCGCGGACTATATATGTATGAGTGAGCTTCTAATAAGGGATCCCCTATTTTGCTACGGTGTGGACCTCCTACTTCTTGATCAAATTATGATGATCTGAACCGTTCAATGTGTTTAAAACGTGTTTTTAAGGGTACCCGTAAGAGATCGGCTCAAAATAATATCCGGAAAGTCTTTGATCCGTTCAATTTTTCATAAAGCTGTTCCTGTCAGCATTTATCAAAAACTGTTTAGATCAAGCTCTCTTCTCGATATTATTTCGAGCCGATTTCTTGCAGGTACCCTTAAAAACATGTTTTAAACATAATGAACGGTTCAGATCATCAAAATAAAGGATCCCTCATTAGAAGCGCGGACTATATATGTATGAGTGAGCTTCTAATAAGGGATCCCCTATTTTGCTACGGTGTGGACCTCCTACTTCTTGATCAAATTATGATGATCTGAACCGTTCAATGTGTTTAAAACGTGTTTTTAAGGGTACCCGTAAGAGATCGGCTCAAAATAATATCCGGAAAGTCTTTGATCCGTTCAATTTTTCATAAAGCTGTTCCTGTCAGCATTTATCAAAAACTGTTCAGATCAAGCTCTTCTCGATATTATTTCGAGCCGATTTCTTGCAGGTACCCTTAGAAACATGTTTTAAACATAATGAACGGTTCAGATCATCAAAATAAAGGATCCCTCATTAGAAGCGCGGACTATATATGTATGAGTGAGCTTCTAATAAGGGATCCCCTATTTTGCTACGGTGTGGACCTCCTACTTCTTGATCAAATTATGATGATCTGAACCGTTCAATGTGTTTAAAACGTGTTTTTAAGGGTACCCGTAAGAGATCGGCTCAAAATAATATCCGGAAAGTCTTTGATCCGTTCAATTTTTCATAAAGCTGTTCCTGTCAGCATTTATCAAAAACTGTTTAGATCAAGCTCTTCTCGATATTATTTCGAGCCGATTTCTTGCAGGTACCCTTAAAAACATGTTTTAAACATAATGAACGGTTCAGATCATCAAAATAAAGGATCCCTCATTAGAAGCGCGGACTATATATGTATGAGTGAGCTTCTAATAAGGGATCCCCTATTTTGCTACGGTGTGGACCTCCTACTTCTTGATCAAATTATGATGATCTGAACCGTTCAATGTGTTTAAAACGTGTTTTTAAGGGTACCCGTAAGAGATCGGCTCAAAATAATATCCGGAAAGTCTTTGATCCGTTCAATTTTTCATAAAGCTGTTCCTGTCAGCATTTATCAAAAACTGTTTAGATCAAGCTCTTCTCGATATTATTTCGAGCCGATTTCTTGCAGGTACCCTTAAAAACATGTTTTAAACATAATGAACGGTTCAGATCATCAAAATAAAGGATCCCTCATTAGAAGCGCGGACTATATATGTATGAGTGAGCTTCTAATAAGGGATCCCCTATTTTGCTACGGTGTGGACCTCCTACTTCTTGATCAAATTATGATGATCTGAACCGTTCAATGTGTTTAAAACGTGTTTTTAAGGGTACCCGTAAGAGATCGGCTCAAAATAATATCCGGAAAGTCTTTGATCCGTTCAATTTTTCATAAAGCTGTTCCTGTCAGCATTTATCAAAAACTGTTTAGATCAAGCTCTTCTCGATATTATTTCGAGCCGATTTCTTGCAGGTACCCTTAGAAACATGTTTTAAACATAATGAACGGTTCAGATCATCAAAATAAAGGATCCCTCATTAGAAGCGCGGACTATATATGTATGAGTGAGCTTCTAATAAGGGATCCCCTATTTTGCTACGGTGTGGACCTCCTACTTCTTGATCAAATTATGATGATCTGAACCGTTCAATGTGTTTAAAACGTGTTTTTAAGGGTACCCGTAAGAGATCGGCTCAAAATAATATCCGGAAAGTCTTTGATCCGTTCAATTTTTCATAAAGCTGTTCCTGTCAGCATTTATCAAAAACTGTTTAGATCAAGCTCTTCTCGATATTATTTCGAGCCGATTTCTTGCAGGTACCCTTAAAAACATGTTTTAAACATAATGAACGGTTCAGATCATCAAAATAAAGGATCCCTCATTAGAAGCGCGGACTATATATGTATGAGTGAGCTTCTAATAAGGGATCCCCTATTTTGCTACGGTGTGGACCTCCTACTTCTTGATCAAATTATGATGATCTGAACCGTTCAATGTGTTTAAAACGTGTTTTTAAGGGTACCCGTAAGAGATCGGCTCAAAATAATATCCGGAAAGTCTTTGATCCGTTCAATTTTTCATAAAGCTGTTCCTGTCAGCATTTATCAAAAACTGTTTAGATCAAGCTCTTCTCGATATTATTTCGAGCCGATTTCTTGCAGGTACCCTTAGAAACATGTTTTAAACATAATGAACGGTTTAGATCATCAAAATAAAGGATCCCTCATTAGGAGCGCGGACTATATATGTATGAGTGAGCTTCTAATAAGGGATCCCCTATTTTGCTACGGTGTGGACCTCCTACTTCTTGATCAAATTATGATGATCTGAACCGTTCAATGTGTTTAAAACGTGTTTTTAAGGGTACCCGTAAGAGATCGGCTCAAAATAATATCCGGAAAGTCTTTGATCCGTTCAATTTTTCATAAAGCTGTTCCTGTCAGCATTTATCAAAAACTGTTTAGATCAAGCTCTCTTCTCGATATTATTTCGAGCCGATTTCTTGCAGGTACCCTTAAAAACATGTTTTAAACATAATGAACGGTTCAGATCATCAAAATAAAGGATCCCTCATTAGAAGCGCGGACTATATATGTATGAGTGAGCTTCTAATAAGGGATCCCCTATTTTGCTACGGTGTGGACCTCCTACTTCTTGATCAAATTATGATGATCTGAACCGTTCAATGTGTTTAAAACGTGTTTTTAAGGGTACCCGTAAGAGATCGGCTCAAAATAATATCCGGAAAGTCTTTGATCCGTTCAATTTTTCATAAAGCTGTTCCTGTCAGCATTTATCAAAAACTGTTTAGATCAAGCTCTTCTCGATATTATTTCGAGCCGATTTCTTGCAGGTACCCTTAAAAACATGTTTTAAACATAATGAACGGTTCAGATCATCAAAATAAAGGATCCCTCATTAGAAGCGCGGACTATATATGTATGAGTGAGCTTCTAATAAGGGATCCCCTATTTTGCTACGGTGTGGACCTCCTACTTCTTGATCAAATTATGATGATCTGAACCGTTCAATGTGTTTAAAACGTGTTTTTAAGGGTACCCGTAAGAGATCGGCTCAAAATAATATCCGGAAAGTCTTTGATCCGTTCAATTTTTCATAAAGCTGTTCCTGTCAGCATTTATCAAAAACTGTTTAGATCAAGCTCTCTTCTCGATATTATTTCGAGCCGATTTCTTGCAGGTACCCTTAAAAACATGTTTTAAACATAATGAACGGTTCAGATCATCAAAATAAAGGATCCCTCATTAGAAGCGCGGACTATAGATGTATGAGTGAGCTTCTAATAAGGGATCCCCTATTTTGCTACGGTGTGGACCTCCTACTTCTTGATCAAATTATGATGATCTGAACCGTTCAATGTGTTTAAAACGTGTTTTTAAGGGTACCCGTAAGAGATCGGCTCAAAATAATGTCCGGAAAGTCTTTGATCCGTTCAATTTTTCATAAAGCTGTTCCTGTCAGCATTTATCAAAAACTGTTTAGATCAAGCTCTTCTCGATATTATTTCGAGCCGATTTCTTGCAGGTACCCTTAAAAACATGTTTTAAACATAATGAACGGTTCAGATCATGAAAATAAAGGATCCCTCATTAGAAGCGCGGACTATATATGTATGAGTGAGCTTCTAATAAGGGATCCCCTATTTTGCTACGGTGTGGACCTCCTACTTCTTGATCAAATTATGATGATCTGAACCGTTCAATGTGTTTAAAACGTGTTTTTAAGGGTACCCATAAGAGATCGGCTCAAAATAATATCCGGAAAGTCTTTGATCCGTTCAATTTATCATAAAGCTGTTCCTGTCAGCATTTATCAAAAACTGTTTAGATCAAGCTCTTCTCGATATTATTTCGAGCCGATTTCTTGCAGGTACCCTTAGAAACATGTTTTAAACATAATGAACGGTTCAGATCATCAAAATAAAGGATCCCTCATTAGAAGCGCGGACTATATATGTATGAGTGAGCTTCTAATAAGGGATCCCCTATTTTGCTACGGTGTGGACCTCCTACTTCTTGATCAAATTATGATGATCTGAACCGTTCAATGTGTTTAAAACGTGTTTTTAAGGGTACCCGTAAGAGATCGGCTCAAAATAATATCCGGAAAGTCTTTGATCCGTTCAATTTTTCATAAAGCTGTTCCTGTCAGCATTTATCAAAAACTGTTTAGATCAAGCTCTCTTCTCGATATTATTTCGAGCCGATTTCTTGCAGGTACCCTTAAAAACATGTTTTAAACATAATGAACGGTTCAGATCATCAAAATAAAGGATCCCTCATTAGAAGCGCGGACTATAGATGTATGAGTGAGCTTCTAATAAGGGATCCCCTATTTTGCTACGGTGTGGACCTCCTACTTCTTGATCAAATTATGATGATCTGAACCGTTCAATGTGTTTAAAACGTGTTTTTAAGGGTACCCGTAAGAGATCGGCTCAAAATAATATCCGGAAAGTCTTTGATCCGTTCAATTTTTCATAAAGCTGTTCCTGTCAGCATTTATCAAAAACTGTTTAGATCAAGCTCTCTTCTCGATATTATTTCGAGCCGATTTCTTGCAGGTACCCTTAAAAACATGTTTTAAACATAATGAACGGTTCAGATCATCAAAATAAAGGATCCCTCATTAGAAGCGCGGACTATATATGTATGAGTGAGCTTCTAATAAGGGATCCCCTATTTTGCTACGGTGTGGACCTCCTACTTCTTGATCAAATTATGATGATCTGAACCGTTCAATGTGTTTAAAACGTGTTTTTAAGGGTACCCGTAAGAGATCGGCTCAAAATAATATCCGGAAAGTCTTTGATCCGTTCAATTTTTCATAAAGCTGTTCCTGTCAGCATTTATCAAAAACTGTTTAGATCAAGCTCTTCTCGATATTATTTCGAGCCGATTTCTTGCAGGTACCCTTAAAAACATGTTTTAAACATAATGAACGGTTCAGATCATCAAAATAAAGGATCCCTCATTAGAAGCGCGGACTATATATGTATGAGTGAGCTTCTAATAAGGGATCGCCTATTTTGCTACGGTGTGGACCTCCTACTTCTTGATCAAATTATGATGATCTGAACCGTTCAATGTGTTTAAAACGTGTTTTTAAGGGTACCCGTAAGAGATCGGCTCAAAATAATATCCGGAAAGTCTTTGATCCGTTCAATTTTTCATAAAGCTGTTCCTGTCAGCATTTATCAAAAACTGTTTAGATCAAGCTCTTCTCGATATTATTTCGAGCCGATTTCTTGCAGGTACCCTTAAAAACATGTTTTAAACATAATGAACGGTTCAGATCATCAAAATAAAGGATCCCTCATTAGAAGCGCGGACTATATATGTATGAGTGAGCTTCTAATAAGGGATCCCCTATTTTGCTACGGTGTGGACCTCCTACTTCTTGATCAAATTATGATGATCTGAACCGTTCAATGTGTTTAAAACGTGTTTTTAAGGGTACCCGTAAGAGATCGGCTCAAAATAATATCCGGAAAGTCTTTGATCCGTTCAATTTTTCATAAAGCTGTTCCTGTCAGCATTTATCAAAAACTGTTTAGATCAAGCTCTTCTCGGTATTATTTCGAGCCGATTTCTTACAGGTACCCTTAAAAACATGTTTTAAACATAATGAACGGTTCAGATCATCAAAATAAAGGATCCCTCATTAGAAGCGCGGACTATATATGTATGAGTGAGCTTCTAATAAGGGATCCCCTATTTTGCTACGGTGTGGACCTCCTACTTCTTGATCAAATTATGATGATCTGAACCGTTCAATGTGTTTAAAACGTGTTTTTAAGGGTACCCGTAAGAGATCGGCTCAAAATAATATCCGGAAAGTCTTTCATCCGTTCAATTTTTCATAAAGCTGTTCCTGTCAGCATTTATCAAAAACTGTTTAGATCAAGCTCTTCTCGGTATTATTTCGAGCCGATTTCTTGCAGGTACCCTTAAAAACATGTTTTAAACATAATGAACGGTTCAGATCATCAAAATAAAGGATCCCTCATTAGAAGCGCGGACTATATATGTATGAGTGAGCTTCTAATAAGGGATCCCCTATTTTGCTACGGTGTGGACCTCCTACTTCTTGATCAAATTATGATGATCTGAACCGTTCAATGTGTTTAAAACGTGTTTTTAAGGGTACCCGTAAGAGATCGGCTCAAAATAATATCCGGAAAGTCTTTGATCCGTTCAATTTTTCATAAAGCTGTTCCTGTCAGCATTTATCAAAAACTGTTTAGATCAAGCTCTTCTCGATATTATTTCGAGCCGATTTCTTGCAGGTACCCTTAAAAACATGTTTTAAACATAATGAACGGTTCAGATCATCAAAATAAAGGATCCCTCATTAGAAGCGCGGACTATATATGTATGAGTGAGCTTCTAATAAGGGATCCCCTATTTTGCTACGGTGTGGACCTCCTACTTCTTGATCAAATTATGATGATCTGAACCGTTCAATGTGTTTAAAACGTGTTTTTAAGGGTACCCGTAAGAGATCGGCTCAAAATAATATCCGGAAAGTCTTTGATCCGTTCAATTTTTCATAAAGCTGTTCCTGTCAGCATTTATCAAAAACTGTTTAGATCAAGCTCTTCTCGGTATTATTTCGAGCCGATTTCTTGCAGGTACCCTTAAAAACATGTTTTAAACATAATGAACGGTTCAGATCAACAAAATAAAGGATCCCTCATTAGAAGCGCGGACTATATATGTATGAGTGAGCTTCTAATAAGGGATCCCCTATTTTGCTACGGTGTGGACCTCCTACTTCTTGATCAAATTATGATGATCTGAACCGTTCAATGTGTTTAAAACGTGTTTTTAAGGGTACCCGTAAGAGATCGGCTCAAAATAATATCCGGAAAGTCTTTGATCCGTTCAATTTTTCATAAAGCTGTTCCTGTCAGCATTTATCAAAAACTGTTTAGATCAAGCTCTTCTCGGTATTATTTCGAGCCGATTTCTTGCAGGTACCCTTAAAAACATGTTTTAAACATAATGAACGGTTCAGATCAGCAAAATAAAGGATCCCTCATTAGAAGCGCGGACTATATATGTATGAGTGAGCTTCTAATAAGGGATCCCCTATTTTGCTACGGTGTGGACCTCCTACTTCTTGATCAAATTATGATGATCTGAACCGTTCAATGTGTTTAAAACGTGTTTTTAAGGGTACCCGTAAGAGATCGGCTCAAAATAATATCCGGAAAGTCTTTGATCCGTTCAATTTTTCATAAAGCTGTTCCTGTCAGCATTTATCAAAAACTGTTTAGATCAAGCTCTTCTCGATATTATTTCGAGCCGATTTCTTGCAGGTACCCTTAAAAACATGTTTTAAACATAATGAACGGTTCCGATCATCAAAATAAAGGATCCCTCATTAGAAGCGCGGACTATATATGTATGAGTGAGCTTCTAATAAGGGATCCCCTATTTTGCTACGGTGTGGACCTCCTACTTCTTGATCAAATTATGATGATCTGAACCGTTCAATGTGTTTAAAACGTGTTTTTAAGGGTACCCGTAAGAGATCGGCTCAAAATAATATCCGGAAAGTCTTTGATCCGTTCAATTTTTCATAAAGCTGTTCCTGTCAGCATTTATCAAAAACTGTTTAGATCAAGCTCTTCTCGATATTATTTCGAGCCGATTTCTTGCAGGTACCCTTAAAAACATGTTTTAAACATAATGAACGGTTCAGATCATCAAAATAAAGGATCCCTCATTAGAAGCGCGGACTATATATGTATGAGTGAGCTTCTAATAAGGGATCCCCTATTTTGCTACGGTGTGGACCTCCTACTTCTTGATCAAATTATGATGATCTGAACCGTTCAATGTGTTTAAAACGTGTTTTTAAGGGTACCCGTAAGAGATCGGCTCAAAATAATATCCGGAAAGTCTTTGATCTGTTCAATTTTTCATAAAGCTGTTCCTGTCAGCATTTATCAAAAACTGTTTAGATCAAGCTCTTCTCGGTATTATTTCGAGCCGATTTCTTGCAGGTACCCTTAAAAACATGTTTTAAACATAATGAACGGTTCAGATCATCAAAATAAAGGATCCCTCATTAGAAGCGCGGACTATATATGTATGAGTGAGCTTCTAATAAGGGATCCCCTATTTTGCTACGGTGTGGACCTCCTACTTCTTGATCAAATTATGATGATCTGAACCGTTCAATGTGTTTAAAACGTGTTTTTAAGGGTACCCGTAAGAGATCGGCTCAAAATAATATCCGGAAAGTCTTGTTTACGTTCAATTTTTCATAAAGCTGTTCCTGTCAGCATTTATCAAAAACTGTTTAGATCAAGCTCTTCTCGATATTATTTCGAGCCGATTTCTTGCAGGTACCCTTAAAAACATGTTTTAAACATAATGAACGGTTCCGATCATCAAAATAAAGGATCCCTCATTAGAAGCGCGGACTATATATGTATGAGTGAGCTTCTAATAAGGGATCCCCTATTTTGCTACGGTGTGGACCTCCTACTTCTTGATCAAATTATGATGATCTGAACCGTTCAATGTGTTTAAAACGTGTTTTTAAGGGTACCCGTAAGAGATCGGCTCAAAATAATATCCGGAAAGTCTTTGATCCGTTCAATTTTTCATAAAGCTGTTCCTGTCAGCATTTATCAAAAACTGTTTAGATCAAGCTCTTCTCGATATTATTTCGAGCCGATTTCTTGCAGGTACCCTTAAAAACATGTTTTAAACATAATGAACGGTTCAGATCATCAAAATAAAGGATCCCTCATTAGAAGCGCGGACTATATATGTATGAGTGAGCTTCTAATAAGGGATCCCCTATTTTGCTACGGTGTGGACCTCCTACTTCTTGATCAAATTATGATGATCTGAACCGTTCAATGTGTTTAAAACGTGTTTTTAAGGGTACCCGTAAGAGATCGGCTCAAAATAATATCCGGAAAGTCTTTGATCCGTTCAATTTTTCATAAAGCTGTTCCTGTCAGCATTTATCAAAAACTGTTTAGATCAAGCTCTTCTCGGTATTATTTCGAGCCGATTTCTTGCAGGTACCCTTAAAAACATGTTTTAAACATAATGAACGGTTCAGATCATCAAAATAAAGGATCCCTCATTAGAAGCGCGGACTATATATGTATGAGTGAGCTTCTAATAAGGGATCCCCTATTTTGCTACGGTGTGGACCTCCTACTTCTTGATCAAATTATGATGATCTGAACCGTTCAATGTGTTTAAAACGTGTTTTTAAGGGTACCCGTAAGAGATCGGCTCAAAATAATATCCGGAAAGTCTTTGATCCGTTCAATTTTTCATAAAGCTGTTCCTGTCAGCATTTATCAAAAACTGTTAAGATCAAGCTCTTCTCGATATTATTTCGAGCCGATTTCTTGCAGGTACCCTTAAAAACATGTTTTAAACATAATGAACGGTTCAGATCATCAAAATAAAGGATCCCTCATTAGAAGCGCGGACTATATATGTATGAGTGAGCTTCTAATAAGGGATCCCCTATTTTGCTACGGTGTGGACCTCCTACTTCTTGATCAAATTATGATGATCTGAACCGTTCAATGTGTTTAAAACGTGTTTTTAAGGGTACCCGTAAGAGATCGGCTCAAAATAATATCCGGAAAGTCTTTGATCCGTTCAATTTTTCATAAAGCTGTTCCTGTCAGCATTTATCAAAAACTGTTTAGATCAAGCTCTTCTCGGTATTATTTCGAGCCGATTTCTTGCAGGTACCCTTAAAAACATGTTTTAAACATAATGAACGGTTCAGATCATCAAAATAAAGGATCCCTCATTAGAAGCGCGGACTATATATGTATGAGTGAGCTTCTAATAAGGGATCCCCTATTTTGCTACGGTGTGGACCTCCTACTTATTGATCAAATTATGATGATCTGAACCGTTCAATGTGTTTAAAACGTGTTTTTAAGGGTACCCGTAAGAGATCGGCTCAAAATAATATCCGGAAAGTCTTTGATCCGTTCAATTTTTCATAAAGCTGTTCCTGTCAGCATTTATCAAAAACTGTTTAGATCAAGCTCTTCTCGATATTATTTCGAGCCGATTTCTTGCAGGTACCCTTAAAAACATGTTTTAAACATAATGAACGGTTCAGATCATCAAAATAAAGGATCCCTCATTCGAAGCGCGGACTATATATGTATGAGTGAGCTTCTAATAAGGGATCCCCTATTTTGCTACGGTGTGGACCTCCTACTTCTTGATCAAATTATGATGATCTGAACCGTTCAATGTGTTTAAAACGTGTTTTTAAGGGTACCCGTAAGAGATCGGCTCAAAATAATATCCGGAAAGTCTTGTTTACGTTCAATTTTTCATAAAGCTGTTCCTGTCAGCATTTATCAAAAACTGTTTAGATCAAGCTCTTCTCGATATTATTTCGAGCCGATTTCTTGCAGGTACCCTTAAAAACATGTTTTAAACATAATGAACGGTTCCGATCATCAAAATAAAGGATCCCTCATTAGAAGCGCGGACTATATATGTATGAGTGAGCTTCTAATAAGGGATCCCCTATTTTGCTACGGTGTGGACCTCCTACTTCTTGATCAAATTATGATGATCTGAACCGTTCAATGTGTTTAAAACGTGTTTTTAAGGGTACCCGTAAGAGATCGGCTCAAAATAATATCCGGAAAGTCTTTGATCCGTTCAATTTTTCATAAAGCTGTTCCTGTCAGCATTTATCAAAAACTGTTTAGATCAAGCTCTTCTCGGTATTATTTCGAGCCGATTTCTTGCAGGTACCCTTAAAAACATGTTTTAAACATAATGAACGGTTCAGATCATCAAAATAAAGGATCCCTCATTAGAAGCGCGGACTATATATGTATGAGTGAGCTTCTAATAAGGGATCCCCTATTTTGCTACGGTGTGGACCTCCTACTTCTTGATCAAATTATGATGATCTGAACCGTTCAATGTGTTTAAAACGTGTTTTTAAGGGTACCCGTAAGAGATCGGCTCAAAATAATATCCGGAAAGTCTTTGATCCGTTCAATTTTTCATAAAGCTGTTCCTGTCAGCATTTATCAAAAACTGTTTAGATCAAGCTCTTCTCGATATTATTTCGAGCCGATTTCTTGCAGGTACCCTTAAAAACATGTTTTAAACATAATGAACGGTTCCGATCATCAAAATAAAGGATCCCTCATTAGAAGCGCGGACTATATATGTATGAGTGAGCTTCTAATAAGGGATCCTCTATTTTGCTACGGTGTGGACCTCCTACTTCTTGATCAAATTATGATGATCTGAACCGTTCAATGTGTTTAAAACGTGTTTTTAAGGGTACCCGTAAGAGATCGGCTCAAAATAATATCCGGAAAGTCTTTGATCCGTTCAATTTTTCATAAAGCTGTTCCTGTCAGCATTTATCAAAAACTGTTTAGATCAAGCTCTTCTCGATATTATTTCGAGCCGATTTCTTGCAGGTACCCTTAAAAACATGTTTTAAACATAATGAACGGTTCAGATCATCAAAATAAAGGATCCCTCATTAGAAGCGCGGACTATATATGTATGAGTGAGCTTCTAATAAGGGATCCCCTATTTTGCTACGGTGTGGACCTCCTACTTCTTGATCAAATTATGATGATCTGAACCGTTCAATGTGTTTAAAACGTGTTTTTAAGGGTACCCGTAAGAGATCGGCTCAAAATAATATCCGGAAAGTCTTTGATCCGTTCAATTTTTCATAAAGCTGTTCCTGTCAGCATTTATCAAAAACTGTTTAGATCAAGCTCTTCTCGGTATTATTTCGAGCCGATTTCTTGCAGGTACCCTTAAAAACATGTTTTAAACATAATGAACGGTTCAGATCATCAAAATAAAGGATCCCTCATTAGAAGCGCGGACTATATATGTATGAGTGAGCTTCTAATAAGGGATCCCCTATTTTGCTACAGTGTGGACCTCCTACTTCTTGATCAAATTATGATGATCTGAACCGTTCAATGTGTTTAAAACGTGTTTTTAAGGGTACCCGTAAGAGATCGGCTCAAAATAATATCCGGAAAGTCTTTGATCCGTTCAATTTTTCATAAAGCTGTTCCTGTCAGCATTTATCAAAAACTGTTTAGATCAAGCTCTTCTCGATATTATTTCGAGCCGATTTCTTGCAGGTACCCTTAAAAACATGTTTTAAACATAATGAACGGTTCAGATCATCAAAATAAAGGATCCCTCATTAGAAGCGCGGACTATATATGTATGAGTGAGCTTCTAATAAGGGATCCCCTATTTTGCTACGGTGTGGACCTCCTACTTCTTGATCAAATTATGATGATCTGAACCGTTCAATGTGTTTAAAACGTGTTTTTAAGGGTACCCGTAAGAGATCGGCTCAAAATAATATCCGGAAAGTCTTTGATCCGTTCAATTTTTCATAAAGCTGTTCCTGTCAGCATTTATCAAAAACTGTTTAGATCAAGCTCTTCTCGATATTATTTCGAGCCGATTTCTTGCAGGTACCCTTAAAAACATGTTTTAAACATAATGAACGGTTCAGATCATCAAAATAAAGGATCCCTCATTAGAAGCGCGGACTATATATGTATGAGTGAGCTTCTAATAAGGGATCCCTTATTTTGCTACGGTGTGGACCTCCTACTTCTTGATCAAATTATGATGATCTGAACCGTTCAATGTGTTTAAAACGTGTTTTTAAGGGTACCCGTAAGAGATCGGCTCAAAATAATATCCGGAAAGTCTTGTTTACGTTCAATTTTTCATAAAGCTGTTCCTGTCAGCATTTATCAAAAACTGTTTAGATCAAGCTCTTCTCGATATTATTTCGAGCCGATTTCTTGCAGGTACCCATAAAAACATGTTTTAAACATAATGAACGGTTCCGATCATCAAAATAAAGGATCCCTCATTAGAAGCGCGGACTATATATGTATGAGTGAGCTTCTAATAAGGGATCCCCTATTTTGCTACGGTGTGGACCTCCTACTTCTTGATCAAATTATGATGATCTGAACCGTTCAATGTGTTTAAAACGTGTTTTTAAGGGTACCCGTAAGAGATCGGCTCAAAATAATATCCGGAAAGTCTTTGATCCGTTCAATTTTTCATAAAGCTGTTCCTGTCAGCATTTATCAAAAACTGTTTAGATCAAGCTCTTCTCGATATTATTTCGAGCCGATTTCTTGCAGGTACCCTTAAAAACATGTTTTAAACATAATGAACGGTTCAGATCATCAAAATAAAGGATCCCTCATTAGAAGCGCGGACTATATATGTATGAGTGAGCTTCTAATAAGGGATCCCCTATTTTGCTACGGTGTGGACCTCCTACTTCTTGATCAAATTATGATGATCTGAACCGTTCAATGTGTTTAAAACGTGTTTTTAAGGGTACCCGTAAGAGATCGGCTCAAAATAATATCCGGAAAGTCTTTGATCCGTTCAATTTTTCATAAAGCTGTTCCTGTCAGCATTTATCAAAAACTGTTTAGATCAAGCTCTTCTCGGTATTATTTCGAGCCGATTTCTTGCAGGTACCCTTAAAAACATGTTTTAAACATAATGAACGGTTCCGATCATCAAAATAAAGGATCCCTCATTAGAAGCGCGGACTATATATGTATGAGTGAGCTTCTAATAAGGGATCCCCTATTTTGCTACGGTGTGGACCTCCTACTTCTTGATCAAATTATGACGATCTGAACCGTTCAATGTGTTTAAAACGTGTTTTTAAGGGTACCCGTAAG
Source organism: Arctostaphylos glauca (assembly GCA_019985065.2). Classification (NCBI taxonomy): domain Eukaryota; kingdom Viridiplantae; phylum Streptophyta; class Magnoliopsida; order Ericales; family Ericaceae; genus Arctostaphylos; species Arctostaphylos glauca. The sequence goes on from JAHSPW020000023.1 coordinate 1,272,458, forward strand.
AGATCGGCTCAAAATAATATCCGGAAAGTCTTTGATCCGTTCAATTTTTCATAAAGCTGTTCCTGTCAGCATTTATCAAAAACTGTTTAGATCAAGCTCTTCTCGATATTATTTCGAGCCGATTTCTTGCAGGTACCCTTAAAAACATGTTTTAAACATAATGAACGGTTCAGATCATCAAAATAAAGGATCCCTCATTAGAAGCGCGGACTATATATGTATGAGTGAGCTTCTAATAAGGGATCCCCTATTTTGCTACGGTGTGGACCTCCTACTTCTTGATCAAATTATGATGATCTGAACCGTTCAATGTGTTTAAAACGTGTTTTTAAGGGTACCCGTAAGAGATCGGCTCAAAATAATATCCGGAAAGTCTTTGATCCGTTCAATTTTTCATAAAGCTGTTCCTGTCAGCATTTATCAAAAACTGTTTAGATCAAGCTCTTCTCGATATTATTTCGAGCCGATTTCTTGCAGGTACCCTTAAAAACATGTTTTAAACATAATGAACGGTTCAGATCATCAAAATAAAGGATCCCTCATTAGAAGCGCAGACTATATATGTATGAGTGAGCTTCTAATAAGGGATCCCCTATTTTGCTACGGTGTGGACCTCCTACTTCTTGATCAAATTATGATGATCTGAACCGTTCAATGTGTTTAAAACGTGTTTTTAAGGGTACCCGTAAGAGATCGGCTCAAAATAATATCCGGAAAGTCTTTGATCCGTTCAATTTTTCATAAAGCTGTTCCTGTCAGCATTTATCAAAAACTGTTTAGATCAAGCTCTTCTCGATATTATTTCGAGCCGATTTCTTGCAGGTACCCTTAAAAACATGTTTTAAACATAATGAACGGTTCCGATCATCAAAATAAAGGATCCCTCATTAGAAGCGCGGACTATATATGTATGAGTGAGCTTCTAATAAGGGATGCCCTATTTTGCTACGGTGTGGACCTCCTACTTCTTGATCAAATTATGATGATCTGAACCGTTCAATGTGTTTAAAACGTGTTTTTAAGGGTACCCGTAAGAGATCGGCTCAAAATAATATCCGGAAAGTCTTTGATCCGTTCAATTTTTCATAAAGCTGTTCCTGTCAGCATTTATCAAAAACTGTTTAGATCAAGCTCTTCTCGATATTATTTCGAGCCGATTTCTTGCAGGTACCCTTAAAAACATGTTTTAAACATAATGAACGGTTCAGATCATCAAAATAAAGGATCCCTCATTAGAAGCGCGGACTATATATGTATGAGTGAGCTTCTAATAAGGGATGCCCTATTTTGCTACGGTGTGGACCTCCTACTTCTTGATCAAATTATGATGATCTGAACCGTTCAATGTGTTTAAAACGTGTTTTTAAGGGTACCCGTAAGAGATCGGCTCAAAATAATATCCGGAAAGTCTTTGATCCGTTCAATTTTTCATAAAGCTGTTCCTGTCAGCATTTATCAAAAACTGTTTAGATCAAGCTCTTCTCGATATTATTTCGAGCCGATTTCTTGCAGGTACCCTTAAAAACATGTTTTAAACATAATGAACGGTTCAGATCATCAAAATAAAGGATCCCTCATTAGAAGCGCGGACTATATATGTATGAGTGACCTTCTAATAAGGGATCCCCTATTTTGCTACGGTGTGGACCTCCTACTTCTTGATCAAATTATGATGATCTGAACCGTTCAATGTGTTTAAAACGTGTTTTTCAGGGTACCCGTAAGAGATCGGCTCAAAATAATATCCGGAAAGTCTTTGATCCGTTCAATTTTTCATAAAACTGTTCCTGTCAGCATTTATCAAAAACTGTTTAGATCAAGCTCTTCTCGGTATTATTTCGAGCCGATTTCTTGCAGGTACCCTTAAAAACATGTTTTAAACATAATGAACGGTTCAGATCATCAAAATAAAGGATCCCTCATTAGAAGCGCGGACTATATATGTATGAGTGAGCTTCTAATAAGGGATCCCCTATTTTGCTACGGTGTGGACCTCCTACTTCTTGATCAAATTATGATGATCTGAACCGTTCAATGTGTTTAAAACGTGTTTTTAAGGGTACCCGTAAGAGATCGGCTCAAAATAATATCCGGAAAGTCTTTGATCCGTTCAATTTTTCATAAAGCTGTTCCTGTCAGCATTTATCAAAAACTGTTTAGATCAAGCTCTTCTCGATATTATTTCGAGCCGATTTCTTGCAGGTACCCTTAAAAACATGTTTTAAACATAATGAACGGTTCAGATCATCAAAATAAAGGATCCCTCATTAGAAGCGCGGACTATATATGTATGAGTGAGCTTCTAATAAGGGATCCCCTATTTTGCTACGGTGTGGACCTCCTACTTCTTGATCAAATTATGATGATCTGAACCGTTCAATGTGTTTAAAACGTGTTTTTAAGGGTACCCGTAAGAGATCGGCTCAAAATAATATCCGGAAAGTCTTTGATCCGTTCAATTTTTCATAAAGCTGTTCCTGTCAGCATTTATCAAAAACTGTTTAGATCAAGCTCTTCTCGATATTATTTCGAGCCGATTTCTTGCAGGTACCCTTAAAAACATGTTTTAAACATAATGAACGGTTCAGATCATCAAAATAAAGGATCCCTCATTAGAAGCGCGGACTATATATGTATGAGTGAGCTTCTAATAAGGGATCCCCTATTTTGCTACGGTGTGGACCTCCTACTTCTTGATCAAATTATGATGATCTGAACCGTTCAATGTGTTGAAAACGTGTTTTTAAGGGTACCCGTAAGAGATCGGCTCAAAATAATATCCGGAAAGTCTTTGATCCGTTCAATTTTTCATAAAGCTGTTCCTGTCAGCATTTATCAAAAACTGTTTAGATCAAGCTCTTCTCGATATTATTTCGAGCCGATTTCTTGCAGGTACCCTTAAAAACATGTTTTAAACATAATGAACGGTTCAGATCATCAAAATAAAGGATCCCTCATTAGAAGCGCGGACTATATATGTATGAGTGAGCTTCTAATAAGGGATCCCCTATTTTGCTACGGTGTGGACCTCCTACTTCTTGATCAAATTATGATGATCTGAACCGTTCAATGTGTTTAAAACGTGTTTTTAAGGGTACCCGTAAGAGATCGGCTCAAAATAATATCCGGAAAGTCTTTGATCCGTTCAATTTTTCATAAAGCTGTTCCTGTCAGCATTTATCAAAAACTGTTTAGATCAAGCTCTTCTCGATATTATTTCGAGCCGATTTCTTGCAGGTACCCTTAAAAACATGTTTTAAACATAATGAACGGTTCAGATCATCAAAATAAAGGATCCCTCATTAGAAGCGCGGACTATATATGTATGAGTGAGCTTCTAATAAGGGATCCCCTATTTTGCTACGGTGTGGACCTCCTACTTCTTGATCAAATTATGATGATCTGAACCGTTCAATGTGTTTAAAACGTGTTTTTCAGGGTACCCGTAAGAGATCGGCTCAAAATAAATATCCGGAAAGTCTTTGATCCGTTCAATTTTTCATAAAGCTGTTCCTGTCAGCATTTATCAAAAACTGTTTAGATCAAGCTCTTCTCGATATTATTTCGAGCCGATTTCTTGCAGGTACCCTTAAAAACATGTTTTAAACATAATGAACGGTTCAGATCATCAAAATAAAGGATCCCTCATTAGAAGCGCGGACTATATATGTATGAGTGAGCTTCTAATAAGGGATGCCCTATTTTGCTACGGTGTGGACCTCCTACTTCTTGATCAAATTATGATGATCTGAACCGTTCAATGTGTTTAAAACGTATTTTTAAGGGTACCCGTAAGAGATCGGCTCAAAATAATATCCGGAAAGTCTTTGATCCGTTCAATTTTTCATAAAGCTGTTCCTGTCAGCATTTATCAAAAACTGTTTAGATCAAGCTCTTCTCGATATTATTTCGAGCCGATTTCTTGCAGGTACCCTTAAAAACATGTTTTAAACATAATGAACGGTTCAGATCATCAAAATAAAGGATCCCTCATTAGAAGCGCGGACTATATATGTATGAGTGAGCTTCTAATAAGGGATCCCCTATTTTGCTACGGTGTGGACCTCCTACTTCTTGATCAAATTATGATGATCTGAACCGTTCAATGTGTTTAAAACGTGTTTTTCAGGGTACCCGTAAGAGATCGGCTCAAAATAATATCCGGAAAGTCTTTGATCCGTTCAATTTTTCATAAAACTGTTCCTGTCAGCATTAATCAAAAACTGTTTAGATCAAGCTCTTCTCGGTATTATTTCGAGCCGATTTCTTGCAGGTACCCTTAAAAACATGTTTTAAACATAATGAACGGTTCAGATCATCAAAATAAAGGATCCCTCATTAGAAGCGCGGACTATATATGTATGAGTGAGCTTCTAATAAGGGATCCCCTATTTTGCTACGGTGTGGACCTCCTACTTCTTGATCAAATTATGATGATCTGAACCGTTCAATGTGTTTAAAACGTGTTTTTAAGGGTACCCGTAAGAGATCGGCTCAAAATAATATCCGGAAAGTCTTTGATCCGTTCAATTTTTCATAAAATTGTTCCTGTCAGCATTTATCAAAAACTGTTTAGATCAAGCTCTTCTCGATATTATTTCGAGCCGATTTCTTGCAGGTACCCTTAAAAACATGTTTTAAACATAATGAACGGTTCAGATCATCAAAATAAAGGATCCCTCATTAGAAGCGCGGACTATATATGTATGAGTGAGCTTCTAATAAGGGATCCCCTATTTTGCTACGGTGTGGACCTCCTACTTCTTGATCAAATTATGATGATCTGAACCGTTCAATGTGTTTAAAACGTGTTTTTAAGGGTACCCGTAAGAGATCGGCTCAAAATAATATCCGGAAAGTCTTTGATCCGTTCAATTTTTCATAAAGCTGTTCCTGTCAGCATTTATCAAAAACTGTTTAGATCAAGCTCTTCTCGATATTATTTCGAGCCGATTTCTTGCAGGTACCCTTAAAAACATGTTTTAAACATAATGAACGGTTCCGATCATCCAAATAAAGGATCCCTCATTAGAAGCGCGGACTATATATGTATGAGTGAGCTTCTAATAAGGGATCCCCTATTTTGCTACGGTGTGGACCTCCTACTTCTTGATCAAATTATGATGATCTGAACCGTTCAATGTGTTTAAAACGTGTTTTTAAGGGTACCCGTAAGAGATCGGCTCAAAATAATATCCGGAAAGTCTTTGATCCGTTCAATTTTTCATAAAGCTGTTCCTGTCAGCATTTATCAAAAACTGTTTAGATCAAGCTCTTCTCGATATTATTTCGAGCCGATTTCTTGCAGGTACCCTTAAAAACATGTTTTAAACATAATGAACGGTTCAGATCATCAAAATAAAGGATCCCTCATTAGAAGCGCGGACTATATATGTATGAGTGAGCTTCTAATAAGGGATCCCCTATTTTGCTACGGTGTGGACCTCCTACTTCTTGATCAAATTATGATGATCTGAACCGTTCAATGTGTTGAAAACGTGTTTTTAAGGGTACCCGTAAGAGATCGGCTCAAAATAATATCCGGAAAGTCTTTGATCCGTTCAATTTTTCATAAAGCTGTTCCTGTCAGCATTTATCAAAAACTGTTTAGATCAAGCTCTTCTCGATATTATTTCGAGCCGATTTCTTGCAGGTACCCTTAAAAACATGTTTTAAACATAATGAACGGTTCAGATCATCAAAATAAAGGATCCCTCATTAGAAGCGCGGACTATATATGTATGAGTGAGCTTCTAATAAGGGATCCCCTATTTTGCTACGGTGTGGACCTCCTACTTCTTGATCAAATTATGATGATCTGAACCGTTCAATGTGTTTAAAACGTGTTTTTAAGGGTACCCGTAAGAGATCGGCTCAAAATAATATCCGGAAAGTCTTTGATCCGTTCAATTTTTCATAAAGCTGTTCCTGTCAGCATTTATCAAAAACTGTTTAGATCAAGCTCTTCTCGATATTATTTCGAGCCGATTTCTTGCAGGTACCCTTAAAAACATGTTTTAAACATAATGAACGGTTCAGATCATCAAAATAAAGGATCCTTCATTAGAAGCGCGGACTATATATGTATGAGTGAGCTTCTAATAAGGGATCCCCTATTTTGCTACGGTGTGGACCTCCTACTTCTTGATCAAATTATGATGATCTGAACCGTTCAATGTGTTTAAAACGTGTTTTTCAGGGTACCCGTAAGAGATCGGCTCAAAATAAATATCCGGAAAGTCTTTGATCCGTTCAATTTTTCATAAAGCTGTTCCTGTCAGCATTTATCAAAAACTGTTTAGATCAAGCTCTTCTCGATATTATTTCGAGCCGATTTCTTGCAGGTACCCTTAAAAACATGTTTTAAACATAATGAACGGTTCAGATCATCAAAATAAAGGATCCCTCATTAGAAGCGCGGACTATATATGTATGAGTGAGCTTCTAATAAGGGATCCCCTATTTTGCTACGGTGTGGACCTCCTACTTCTTGATCAAATTATGATGATCTGAACCGTTCAATGTGTTTAAAACGTGTTTTTAAGGGTACCCGTAAGAGATCGGCTCAAAATAATATCCGGAAAGTCTTTGATCCGTTCAATTTTTCATAAAGCTGTTCCTGTCAGCATTTATCAAAAACTGTTTAGATCAAGCTCTTCTCGATATTATTTCGAGCCGATTTCTTGCAGGTACCCTTAAAAACATGTTTTAAACATAATGAACGGTTCAGATCATCAAAATAAAGGATCCCTCATTAGAAGCGCGGACTATATATGTATGAGTGAGCTTCTAATAAGGGATCCCCTATTTTGCTACGGTGTGGACCTCCTACTTCTTGATCAAATTATGATGATCTGAACCGTTCAATGTGTTTAAAACGTGTTTTTCAGGGTACCCGTAAGAGATCGGCTCAAAATAATATCCGGAAAGTCTTTGATCCGTTCAATTTTTCATAAAGCTGTTCCTGTCAGCATTTATCAAAAACTGTTTAGATCAAGCTCTTCTCGGTATTATTTCGAGCCGATTTCTTGCAGGTACCCTTAAAAACATGTTTTAAACATAATGAACGGTTCAGATCATCAAAATAAAGGATCCCTCATTAGAAGCGCGGACTATATATGTATGAGTGAGCTTCTAATAAGGGATCCCCTATTTTGCTACGGTGTGGACCTCCTACTTCTTGATCAAATTATGATGATCTGAACCGTTCAATGTGTTTAAAACGTGTTTTTAAGGGTACCCGTAAGAGATCGGCTCAAAATAATATCCGGAAAGTCTTTGATCCGTTCAATTTTTCATAAAGCTGTTCCTGTCAGCATTTATCAAAAACTGTTTAGATCAAGCTCTTCTCGATATTATTACGAGCCGATTTCTTGCAGGTACCCTTAAAAACATGTTTTAAACATAATGAACGGTTCAGATCATCAAAATAAAGGATCCCTCATTAGAAGCGCGGACTATATATGTATGAGTGAGCTTCTAATAAGGGATCCCCTATTTTGCTACGGTGTGGACCTCCTACTTCTTGATCAAATTATGATGATCTGAACCGTTCAATGTGTTTAAAACGTGTTTTTAAGGGTACCCGTAAGAGATCGGCTCAAAATAATATCCGGAAAGTCTTTGATCCGTTCAATTTTTCATAAAGCTGTTCCTGTCAGCATTTATCAAAAACTGTTTAGATCAAGCTCTTCTCGATATTATTTCGAGCCGATTTCTTGCAGGTACCCTTAAAAACATGTTTTAAACATAATGAACGGTTCAGATCATCAAAATAAAGGATCCCTCATTAGAAGCGCGGACTATATATGTATGAGTGAGCTTCTAATAAGGGATGCCCTATTTTGCTACGGTGTGGACCTCCTACTTCTTGATCAAATTATGATGATCTGAACCGTTCAATGTGTTTAAAACGTGTTTTTAAGGGTACCCGTAAGAGATCGGCTCAAAATAATATCCGGAAAGTCTTTGATCCGTTCAATTTTTCATAAAGCTGTTCCTGTCAGCATTTATCAAAAACTGTTTAGATCAAGCTCTTCTCGATATTATTTCGAGCCGATTTCTTGCAGGTACCCTTAAAAACATGTTTTAAACATAATGAACGGTTCAGATCATCAAAATAAAGGATCCCTCATTAGAAGCGCGGACTATATATGTATGAGTGAGCTTCTAATAAGGGATCCCCTATTTTGCTACGGTGTGGACCTCCTACTTATTGATCAAATTATGATGATCTGAACCGTTCAATGTGTTTAAAACGTGTTTTTAAGGGTACCCGTAAGAGATCGGCTCAAAATAATATCCGAAAAGTCTTTGATCCGTTCAATTTTTCATAAAGCTGTTCCTGTCAGCATTTATCAAAAACTGTTTAGATCAAGCTCTTCTCGATATTATTTCGAGCCGATTTCTTGCAGGTATCCTTAAAAACATGTTTTAAACATAATGAATGGTTCCGATCATCAAAATAAAGGATCCCTCATTAGAAGCGCGGACTATATATGTATGAGTGAGCTTCTAATAAGGGATCCCCTATTTTGCTACGGTGTGGACCTCCTACTTCTTGATCAAATTATGATGATCTGAACCGTTCAATGTGTTTAAAACGTGTTTTTAAGGGTACCCGTAAGAGATCGGCTCAAAATAATATCCGGAAAGTCTTTGATCCGTTCAATTTTTCATAAAGCTGTTCCTGTCAGCATTTATCAAAAACTGTTTAGATCAAGCTCTTCTCGGTATTATTTCGAGCCGATTTCTTGCAGGTACCCTTAAAAACATGTTTTAAACATAATGAACGGTTCAGATCAACAAAATAAAGGATCCCTCATTAGAAGCGCGGACTATATATGTATGAGTGAGCTTCTAATAAGGGATCCCCTATTTTGCTACGGTGTGGACCTCCTACTTCTTGATCAAATTATGATGATCTGAACCGTTCAATGTGTTTAAAACGTGTTTTTAAGGGTACCCGTAAGAGATCGGCTCAAAATAATATCCGGAAAGTCTTTGATCCGTTCAATTTTTCATAAAGCTGTTCCTGTCAGCATTTATCAAAAACTGTTTAGATCAAGCTCTTCTCGGTATTATTTCGAGCCGATTTCTTGCAGGTACCCTTAAAAACATGTTTTAAACATAATGAACGGTTCAGATCAGCAAAATAAAGGATCCCTCATTAGAAGCGCGGACTATATATGTATGAGTGAGCTTCTAATAAGGGATCCCCTATTTTGCTACGGTGTGGACCTCCTACTTCTTGATCAAATTATGATGATCTGAACCGTTCAATGTGTTTAAAACGTGTTTTTAAGGGTACCCGTAAGAGATCGGCTCAAAATAATATCCGGAAAGTCTTTGATCCGTTCAATTTTTCATAAAGCTGTTCCTGTCAGCATTTATCAAAAACTGTTTAGATCAAGCTCTTCTCGATATTATTTCGAGCCGATTTCTTGCAGGTACCCTTAAAAACATGTTTTAAACATAATGAACGGTTCAGATCATCAAAATAAAGGATCCCTCATTAGAAGCGCGGACTATATATGTATGAGTGAGCTTCTAATAAGGGATCCCCTATTTTGCTACGGTGTGGACCTCCTACTTCTTGATCAAATTATGATGATCTGAACCGTTCAATGTGTTTAAAACGTGTTTTTAAGGGTACCCGTAAGAGATCGGCTCAAAATAATATCCGGAAAGTCTTTGATCCGTTCAATTTTTCATAAAGCTGTTCCTGTCAGCATTTATCAAAAACTGTTTAGATCAAGCTCTTCTCGATATTATTTCGAGCCGATTTCTTGCAGGTACCCTTAAAAACATGTTTTAAACATAATGAACGGTTCAGATCATCAAAATAAAGGATCCCTCATTAGAAGCGCGGACTATATATGTATGAGTGAGCTTCTAATAAGGGATGCCCTATTTTGCTACGGTGTGGACCTCCTACTTCTTGATCAAATTATGATGATCTGAACCGTTCAATGTGTTTAAAACGTGTTTTTAAGGGTACCCGTAAGAGATCGGCTCAAAATAATATCCGGAAAGTCTTTGATCCGTTCAATTTTTCATAAAGCTGTTCCTGTCAGCATTTATCAAAAACTGTTTAGATCAAGCTCTTCTCGATATTATTTCGAGCCGATTTCTTGCAGGTACCCTTAAAAACATGTTTTAAACATAATGAACGGTTCAGATCATCAAAATAAAGGATCCCTCATTAGAAGCGCGGACTATATATGTATGAGTGAGCTTCTAATAAGGGATCCCCTATTTTGCTACGGTGTGGACCTCCAACTTCTTGATCAAATTATGATGATCTGAACCGTTCAATGTGTTTAAAACGTGTTTTTCAGGGTACCCGTAAGAGATCGGCTCAAAATAATATCCGGAAAGTCTTTGATCCGTTCAATTTTTCATAAAGCTGTTCCTGTCAGCATTTATCAAAAACTGTTTAGATCAAGCTCTTCTCGATATTATTTCGAGCCGATTTCTTGCAGGTACCCTTAAAAACATGTTTTAAACATAATGAACGGTTCAGATCATCAAAATAAAGGATCCCTCATTAGAAGCGCGGACTATATATGTATGAGTGAGCTTCTAATAAGGGATCCCCTATTTTGCTACGGTGTGGACCTCCTACTTCTTGATCAAATTATGATGATCTGAACCGTTCAATGTGTTTAAAACGTGTTTTTAAGGGTACCCGTAAGAGATCGGCTCAAAATAATATCCGGAAAGTCTTTGATCCGTTCAATTTTTCATAAAGCTGTTCCTGTCAGCATTTATCAAAAACTGTTTAGATCAAGCTCTTCTCGATATTATTTCGAGCCGATTTCTTGCAGGTACCCTTAAAAACATGTTTTAAACATAATGAACGGTTCAGATCATCAAAATAAAGGATCCCTCATTAGAAGCGCGGACTATATATGTATGAGTGAGCTTCTAATAAGGGATCCCCTATTTTGCTACGGTGTGGACCTCCTACTTCTTGATCAAATTATGATGATCTGAACCGTTCAATGTGTTTAAAACGTGTTTTTCAGGGTACCCGTAAGAGATCGGCTCAAAATAATATCCGGAAAGTCTTTGATCCGTTCAATTTTTCATAAAGCTGTTCCTGTCAGCATTTATCAAAAACTGTTTAGATCAAGCTCTTCTCGATATTATTTCGAGCCGATTTCTTGCAGGTACCCTTAAAAACATGTTTTAAACATAATGAACGGTTCAGATCATCAAAATAAAGGATCCCTCATTAGAAGCGCGGACTATATATGTATGAGTGAGCTTCTAATAAGGGATCCCCTATTTTGTTACGGTGTGGACCTCCTACTTCTTGATCAAATTATGATGATCTGAACCGTTCAATGTGTTTAAAACGTGTTTTTCAGGGTACCCGTAAGAGATCGGCTCAAAATAAATATCCGGAAAGTCTTTGATCCGTTCAATTTTTCATAAAGCTGTTCCTGTCAGCATTTATCAAAAACTGTTTAGATCAAGCTCTTCTCGATATTATTTCGAGCCGATTTCTTGCAGGTACCCTTAAAAACATGTTTTAAACATAATGAACGGTTCAGATCATCAAAATAAAGGATCCCTCATTAGAAGCGCGGACTATATATGTATGAGTGAGCTTCTAATAAGGGATGCCCTATTTTGCTACGGTGTGGACCTCCTACTTCTTGATCAAATTATGATGATCTGAACCGTTCAATGTGTTTAAAACGTGTTTTTAAGGGTACCCGTAAGAGATCGGCTCAAAATAAATATCCGGAAAGTCTTTGATCCGTTCAATTTTTCATAAAGCTGTTCCTGTCAGCATTTATCAAAAACTGTTTAGATCAAGCTCTTCTCGATATTATTTCGAGCCGATTTCTTGCAGGTACCCTTAAAAACATGTTTTAAACATAATGAACGGTTCAGATCATCAAAATAAAGGATCCCTCATTAGAAGCGCGGACTATATATGTATGAGTGAGCTTCTAATAAGGGATCCCCTATTTTGCTACGGTGTGGACCTCCTACTTCTTGATCAAATTATGATGATCTGAACCGTTCAATGTGTTTAAAACGTGTTTTTAAGGGTACCCGTAAGAGATCGGCTCAAAATAAATATCCGGAAAGTCTTTGATCCGTTCAATTTTTCATAAAGCTGTTCCTGTCAGCATTTATCAAAAACTGTTTAGATCAAGCTCTTCTCGATATTATTTCGAGCCGATTTCTTGCAGGTACCCTTAAAAACATGTTTTAAACATAATGAACGGTTCAGATCATCAAAATAAAGGATCCCTCATTAGAAGCGCGGACTATATATGTATGAGTGAGCTTCTAATAAGGGATCCCTATTTTGCTACGGTGTGGACCTCCTACTTCTTGATCAAATTATGATGATCTGAACCGTTCAATGTGTTTAAAACGTGTTTTTAAGGGTACCCGTAAGAGATCGGCTCAAAATAAATATCCGGAAAGTCTTTGATCCGTTCAATTTTTCATAAAGCTGTTCCTGTCAGCATTTATCAAAAACTGTTTAGATCAAGCTCTTCTCGATATTATTTCGAGCCGATTTCTTGCAGGTACCCTTAAAAACATGTTTTAAACATAATGAATGGTTCAGATCATCAAAATAAAGGATCCCTCATTAGAAGCGCGGACTATATATGTATGAGTGAGCTTCTAATAAGGGATGCCCTATTTTGCTACGGTGTGGACCTCCTACTTCTTGATCAAATTATGATGATTTGAACCGTTCAATGTGTTTAAAACGTGTTTTTCAGGGTACCCGTAAGAGATCGGCTCAAAATAATATCCGGAAAGTCTTTGATCCGTTCAATTTTTCATAAAGCTGTTCCTGTCAGCATTTATCAAAAACTGTTTAGATCAAGCTCTTCTCGATATTATTTCGAGCCGATTTCTTGCAGGTACCCTTAAAAACATGTTTTAAACATAATGAACGGTTCAGATCATCAAAATAAAGGATCCCTCATTAGAAGCGCGGACTATATATGTATGAGTGAGCTTCTAATAAGGGATCCCCTATTTTGCTACGGTGTGGACCTCCTACTTCTTGATCAAATTATGATGATCTGAACCGTTCAATGTGTTTAAAACGTGTTTTTAAGGGTACCCGTAAGAGATCGGCTCAAAATAAATATCCGGAAAGTCTTTGATCCGTTCAATTTTTCATAAAGCTGTTCCTGTCAGCATTTATCAAAAACTGTTTAGATCAAGCTCTTCTCGATATTATTTCGAGCCGATTTCTTGCAGGTACCCTTAAAAACATGTTTTAAACATAATGAACGGTTCAGATCATCAAAATAAAGGATCCCTCATTAGAAGCGCGGACTATATATGTATGAGTGAGCTTCTAATAAGGGATCCCCTATTTTGCTACGGTGTGGACCTCCTACTTCTTGATCAAATTATGATGATCTGAACCGTTCAATGTGTTTAAAACGTGTTTTTAAGGGTACCCGTAAGAGATCGGCTCAAAATAAATATCCGGAAAGTCTTTGATCCGTTCAATTTTTCATAAAGCTGTTCCTGTCAGCATTTATCAAAAACTGTTTAAATCAAGCTCTTCTCGATATTATTTCGAGCCGATTTCTTGCAGGTACCCTTAAAAACATGTTTTAAACATAATGAACGGTTCAGATCATCAAAATAAAGGATCCCTCATTAGAAGCGCGGACTATATATGTATGAGTGAGCTTCTAATAAGGGATCCCCTATTTTGCTACGGTGTGGACCTCCTACTTCTTGATCAAATTATGATGATCTGAACCGTTCAATGTGTTTAAAACGTGTTTTTAAGGGTACCCGTAAGAGATCGACTCAAAATAAATATCCGGAAAGTCTTTGATCCGTTCAATTTTTCATAAAGCTGTTCCTGTCAGCATTTATCAAAAACTGTTTAGATCAAGCTCTTCTCGATATTATTTCGAGCCGATTTCTTGCAGGTACCCTTAAAAACATGTTTTAAACATAATGAACGGTTCAGATCATCAAAATAAAGGATCCCTCATTAGAAGCGCGGACTATATATGTATGAGTGAGCTTCTAATAAGGGATCCCCTATTTTGCTACGGTGTGGACCTCCTACTTCTTGATCAAATTATGATGATCTGAACCGTTCAATGTGTTTAAAACGTGTTTTTAAGGGTACCCGTAAGAGATCGGCTCAAAATAAATATCCGGAAAGTCTTTGATCCGTTCAATTTTTCATAAAGCTGTTCCTGTCAGCATTTATCAAAAACTGTTTAGATCAAGCTCTTCTCGATATTATTTCGAGCCGATTTCTTGCAGGTACCCTTAAAAACATGTTTTAAACATAATGAACGGTTCAGATCATCAAAATAAAGGATCCCTCATTAGAAGCGCGGACTATATATGTATGAGTGAGCTTCTAATAAGGGATCCCCTATTTTGCTACGGTGTGGACCTCCTACTTCTTGATCAAATTATGATGATCTGAACCGTTCAATGTGTTTAAAACGTGTTTTTCAGGGTACCCGTAAGGGATCGGCTCAAAATAATATCCGAAAAGTCTTTGATCCGTTCAATTTTTCATAAAGCTGTTCCTGTCAGCATTTATCAAAAACTGTTTAGATCAAGCTCTTCTCGATATTATTTCGAGCCGATTTCTTGCAGGTACCCTTAAAAACATGTTTTAAACATAATGAACGGTTCAGATCATCAAAATAAAGGATCCCTCATTAGAAGCGCGGACTATATATGTATGAGTGAGCTTCTAATAAGGGATCCCCTATTTTGCTACGGTGTGGACCTCCTACTTCTTGATCAAATTATGATGATCTGAACCGTTCAATGTGTTTAAAACGTGTTTTTCAGGGTACCCGTAAGAGATCGGCTCAAAATAATATCCGGAAAGTCTTTGATCCGTTCAATTTTTCATAAAGCTGTTCCTGTCAGCATTTATCAAAAACTGTTTAGATCAAGCTCTTCTCGATATTATTTCGAGCCGATTTCTTGCAGGTACCCTTAAAAACATGTTTTAAACATAATGAACGGTTCAGATCATCAAAATAAAGGATCCCTCATTAGAAGCGCGGACTATATATGTATGAGTGAGCTTCTAATAAGGGATCCCCTATTTTGCTACGGTGTGGACCTCCTACTTCTTGATCAAATTATGATGATCTGAACCGTTCAATGTGTTTAAAACGTGTTTTTCAGGGTACCCGTAAGAGATCGGCTCAAAATAATATCCGGAAAGTCTTTGATCCGTTCAATTTTTCATAAAGCTGTTCCTGTCAGCATTTATCAAAAACTGTTTAGATCAAGCTCTTCTCGATATTATTTCGAGCCGATTTCTTGCAGGTACCCTTAAAAACATGTTTTAAACATAATGAACGGTTCAGATCATCAAAATAAAGGATCCCTCATTAGAAGCGCGGACTATATATGTATGAGTGAGCTTCTAATAAGGGATCCCCTATTTTGCTACGGTGTGGACCTCCTACTTCTTGATCAAATTATGATGATCTGAACCGTTCAATGTGTTTAAAACGTGTTTTTCAGGGTACCCGTAAGAGATCGGCTCAAAATAAATATCCGGAAAGTCTTTGATCCGTTCAATTTTTCATAAAGCTGTTCCTGTCAGCATTTATCAAAAACTGTTTAGATCAAGCTCTTCTCGATATTATTTCGAGCCGATTTCTTGCAGGTACCCTTAAAAACATGTTTTAAACATAATGAACGGTTCAGATCATCAAAATAAAGGATCCCTCATTAGAAGCGCGGACTATATATGTATGAGTGAGCTTCTAATAAGGGATGCCCTATTTTGCTACGGTGTGGACCTCCTACTTCTTGATCAAATTATGATGATCTGAACCGTTCAATGTGTTTAAAACGTGTTTTTAAGGGTACCCGTAAGAGATCGGCTCAAAATAAATATCCGGAAAGTCTTTGATCCGTTCAATTTTTCATAAAGCTGTTCCTGTCAGCATTTATCAAAAACTGTTTAGATCAAGCTCTCTTCTCGATATTATTTCGAGCCGATTTCTTGCAGGTACCCTTAAAAACATGTTTTAAACATAATGAATGGTTCAGATCATCAAAATAAAGGATCCCTCATTAGAAGCGCGGACTATATATGTATGAGTGAGCTTCTAATAAGGGATCCCCTATTTTGCTACGGTGTGGACCTCCTACTTCTTGATCAAATTATGATGATCTGAACCGTTCAATGTGTTTAAAACGTGTTTTTCAGGGTACCCGTAAGAGATCGGCTCAAAATAATATCCGGAAAGTCTTTGATCCGTTCAATTTTTCATAAAGCTGTTCCTGTCAGCATTTATCAAAAACTGTTTAGATCAAGCTCTTCTCGATATTATTTCGAGCCGATTTCTTGCAGGTACCCTTAAAAACATGTTTTAAACATAATGAACGGTTCAGATCATCAAAATAAAGGATCCCTCATTAGAAGCGCGGACTATATATGTATGAGTGAGCTTCTAATAAGGGATCCCCTATTTTGCTACGGTGTGGACCTCCTACTTCTTGATCAAATTATGATGATCTGAACCGTTCAATGTGTTTAAAACGTGTTTTTCAGGGTACCCGTAAGAGATCGGCTCAAAATAAATATCCGGAAAGTCTTTGATCCGTTCAATTTTTCATAAAGCTGTTCCTGTCAGCATTTATCAAAAACTGTTTAGATCAAGCTCTTCTCGATATTATTTCGAGCCGATTTCTTGCAGGTACCCTTAAAAACATGTTTTAAACATAATGAACGGTTCAGATCATCAAAATAAAGGATCCCTCATTAGAAGCGCGGACTATATATGTATGAGTGAGCTTCTAATAAGGGATCCCCTATTTTGCTACGGTGTGGATCTCCTACTTCTTGATCAAATTATGATGATCTGAACCGTTCAATGTGTTTAAAACGTGTTTTTAAGGGTACCCGTAAGAGATCGGCTCAAAATAAATATCCGGAAAGTCTTTGATCCGTTCAATTTTTCATAAAGCTGTTCCTGTCAGCATTTATCAAAAACTGTTTAGATCAAGCTCTTCTCGATATTATTTCGAGCCGATTTCTTGCAGGTACCCTTAAAAACATGTTTTAAACATAATGAATGGTTCAGATCATCAAAATAAAGGATCCCTCATTAGAAGCGCGGACTATATATGTATGAGTGAGCTTCTAATAAGGGATCCCCTATTTTGCTACGGTGTGGACCTCCTACTTCTTGATCAAATTATGATGATCTGAACCGTTCAATGTGTTTAAAACGTGTTTTTCAGGGTACCCGTAAGAGATCGGCTCAAAATAATATCCGGAAAGTCTTTGATCCGTTCAATTTTTCATAAAGCTGTTCCTGTCAGCATTTATCAAAAACTGTTTAGATCAAGCTCTTCTCGATATTATTTCGAGCCGATTTCTTGCAGGTACCCTTAAAAACATGTTTTAAACATAATGAACGGTTCAGATCATCAAAATAAAGGATCCCTCATTAGAAGCGCGGACTATATATGTATGAGTGAGCTTCTAATAAGGGATCCCCTATTTTGCTACGGTGTGGACCTCCTACTTCTTGATCAAATTATGATGATCTGAACCGTTCAATGTGTTTAAAACGTGTTTTTCAGGGTACCCGTAAGAGATCGGCTCAAAATAAATATCCGGAAAGTCTTTGATCCGTTCAATTTTTCATAAAGCTGTTCCTGTCAGCATTTATCAAAAACTGTTTAGATCAAGCTCTTCTCGATATTATTTCGAGCCGATTTCTTGCAGGTACCCTTAAAAACATGTTTTAAACATAATGAACGGTTCAGATCATCAAAATAAAGGATCCCTCATTAGAAGCGCGGACTATATATGTATGAGTGAGCTTCTAATAAGGGATCCCCTATTTTGCTACGGTGTGGACCTCCTACTTCTTGATCAAATTATGATGATCTGAACCGTTCAATGTGTTTAAAACGTGTTTTTCAGGGTACCCGTAAGAGATCGGCTCAAAATAAATATCCGGAAAGTCTTTGATCCGTTCAATTTTTCATAAAGCTGTTCCTGTCAGCATTTATCAAAAACTGTTTAGATCAAGCTCTTCTCGATATTATTTCGAGCCGATTTCTTGCAGGTACCCTTAAAAACATGTTTTAAACATAATGAACGGTTCAGATCATCAAAATAAAGGATCCCTCATTAGAAGCGCGGACTATATATGTATGAGTGAGCTTCTAATAAGGGATGCCCTATTTTGCTACGGTGTGGACCTCCTACTTCTTGATCAAATTATGATGATCTGAACCGTTCAATGTGTTTAAAACGTGTTTTTAAGGGTACCCGTAAGAGATCGGCTCAAAATAAATATCCGGAAAGTCTTTGATCCGTTCAATTTTTCATAAAGCTGTTCCTGTCAGCATTTATCAAAAACTGTTTAGATCAAGCTCTCTTCTCGATATTATTTCGAGCCGATTTCTTGCAGGTACCCTTAAAAACATGTTTTAAACATAATGAATGGTTCAGATCATCAAAATAAAGGATCCCTCATTAGAAGCGCGGACTATATATGTATGAGTGAGCTTCTAATAAGGGATCCCCTATTTTGCTACGGTGTGGACCTCCTACTTCTTGATCAAATTATGATGATCTGAACCGTTCAATGTGTTTAAAACGTGTTTTTCAGGGTACCCGTAAGAGATCGGCTCAAAATAATATCCGGAAAGTCTTTGATCCGTTCAATTTTTCATAAAGCTGTTCCTGTCAGCATTTATCAAAAACTGTTTAGATCAAGCTCTTCTCGATATTATTTCGAGCCGATTTCTTGCAGGTACCCTTAAAAACATGTTTTAAACATAATGAACGGTTCAGATCATCAAAATAAAGGATCCCTCATTAGAAGCGCGGACTATATATGTATGAGTGAGCTTCTAATAAGGGATCCCCTATTTTGCTACGGTGTGGACCTCCTACTTCTTGATCAAATTATGATGATCTGAACCGTTCAATGTGTTTAAAACGTGTTTTTCAGGGTACCCGTAAGAGATCGGCTCAAAATAAATATCCGGAAAGTCTTTGATCCGTTCAATTTTTCATAAAGCTGTTCCTGTCAGCATTTATCAAAAACTGTTTAGATCAAGCTCTTCTCGATATTATTTCGAGCCGATTTCTTGCAGGTACCCTTAAAAACATGTTTTAAACATAATGAACGGTTCAGATCATCAAAATAAAGGATCCCTCATTAGAAGCGCGGACTATATATGTATGAGTGAGCTTCTAATAAGGGATCCCCTATTTTGCTACGGTGTGGATCTCCTACTTCTTGATCAAATTATGATGATCTGAACCGTTCAATGTGTTTAAAACGTGTTTTTAAGGGTACCCGTAAGAGATCGGCTCAAAATAAATATCCGGAAAGTCTTTGATCCGTTCAATTTTTCATAAAGCTGTTCCTGTCAGCATTTATCAAAAACTGTTTAGATCAAGCTCTTCTCGATATTATTTCGAGCCGATTTCTTGCAGGTACCCTTAAAAACATGTTTTAAACATAATGAATGGTTCAGATCATCAAAATAAAGGATCCCTCATTAGAAGCGCGGACTATATATGTATGAGTGAGCTTCTAATAAGGGATCCCCTATTTTGCTACGGTGTGGACCTCCTACTTCTTGATCAAATTATGATGATCTGAACCGTTCAATGTGTTTAAAACGTGTTTTTCAGGGTACCCGTAAGAGATCGGCTCAAAATAATATCCGGAAAGTCTTTGATCCGTTCAATTTTTCATAAAGCTGTTCCTGTCAGCATTTATCAAAAACTGTTTAGATCAAGCTCTTCTCGATATTATTTCGAGCCGATTTCTTGCAGGTACCCTTAAAAACATGTTTTAAACATAATGAACGGTTCAGATCATCAAAATAAAGGATCCCTCATTAGAAGCGCGGACTATATATGTATGAGTGAGCTTCTAATAAGGGATCCCCTATTTTGCTACGGTGTGGACCTCCTACTTCTTGATCAAATTATGATGATCTGAACCGTTCAATGTGTTTAAAACGTGTTTTTCAGGGTACCCGTAAGAGATCGGCTCAAAATAAATATCCGGAAAGTCTTTGATCCGTTCAATTTTTCATAAAGCTGTTCCTGTCAGCATTTATCAAAAACTGTTTAGATCAAGCTCTTCTCGATATTATTTCGAGCCGATTTCTTGCAGGTACCCTTAAAAACATGTTTTAAACATAATGAACGGTTCAGATCATCAAAATAAAGGATCCCTCATTAGAAGCGCGGACTATATATGTATGAGTGAGCTTCTAATAAGGGATCCCCTATTTTGCTACGGTGTGGACCTCCTACTTCTTGATCAAATTATGATGATCTGAACCGTTCAATGTGTTTAAAACGTGTTTTTAAGGGTACCCGTAAGAGATCGGCTCAAAATAAATATCCGGAAAGTCTTTGATCCGTTCAATTTTTCATAAAGCTGTTCCTGTCAGCATTTATCAAAAACTGTTTAGATCAAGCTCTTCTCGATATTATTTCGAGCCGATTTCTTGCAGGTACCCTTAAAAACATGTTTTAAACATAATGAACGGTTCAGATCATCAAAATAAAGGATCCCTCATTAGAAGCGCGGACTATATATGTATGAGTGAGCTTCTAATAAGGGATCCCCTATTTTGCTACGGTGTGGACCTCCTACTTCTTGATCAAATTATGATGATCTGAACCGTTCAATGTGTTTAAAACGTGTTTTTAAGGGTACCCGTAAGAGATCGACTCAAAATAAATATCCGGAAAGTCTTTGATCCGTTCAATTTTTCATAAAGCTGTTCCTGTCAGCATTTATCAAAAACTGTTTAGATCAAGCTCTTCTCGATATTATTTCGAGCCGATTTCTTGCAGGTACCCTTAAAAACATGTTTTAAACATAATGAACGGTTCAGATCATCAAAATAAAGGATCCCTCATTAGAAGCGCGGACTATATATGTATGAGTGAGCTTCTAATAAGGGATCCCCTATTTTGCTACGGTGTGGACCTCCTACTTCTTGATCAAATTATGATGATCTGAACCGTTCAATGTGTTTAAAACGTGTTTTTAAGGGTACCCGTAAGAGATCGGCTCAAAATAAATATCCGGAAAGTCTTTGATCCGTTCAATTTTTCATAAAGCTGTTCCTGTCAGCATTTATCAAAAACTGTTTAGATCAAGCTCTTCTCGATATTATTTCGAGCCGATTTCTTGCAGGTACCCTTAAAAACATGTTTTAAACATAATGAACGGTTCAGATCATCAAAATAAAGGATCCCTCATTAGAAGCGCGGACTATATATGTATGAGTGAGCTTCTAATAAGGGATCCCCTATTTTGCTACGGTGTGGACCTCCTACTTCTTGATCAAATTATGATGATCTGAACCGTTCAATGTGTTTAAAACGTGTTTTTCAGGGTACCCGTAAGGGATCGGCTCAAAATAATATCCGGAAAGTCTTTGATCCGTTCAATTTTTCATAAAGCTGTTCCTGTCAGCATTTATCAAAAACTGTTTAGATCAAGCTCTTCTCGATATTATTTCGAGCCGATTTCTTGCAGGTACCCTTAAAAACATGTTTTAAACATAATGAACGGTTCAGATCATCAAAATAAAGGATCCCTCATTAGAAGCGCGGACTATATATGTATGAGTGAGCTTCTAATAAGGGATCCCCTATTTTGCTACGGTGTGGACCTCCTACTTCTTGATCAAATTATGATGATCTGAACCGTTCAATGTGTTTAAAACGTGTTTTTCAGGGTACCCGTAAGAGATCGGCTCAAAATAATATCCGGAAAGTCTTTGATCCGTTCAATTTTTCATAAAGCTGTTCCTGTCAGCATTTATCAAAAACTGTTTAGATCAAGCTCTTCTCGATATTATTTCGAGCCGATTTCTTGCAGGTACCCTTAAAAACATGTTTTAAACATAATGAACGGTTCAGATCATCAAAATAAAGGATCCCTCATTAGAAGCGCGGACTATATATGTATGAGTGAGCTTCTAATAAGGGATCCCCTATTTTGCTACGGTGTGGACCTCCTACTTCTTGATCAAATTATGATGATCTGAACCGTTCAATGTGTTTAAAACGTGTTTTTCAGGGTACCCGTAAGAGATCGGCTCAAAATAATATCCGGAAAGTCTTTGATCCGTTCAATTTTTCATAAAGCTGTTCCTGTCAGCATTTATCAAAAACTGTTTAGATCAAGCTCTTCTCGATATTATTTCGAGCCGATTTCTTGCAGGTACCCTTAAAAACATGTTTTAAACATAATGAACGGTTCAGATCATCAAAATAAAGGATCCCTCATTAGAAGCGCGGACTATATATGTATGAGTGAGCTTCTAATAAGGGATCCCCTATTTTGCTACGGTGTGGACCTCCTACTTCTTGATCAAATTATGATGATCTGAACCGTTCAATGTGTTTAAAACGTGTTTTTCAGGGTACCCGTAAGAGATCGGCTCAAAATAAATATCCGGAAAGTCTTTGATCCGTTCAATTTTTCATAAAGCTGTTCCTGTCAGCATTTATCAAAAACTGTTTAGATCAAGCTCTTCTTGATATTATTTCGAGCCGATTTCTTGCAGGTACCCTTAAAAACATGTTTTAAACATAATGAACGGTTCAGATCATCAAAATAAAGGATCCCTCATTAGAAGCGCGGACTATATATGTATGAGTGAGCTTCTAATAAGGGATGCCCTATTTTGCTACGGTGTGGACCTCCTACTTCTTGATCAAATTATGATGATCTGAACCGTTCAATGTGTTTAAAACGTGTTTTTAAGGGTACCCGTAAGAGATCGGCTCAAAATAAATATCCGGAAAGTCTTTGATCCGTTCAATTTTTCATAAAGCTGTTCCTGTCAGCATTTATCAAAAACTGTTTAGATCAAGCTCTCTTCTCGATATTATTTCGAGCCGATTTCTTGCAGGTACCCTTAAAAACATGTTTTAAACATAATGAATGGTTCAGATCATCAAAATAAAGGATCCCTCATTAGAAGCGCGGACTATATATGTATGAGTGAGCTTCTAATAAGGGATCCCCTATTTTGCTACGGTGTGGACCTCCTACTTCTTGATCAAATTATGATGATCTGAACCGTTCAATGTGTTTAAAACGTGTTTTTCAGGGTACCCGTAAGAGATCGGCTCAAAATAATATCCGGAAAGTCTTTGATCCGTTCAATTTTTCATAAAGCTGTTCCTGTCAGCATTTATCAAAAACTGTTTAGATCAAGCTCTTCTCGATATTATTTCGAGCCGATTTCTTGCAGGTACCCTTAAAAACATGTTTTAAACATAATGAACGGTTCAGATCATCAAAATAAAGGATCCCTCATTAGAAGCGCGGACTATATATGTATGAGTGAGCTTCTAATAAGGGATCCCCTATTTTGCTACGGTGTGGACCTCCTACTTCTTGATCAAATTATGATGATCTGAACCGTTCAATGTGTTTAAAACGTGTTTTTCAGGGTACCCGTAAGAGATCGGCTCAAAATAAATATCCGGAAAGTCTTTGATCCGTTCAATTTTTCATAAAGCTGTTCCTGTCAGCATTTATCAAAAACTGTTTAGATCAAGCTCTTCTCGATATTATTTCGAGCCGATTTCTTGCAGGTACCCTTAAAAACATGTTTTAAACATAATGAACGGTTCAGATCATCAAAATAAAGGATCCCTCATTAGAAGCGCGGACTATATATGTATGAGTGAGCTTCTAATAAGGGATCCCCTATTTTGCTACGGTGTGGATCTCCTACTTCTTGATCAAATTATGATGATCTGAACCGTTCAATGTGTTTAAAACGTGTTTTTAAGGGTACCCGTAAGAGATCGGCTCAAAATAAATATCCGGAAAGTCTTTGATCCGTTCAATTTTTCATAAAGCTGTTCCTGTCAGCATTTATCAAAAACTGTTTAGATCAAGCTCTTCTCGATATTATTTCGAGCCGATTTCTTGCAGGTACCCTTAAAAACATGTTTTAAACATAATGAATGGTTCAGATCATCAAAATAAAGGATCCCTCATTAGAAGCGCGGACTATATATGTATGAGTGAGCTTCTAATAAGGGATCCCCTATTTTGCTACGGTGTGGACCTCCTACTTCTTGATCAAATTATGATGATCTGAACCGTGCAATGTGTTTAAAACGTGTTTTTCAGGGTACCCGTAAGAGATCGGCTCAAAATAATATCCGGAAAGTCTTTGATCCGTTCAATTTTTCATAAAGCTGTTCCTGTCAGCATTTATCAAAAACTGTTTAGATCAAGCTCTTCTCGATATTATTTCGAGCCGATTTCTTGCAGGTACCCTTAAAAACATGTTTTAAACATAATGAACGGTTCAGATCATCAAAATAAAGGATCCCTCATTAGAAGCGCGGACTATATATGTATGAGTGAGCTTCTAATAAGGGATCCCCTATTTTGCTACGGTGTGGACCTCCTACTTCTTGATCAAATTATGATGATCTGAACCGTTCAATGTGTTTAAAACGTGTTTTTCAGGGTACCCGTAAGAGATCGGCTCAAAATAAATATCCGGAAAGTCTTTGATCCGTTCAATTTTTCATAAAGCTGTTCCTGTCAGCATATATCAAAAACTGTTTAGATCAAGCTCTTCTCGATATTATTTCGAGCCGATTTCTTGCAGGTACCCTTAAAAACATGTTTTAAACATAATGAACGGTTCAGATCATCAAAATAAAGGATCCCTCATTAGAAGCGCGGACTATATATGTATGAGTGAGCTTCTAATAAGGGATCCCCTATTTTGCTACGGTGTGGACCTCCTACTTCTTGATCAAATTATGATGATCTGAACCGTTCAATGTGTTTAAAACGTGTTTTTAAGGGTACCCGTAAGAGATCGGCTCAAAATAAATATCCGGAAAGTCTTTGATCCGTTCAATTTTTCATAAAGCTGTTCCTGTCAGCATTTATCAAAAACTGTTTAGATCAAGCTCTTCTCGATATTATTTCGAGCCGATTTCTTGCAGGTACCCTTAAAAACATGTTTTAAACATAATGAACGGTTCAGATCATCAAAATAAAGGATCCCTCATTAGAAGCGCGGACTATATATGTATGAGTGAGCTTCTAATAAGGGATCCCCTATTTTGCTACGGTGTGGACCTCCTACTTCTTGATCAAATTATGATGATCTGAACCGTTCAATGTGTTTAAAACGTGTTTTTCAGGGTACCCGTAAGAGATCGGCTCAAAATAATATCCGGAAAGTCTTTGATCCGTTCAATTTTTCATAAAGCTGTTCCTGTCAGCATTTATCAAAAACTGTTTAGATCAAGCTCTTCTCGATGTTATTTCGAGCTGATTTCTTGCAGGTACCCTTAAAAACATGTTTTAAACATAATGAACGGTTCAGATCATCAAAATAAAGGATCCCTCATTAGAAGCGCGGACTATATATGTATGAGTGAGCTTCTAATAAGGGATCCCCTATTTTGCTACGGTGTGGACCTCCTACTTCTTGATCAAATTATGATGATCTGAACCGTTCAATGTGTTTAAAACGTGTTTTTCAGGGTACCCGTAAGAGATCGGCTCAAAATAAATATCCGGAAAGTCTTTGATCCGTTCAATTTTTCATAAAGCTGTTCCTGTCAGCATTTATCAAAAACTGTTTAGATCAAGCTCTTCTCGATATTATTTCGAGCCGATTTCTTGCAGGTACCCTTAAAAACATGTTTTAAACATAATGAACGGTTCAGATCATCAAAATAAAGGATCCCTCATTAGAAGCGCGGACTATATATGTATGAGTGAGCTTCTAATAAGGGATCCCCTATTTTGCTACGGTGTGGACCTCCTACTTCTTGATCAAATTATGATGATCTGAACCGTTCAATGTGTTTAAAACGTGTTTTTTAGGGTACCCGTAAGAGATCGGCTCAAAATAAATAACCGGAAAGTCTTTGATCCGTTCAATTTTTCATAAAGCTGTTCCTGTCAGCATTTA
Source organism: Arctostaphylos glauca (assembly GCA_019985065.2). NCBI lineage: Eukaryota > Viridiplantae > Streptophyta > Magnoliopsida > Ericales > Ericaceae > Arctostaphylos > Arctostaphylos glauca. The sequence continues at coordinate 1,298,444 of JAHSPW020000023.1, forward strand.
TCAAAAACTGTTTAGATCAAGCTCTTCTCGATATTATTTCGAGCCGATTTCTTGCAGGTACCCTTAAAAACATGTTTTAAACATAATGAACGGTTCAGATCATCAAAATAAAGGATCCCTCATTAGAAGCGCGGACTATATATGTATGAGTGAGCTTCTAATAAGGGATCCCCTATTTTGCTACGGTGTGGACCTCCTACTTCTTGATCAAATTATGATGATCTGAACCGTTCAATGTGTTTAAAACGTGTTTTTCAGGGTACCCGTAAGAGATCGGCTCAAAATAAATATCCGGAAAGTCTTTGATCCGTTCAATTTTTCATAAAGCTGTTCCTGTCAGCATTTATCAAAAACTGTTTAGATCAAGCTCTTCTCGATATTATTTCGAGCCGATTTCTTGCAGGTACCCTTAAAAACATGTTTTAAACATAATGAACGGTTCAGATCATCAAAATAAAGGATCCCTCATTAGAAGCGCGGACTATATATGTATGAGTGAGCTTCTAATAAGGGATCCCCTATTTTGCTACGGTGTGGACCTCCTACTTCTTGATCAAATTATGATGATCTGAACCGTTCAATGTGTTTAAAACGTGTTTTCCAGGGTACCCGTAAGAGATCGGCTCAAAATAAATAACCGGAAAGTCTTTGATCCGTTCAATTTTTCATAAAGCTGTTCCTGTCAGCATTTATCAAAAACTGTTTAGATCAAGCTCTTCTCGATATTATTTCGAGCCGATTTCTTGCATGTACCCTTAAAAACATGTTTTAAACATAATGAACGGTTCAAATCATCAAAATAAAGGATCCCTCATTAGAAGCGCGGACTATATATGTATGAGTGAGCTTCTAATAAGGGATCCCCTATTTTGCTACGGTGTGGACCTCCTACTTCTTGATCAAATTATGATGATCTGAACCGTTCAATGTGTTTAAAACGTGTTTTTAAGGGTACCCGTAAGAGATCGGCTCAAAATAAATATCCGGAAAGTCTTTGATCCGTTCAATTTTTCATAAAGCTGTTCCTGTCAGCATTTATCAAAAACTGTTTAGATCAAGCTCTTCTCGATATTATTTCGAGCCGATTTCTTGCAGGTACCCTTAAAAACATGTTTTAAACATAATGAACGGTTCAGATCATCAAAATAAAGGATCCCTCATTAGAAGCGCGGACTATATATGTATGAGTGAGCTTCTAATAAGGGATCCTCTATTTTGCTACGGTGTGGACCTCCTACTTCTTGATCAAATTATGATGATCTGAACCGTTCAATGTGTTTAAAACGTGTTTTTAAGGGTACCAGTAAGAGATCGGCTCAAAATAAATATCCGGAAAGTCTTTGATCCGTTCAATTTTTCATAAAGCTGTTCCTGTCAGCATTTATCAAAAACTGTTTAGATCAAGCTCTTCTCAATATTATTTCGAGCCGATTTCTTGCAGGTACCCTTAAAAACATGTTTTAAACATAATGAACGGTTCAGATCATCAAAATAAAGGATCCCTCATTAGAAGCGCGGACTATATATGTATGAGTGAGCTTCTAATAAGGGATCCCCTATTTTGCTATGGTGTGGACCTCCTACTTCTTGATCAAATTATGATGATCTGAACCGTTCAATGTGTTTAAAACGTGTTTTTAAGGGTACCCGTAAGAGATCGGCTCAAAATAAATATCCGGAAAGTCTTTGATCCGTTCAATTTTTCATAAAGCTGTTCCTGTCAGCATTTATCAAAAACTGTTTAGATCAAGCTCTTCTCGATATTATTTCGAGCCGATTTCTTGCAGGTACCCTTAAAAACATGTTTTAAACATAATGAACGGTTCAGATCATCAAAATAAAGGATCCCTCATTAGAAGCGCGGACTATATATGTATGAGTGAGCTTCTAATAAGGGATCCCCTATTTTGCTACGGTGTGGACCTCCTACTTCTTGATCAAATTATGATGATCTGAACCGTTCAATGTGTTTAAAACGTGTTTTTAAGGGTACCCGTAAGAGATCGGCTCAAAATAAATATCCGGAAAGTCTTTGATCCGTTCAATTTTTCATAAAGCTGTTCCTGTCAGCATTTATCAAAAACTGTTTAGATCAAGCTCTTCTCGATATTATTTCGAGCCGATTTCTTGCAGGTACCCTTAAAAACATGTTTTAAACATAATGAACGGTTCAGATCATCAAAATAAAGGATCCCTCATTAGAAGCGCGGACTATATATGTATGAGTGAGCTTCTAATAAGGGATCCCCTATTTTGCTACGGTGTGGACCTCCTACTTCTTGATCAAATTATGATGATCTGAACCGTTCAATGTGTTTAAAACGTGTTTTTAAGGGTACCCGTAAGAGATCGGCTCAAAATAAATATCCGGAAAGTCTTTGATCCGTTCAATTTTTCATAAAGCTGTTCCTGTCAGCATTTATCAAAAACAGTTTAGATCAAGCTCTTCTCGATATTATTTCGAGCCGATTTCTTGCAGGTACCCTTAAAAACATGTTTTAAACATAATGAACGGTTCAGATCATCAAAATAAAGGATCCCTCATTAGAAGCGCGGACTATATATGTATGAGTGAGCTTCTAATAAGGGATCCCCTATTTTGCTACGGTGTGGACCTCCTACTTCTTGATCAAATTATGATGATCTGAACCGTTCAATGTGTTTAAAACGTGTTTTTAATGGTACCCGTAAGAGATCGGCTCAAAATAAATATCCGGAAAGTCTTTGATCCGTTCAATTTTTCATAAAACTGTTTCTGTCAGCATTTATCAAAAACTGTTTAGATCAAGCTCTTCTCGATATTATTTCGAGTCGATTTCTTGCAGGTACCCTTAAAAACATGTTTTAAACATAATGAACGGTTCAGATCATCAAAATAAAGGATCCCTCATTAGAAGCGCGGACTATATATGTATGAGTGAGCTTCTAATAAGGGATCCCCTATTTTGCTACGGTGTGGACCTCCTACTTCTTGATCAAATTATGATGATCTGAACCGTTCAATGTGTTTAAAACGTGTTTTTAATGGTACCCGTAAGAGATCGGCTCAAAATAAATATCCGGAAAGTCTTTGATCCGTTCAATTTTTCATAAAACTGTTCCTGTCAGCATTTATCAAAAACTGTTTAGATCAAGCTCTTCTCGATATTATTTCGAGTCGATTTCTTGCAGGTACCCTTAAAAACATGTTTTAAACATAATGAACGGTTCAGATCATCAAAATAAAGGATCCCTCATTAGAAGCGCGGACTATATATGTATGAGTGAGCTTCTAATAAGGGATCCCTATTTTGCTACGGTGTGGACCTCCTACTTCTTGATCAAATTATGATGATCTGAACCGTTCAATGTGTTTAAAACGTGTTTTTAAGGGTACCCGTAAGAGATCGGCTCAAAATAAATATCCGGAAAGTCTTTGATCCGTTCAATTTTTCATAAAGCTGTTCCTGTCAGCATTTATCAAAAACTGTTTAGATCAAGCTCTTCTCGATATTATTTCGAGCCGATTTCTTGCAGGTACCCTTAAAAACATGTTTTAAACATAATGAACGGTTCAGATCATCAAAATAAAGGATCCCTCATTAGAAGCGCGGACTATATATGTATGAGTGAGCTTCTAATAAGGGATCCCCTATTTTGCTACGGTGTGGACCTCCTACTTCTTGATCAAATTATGATGATCTGAACCGTTCAATGTGTTTAAAACGTGTTTTTAAGGGTACCCGTAAGAGATCGGCTCAAAATAAATATCCGGAAAGTCTTTGATCCGTTCAATTTTTCATAAAGCTGTTCCTGTCAGCATTTATCAAAAACTGTTTAGATCAAGCTCTTCTCGATATTATTTCGAGCCGATTTCTTGCAGGTACCCTTAAAAACATGTTTTAAACATAATGAACGGTTCAGATCATCAAAATAAAGGATCCCTCATTAGAAGCGCGGACTATATATGTATGAGTGAGCTTCTAATAAGGGATCCCCTATTTTGCTACGGTGTGGACCTCCTACTTCTTGATCAAATTATGATGATCTGAACCGTTCAATGTGTTTAAAACGTGTTTTCCAGGGTACCCGTAAGAGATCGGCTCAAAATAAATAACCGGAAAGTCTTTGATCCGTTCAATTTTTCATAAAGCTGTTCCTGTCAGCATTTATCAAAAACTGTTTAGATCAAGCTCTTCTCGATATTATTTCGAGCCGATTTCTTGCATGTACCCTTAAAAACATGTTTTAAACATAATGAACGGTCCAAATCATCAAAATAAAGGATCCCTCATTAGAAGCGCGGACTATATATGTATGAGTGAGCTTCTAATAAGGGATCCCCTATTTTGCTACGGTGTGGACCTCCTACTTCTTGATCAAATTATGATGATCTGAACCGTTCAATGTGTTTAAAACGTGTTTTTAAGGGTACCCGTAAGAGATCGGCTCAAAATAAATATCCGGAAAGTCTTTGATCCGTTCAATTTTTCATAAAGCTGTTCCTGTCAGCATTTATCAAAAACTGTTTAGATCAAGCTCTTCTCGATATTATTTCGAGCCGATTTCTTGCAGGTACCCTTAAAAACATGTTTTAAACATAATGAACGGTTCAGATCATCAAAATAAAGGATCCCTCATTAGAAGCGCGGACTATATATGTATGAGTGAGCTTCTAATAAGGGATCCTCTATTTTGCTACGGTGTGGACCTCCTACTTCTTGATCAAATTATGATGATCTGAACCGTTCAATGTGTTTAAAACGTGTTTTTAAGGGTACCAGTAAGAGATCGGCTCAAAATAAATATCCGGAAAGTCTTTGATCCGTTCAATTTTTCATAAAGCTGTTCCTGTCAGCATTTATCAAAAACTGTTTAGATCAAGCTCTTCTCAATATTATTTCGAGCCGATTTCTTGCAGGTACCCTTAAAAACATGTTTTAAACATAATGAACGGTTCAGATCATCAAAATAAAGGATCCCTCATTAGAAGCGCGGACTATATATGTATGAGTGAGCTTCTAATAAGGGATCCCCTATTTTGCTATGGTGTGGACCTCCTACTTCTTGATCAAATTATGATGATCTGAACCGTTCAATGTGTTTAAAACGTGTTTTTAAGGGTACCCGTAAGAGATCGGCTCAAAATAAATATCCGGAAAGTCTTTGATCCGTTCAATTTTTCATAAAGCTGTTCCTGTCAGCATTTATCAAAAACTGTTTAGATCAAGCTCTTCTCGATATTATTTCGAGCCGATTTCTTGCAGGTACCCTTAAAAACATGTTTTAAACATAATGAACGGTTCAGATCATCAAAATAAAGGATCCCTCATTAGAAGCGCGGACTATATATGTATGAGTGAGCTTCTAATAAGGGATCCCCTATTTTGCTACGGTGTGGACCTCCTACTTCTTGATCAAATTATGATGATCTGAACCGTTCAATGTGTTTAAAACGTGTTTTTAAGGGTACCCGTAAGAGATCGGCTCAAAATAAATATCCGGAAAGTCTTTGATCCGTTCAATTTTTCATAAAGCTGTTCCTGTCAGCATTTATCAAAAACTGTTTAGATCAAGCTCTTCTCGATATTATTTCGAGCCGATTTCTTGCAGGTACCCTTAAAAACATGTTTTAAACATAATGAACGGTTCAGATCATCAAAATAAAGGATCCCTCATTAGAAGCGCGGACTATATATGTATGAGTGAGCTTCTAATAAGGGATCCCCTATTTTGCTACGGTGTGGACCTCCTACTTCTTGATCAAATTATGATGATCTGAACCGTTCAATGTGTTTAAAACGTGTTTTTAAGGGTACCCGTAAGAGATCGGCTCAAAATAAATATCCGGAAAGTCTTTGATCCGTTCAATTTTTCATAAAGCTGTTCCTGTCAGCATTTATCAAAAACAGTTTAGATCAAGCTCTTCTCGATATTATTTCGAGCCGATTTCTTGCAGGTACCCTTAAAAACATGTTTTAAACATAATGAACGGTTCAGATCATCAAAATAAAGGATCCCTCATTAGAAGCGCGGACTATATATGTATGAGTGAGCTTCTAATAAGGGATCCCCTATTTTGCTACGGTGTGGACCTCCTACTTCTTGATCAAATTATGATGATCTGAACCGTTCAATGTGTTTAAAACGTGTTTTTAATGGTACCCGTAAGAGATCGGCTCAAAATAAATATCCGGAAAGTCTTTGATCCGTTCAATTTTTCATAAAACTGTTTCTGTCAGCATTTATCAAAAACTGTTTAGATCAAGCTCTTCTCGATATTATTTCGAGTCGATTTCTTGCAGGTACCCTTAAAAACATGTTTTAAACATAATGAACGGTTCAGATCATCAAAATAAAGGATCCCTCATTAGAAGCGCGGACTATATATGTATGAGTGAGCTTCTAATAAGGGATCCCCTATTTTGCTACGGTGTGGACCTCCTACTTCTTGATCAAATTATGATGATCTGAACCGTTCAATGTGTTTAAAACGTGTTTTTAATGGTACCCGTAAGAGATCGGCTCAAAATAAATATCCGGAAAGTCTTTGATCCGTTCAATTTTTCATAAAACTGTTCCTGTCAGCATTTATCAAAAACTGTTTAGATCAAGCTCTTCTCGATATTATTTCGAGTCGATTTCTTGCAGGTACCCTTAAAAACATGTTTTAAACATAATGAACGGTTCAGATCATCAAAATAAAGGATCCCTCATTAGAAGCGCGGACTATATATGTATGAGTGAGCTTCTAATAAGGGATCCCTATTTTGCTACGGTGTGGACCTCCTACTTCTTGATCAAATTATGATGATCTGAACCGTTCAATGTGTTTAAAACGTGTTTTTAAGGGTACCCGTAAGAGATCGGCTCAAAATAAATATCCGGAAAGTCTTTGATCCGTTCAATTTTTCATAAAGCTGTTCCTGTCAGCATTTATCAAAAACTGTTTAGATCAAGCTCTTCTCGATATTATTTCGAGCCGATTTCTTGCAGGTACCCTTAAAAACATGTTTTAAACATAATGAACGGTTCAGATCATCAAAATAAAGGATCCCTCATTAGAAGCGCGGACTATATATGTATGAGTGAGCTTCTAATAAGGGATCCCCTATTTTGCTACGGTGTGGACCTCCTACTTCTTGATCAAATTATGATGATCTGAACCGTTCAATGTGTTTAAAACGTGTTTTTAAGGGTACCCGTAAGAGATCGGCTCAAAATAAATATCCGGAAAGTCTTTGATCCGTTCAATTTTTCATAAAGCTGTTCCTGTCAGCATTTATCAAAAACTGTTTAGATCAAGCTCTTCTCGATATTATTTCGAGCCGATTTCTTGCAGGTACCCTTAAAAACATGTTTTAAACATAATGAACGGTTCAGATCATCAAAATAAAGGATCCCTCATTAGAAGCGCGGACTATATATGTATGAGTGAGCTTCTAATGAGGGATCCCCTATTTTGCTACGGTGTGGACCTCCTACTTCTTGATCAAATTATGATGATCTGAACCGTTCAATGTGTTTAAAACGTGTTTTTAAGGGTACCCGTAAGAGATCGGCTCAAAATAAATATCTGGAAAGTCTTTGATCCGTTCAATTTTTCATAAAGCTGTTCCTGTCAGCATTTATCAAAAACTGTTTAGATCAAGCTCTTCTCGATATTATTTCGAGCCGATTTCTTGCAGGTACCCTTAAAAACATGTTTTAAACATAATGAACGGTTCAGATCATCAAAATAAAGGATCCCTCATTAGAAGCGCGGACTATATATGTATGAGTGAGCTTCTAATAAGGGATCCCCTATTTTGCTACGGTGTGAACCTCCTACTTCTTGATCAAATTATGATGATCTGAACCGTTCAATGTGTTTAAAACGTGTTTTTAAGGGTACCCGTAAGAGATCGGCTCAAAATAAATATCCGGAAAGTCTTTGATCCGTTCAATTTTTCATAAAGCTGTTCCTGTCAGCATTTATCAAAAACTGTTTAGATCAAGCTCTTCTCGATATTATTTCGAGCCGATTTCTTGCAGGTACCCTTAAAAACATGTTTTAAACATAATGAACGGTTCAGATCATCAAAATAAAGGATCCCTCATTAGAAGCGCGGACTATATATGTATGAGTGAGCTTCTAATAAGGGATCCCCTATTTTGCTACGGTGTGGACCTCCTACTTCTTGATCAAATTATGATGATCTGAACCGTTCAATGTGTTTAAAACGTGTTTTTAAGGGTACCCGTAAGAGATCGGCTCAAAATAATATCCGGAAAGTCTTTGATCCGTTCAATTTTTCATAAAGCTGTTCCTGTCAGCATTTATCAAAAACTGTTTAGATCAAGCTCTTCTCGATATTATTTCGAGCCGATTTCTTGCAGGTACCCTTAAAAACATGTTTTAAACATAATGAACGGTTCAGATCATCAAAATAAAGGATCCCTCATTAGAAGCGCGGACTATATATGTATGAGTGAGCTTCTAATAAGGGATCCCCTATTTTGCTACGGTGTGGACCTCCTACTTCTTGATCAAATTATGATGATCTGAACCGTTCAATGTGTTTAAAACGTGTTTTTAAGGGTACCCGTAAGAGATCGGCTCAAAATAAATATCCGGAAAGTCTTTGATCCGTTCAATTTTTCATAAAGCTGTTCCTGTCAGCATTTATCAAAAACTGTTTAGATCAAGCTCTTCTCGATATTATTTCGAGCCGATTTCTTGCAGGTACCCTTAAAAACATGTTTTAAACATAATGAACGGTTCAGATCATCAAAATAAAGGATCCCTCATTAGAAGCGCGGACTATATATGTATGAGTGAGCTTCTAATAAGGGATCCCCTATTTTGCTACGGTGTGGACCTCCTACTTCTTGATCAAATTATGATGATCTGAACCGTTCAATGTGTTTAAAACGTGTTTTTAAGGGTACCCGTAAGAGATCGGCTCAAAATAATATCCGGAAAGTCTTTGATCCGTTCAATTTTTCATAAAGCTGTTCCTGTCAGCATTTATCAAAAACTGTTTAGATCAAGCTCTTCTCGATATTATTTCGAGCCGATTTCTTGCAGGTACCCTTAAAAACATGTTTTAAACATAATGAACGGTTCAGATCATCAAAATAAAGGATCCCTCATTAGACGCGCGGACTATATATGTATGAGTGAGCTTCTAATAAGGGATCCCCTATTTTGCTACGGTGTGGACCTCCTACTTCTTGATCAAATTATGATGATCTGAACCGTTCAATGTGTTTAAAACGTGTTTTTAAGGGTACCCGTAAGAGATCGGCTCAAAATAAATATCCGGAAAGTCTTTGATCCGTTCAATTTTTCATAAAGCTGTTCCTGTCAGCATTTATCAAAAACTGTTTAGATCAAGCTCTTCTCGATATTATTTCGAGCCGATTTCTTGCAGGTACCCTTAAAAACATGTTTTAAACATAATGAACGGTTCAGATCATCAAAATAAAGGATCCCTCATTAGAAGCGCGGACTATATATGTATGAGTGAGCTTCTAATAAGGGATCCCCTATTTTGCTACGGTGTGGACCTCCTACTTCTTGATCAAATTATGATGATCTGAACCGTTCAATGTGTTTAAAACGTGTTTTTAAGGGTACCCGTAAGAGATCGGCTCAAAATAATATCCGGAAAGTCTTTGATCCGTTCAATTTTTCATAAAGCTGTTCCTGTCAGCATTTATCAAAAACTGTTTAGATCAAGCTCTTCTCGATATTATTTCGAGCCGATTTCTTGCAGGTACCCTTAAAAACATGTTTTAAACATAATGAACGGTTCAGATCATCAAAATAAAGGATCCCTCATTAGAAGCGCGGACTATATATGTATGAGTGAGCTTCTAATAAGGGATCCCCTATTTTGCTACGGTGTGGACCTCCTACTTCTTGATCAAATTATGATGATCTGAACCGTTCAATGTGTTTAAAACGTGTTTTTAAGGGTACCCGTTAGAGATCGGCTCAAAATAAATATCCGGAAAGTCTTTGATCCGTTCAATTTTTCATAAAGCTGTTCCTGTCAGCATTTATCAAAAACTGTTTAGATCAAGCTCTTCTCGATATTATTTCGAGCCGATTTCTTGCAGGTACCCTTAAAAACATGTTTTAAACATAATGAACGGTTCAGATCATAAAAATAAAGGATCCCTCATTAGAAGCGCGGACTATATATGTATGAGTGAGCTTCTAATAAGGGATCCCCTATTTTGCTACGGTGTGGACCTCCTACTTCTTGATCAAATTATGATGATCTGAACCGTTCAATGTGTTTAAAACGTGTTTTTAAGGGTACCCGTAAGAGATCGGCTCAAAATAAATATCCGGAAAGTCTTTGATCCGTTCAATTTTTCATAAAGCTGTTCCTGTCAGCATTTATCAAAAACTGTTTAGATCAAGCTCTTCTCGATATTATTTCGAGCCGATTTCTTGCAGGTACCCTTAAAAACATGTTTTAAACATAATGAACGGTTCAGATCATCAAAATAAAGGATCCCTCATTAGAAGCGCGGACTATATATGTATGAGTGAGCTTCTAATAAGGGATCCCCTATTTTGCTACGGTGTGGACCTCCTACTTCTTGATCAAATTATGATGATCTGAACCGTTCAATGTGTTTAAAACGTGTTTTTAAGGGTACCCGTAAGAGATCGGCTCAAAATAAATATCCGGAAAGTCTTTGATCCGTTCAATTTTTCATAAAGCTGTTCCTGTCAGCATTTATCAAAAACTGTTTAGATCAAGCTCTTCTCGATATTATTTCGAGCCGATTTCTTGCAGGTACCCTTAAAAACATGTTTTAAACATAATGAACGGTTCAGATCATCAAAATAAAGGATCCCTCATTAGACGCGCGGACTATATATGTATGAGTGAGCTTCTAATAAGGGATCCCCTATTTTGCTACGGTGTGGACCTCCTACTTCTTGATCAAATTATGATGATTTGAACCGTTCAATGTGTTTAAAACGTGTTTTTAAGGGTACCCGTAAGAGATCGGCTCAAAATAAATATCCGGAAAGTCTTTGATCCGTTCAATTTTTCATAAAGCTGTTCCTGTCAGCATTTATCAAAAACTGTTTAGATCAAGCTCTTCTCGATATTATTTCGAGCCGATTTCTTGCAGGTACCCTTAAAAACATGTTTTAAACATAATGAACGGTTCAGATCATCAAAATAAAGGATCCCTCATTAGAAGCGCGGACTATATATGTATGAGTGAGCTTCTAATAAGGGATCCCCTATTTTGCTACGGTGTGGACCTCCTACTTCTTGATCAAATTATGATGATCTGAACCGTTCAATGTGTTTAAAACGTGTTTTTAAGGGTACCCGTAAGAGATCGGCTCAAAATAAATATCCGGAAAGTCTTTGATCCGTTCAATTTTTCATAAAGCTGTTCCTGTCAGCATTTATCAAAAACTGTTTAGATCAAGCTCTTCTCGATATTATTTCGAGCCGATTTCTTGCAGGTACCCTTAAAAACATGTTTTAAACATAATGAACGGTTCAGATCATCAAAATAAAGGATCCCTCATTAGAAGCGCGGACTATATATGTATGAGTGAGCTTCTAATAAGGGATCCCCTATTTTGCTACGGTGTGGACCTCCTACTTCTTGATCAAATTATGATGATCTGAACCGTTCAATGTGTTTAAAACGTGTTTTTAAGGGTACCCGTAAGAGATCGGCTCAAAATAAATATCCGGAAAGTCTTTGATCCGTTCAATTTTTCATAAAGCTGTTCCTGTCAGCATTTATCAAAAACTGTTTAGATCAAGCTCTTCTCGATATTATTTCGAGCCGATTTCTTGCAGGTACCCTTAAAAACAAGTTTTAAACATAATGAACGGTTCAGATCATCAAAATAAAGGATCCCTCATTAGAAGCGCGGACTATATATGTATGAGTGAGCTTCTAATAAGGGATCCCCTATTTTGCTACGGTGTGGACCTCCTACTTCTTGATCAAATTATGATGATCTGAACCGTTCAATGTGTTTAAAACGTGTTTTTCAGGGTACCCGTAAGAGATCGGCTCAAAATAAATATCCGGAAAGTCTTTGATCCGTTCAATTTTTCATAAAGCTATTCCTGTCAGCATTTATCAAAAACTGTTTAGATCAAGCTCTTCTCGATATTATTTCGAGCCGATTTCTTGCAGGTACCCTTAAAAACATGTTTTAAACATAATGAACGGTTCAGATCATCAAAATAAAGGATCCCTCATTAGAAGCGCGGACTATATATGTATGAGTGAGCTTCTAATAAGGGATCCCCTATTTTGCTACGGTGTGGACCTCCTACTTCTTGATCAAATTATGATGATCTGAACCGTTCAATGTGTTTAAAACGTGTTTTTAAGGGTACCAGTAAGAGATCGGCTCAAAATAAATATCCGGAAAGTCTTTGATCCGTTCAATTTTTCATAAAGCTGTTCCTGTCAGCATTTATCAAAAACTGTTTAGATCAAGCTCTTCTCGATATTATTTCGAGCCGATTTCTTGCAGGTACCCTTAAAAACATGTTTTAAACATAATGAACGGTTCAGATCATCAAAATAAAGGATCCCTCATTAGAAGCGCGGACTATATATGTATGAGTGAGCTTCTAATAAGGGATCCCCTATTTTGCTACGGTGTGGACCTCCTACTTCTTGATCAAATTATGATGATCTGAACCGTTCAATGTGTTTAAAACGTGTTTTTAAGGGTACCCGTAAGAGATCGGCTCAAAATAAATATCCGGAAAGTCTTTGATCCGTTCAATTTTTCATAAAGCTGTTCCTGTCAGCATTTATCAAAAACTGTTTAGATCAAGCTCTTCTCGATATTATTTCGAGCCGATTTCTTGCAGGTACCCTTAAAAACATGTTTTAAACATAATGAACGGTTCAGATCATCAAAATAAAGGATCCCTCATTAGACGCGCGGACTATATATGTATGAGTGAGCTTCTAATAAGGGATCCCCTATTTTGCTACGGTGTGGACCTCCTACTTCTTGATCAAATTATGATGATCTGAACCGTTCAATGTGTTTAAAACGTGTTTTTAAGGGTACCCGTAAGAGATCGGCTCAAAATAAATATCCGGAAAGTCTTTGATCCGTTCAATTTTTCATAAAGCTGTTCCTGTCAGCATTTATCAAAAACTGTTTAGATCAAGCTCTTCTCGATATTATTTCGAGCCGATTTCTTGCAGGTACCCTTAAAAACATGTTTTAAACATAATGAACGGTTCAGATCATCAAAATAAAGGATCCCTCATTAGAAGCGCGGACTATATATGTATGAGTGAGCTTCTAATAAGGGATCCCCTATTTTGCTACGGTGTGGACCTCCTACTTCTTGATCAAATTATGATGATCTGAACCGTTCAATGTGTTTAAAACGTGTTTTTAAGGGTACCCGTAAGAGATCGGCTCAAAATAATATCCGGAAAGTCTTTGATCCGTTCAATTTTTCATAAAGCTGTTCCTGTCAGCATTTATCAAAAACTGTTTAGATCAAGCTCTTCTCGATATTATTTCGAGCCGATTTCTTGCAGGTACCCTTAAAAACATGTTTTAAACATAATGAACGGTTCAGATCATCAAAATAAAGGATCCCTCATTAGAAGCGCGGACTATATATGTATGAGTGAGCTTCTAATAAGGGATCCCCTATTTTGCTACGGTGTGGACCTCCTACTTCTTGATCAAATTATGATGATCTGAACCGTTCAATGTGTTTAAAACGTGTTTTTAAGGGTACCCGTAAGAGATCGGCTCAAAATAAATATCCGGAAAGTCTTTGATCCGTTCAATTTTTCATAAAGCTGTTCCTGTCAGCATTTATCAAAAACTGTTTAGATCAAGCTCTTCTCGATATTATTTCGAGCCGATTTCTTGCAGGTACCCTTAAAAACATGTTTTAAACATAATGAACGGTTCAGATCATCAAAATAAAGGATCCCTCATTAGAAGCGCGGACTATATATGTATGAGTGAGCTTCTAATAAGGGATCCCCTATTTTGCTACGGTGTGGACCTCCTACTTCTTGATCAAATTATGATGATCTGAACCGTTCAATGTGTTTAAAACGTGTTTTTAAGGGTACCCGTAAGAGATCGGCTCAAAATAAATATCCGGAAAGTCTTTGATCCGTTCAATTTTTCATAAAGCTGTTCCTGTCAGCATTTATCAAAAACTGTTTAGATCAAGCTCTTCTTGATATTATTTCGAGCCGATTTCTTGCAGGTACCCTTAAAAACATGTTTTAAACATAATGAACGGTTCAGATCATCAAAATAAAGGATCCCTCATTAGACGCGCGGACTATATATGTATGAGTGAGCTTCTAATAAGGGATCCCCTATTTTGCTACGGTGTGGACCTCCTACTTCTTGATCAAATTATGATGATCTGAACCGTTCAATGTGTTTAAAACGTGTTTTTAAGGGTACCCGTAAGAGATCGGCTCAAAATAATATCCGGAAAGTCTTTGATCCGTTCAATTTTTCATAAAGCTGTTCCTGTCAGCATTTATCAAAAACTGTTTAGATCAAGCTCTTCTCGATATTATTTCGAGCCGATTTCTTGCAGGTACCCTTAAAAACATGTTTTAAACATAATGAACGGTTCAGATCATCAAAATAAAGGATCCCTCATTAGACGCGCGGACTATATATGTATGAGTGAGCTTCTAATAAGGGATCCCCTATTTTGCTACGGTGTGGACCTCCTACTTCTTGATCAAATTATGATGATCTGAACCGTTCAATGTGTTTAAAACGTGTTTTTAAGGGTACCCGTAAGAGATCGGCTCAAAATAATATCCGGAAAGTCTTTGATCCGTTCAATTTTTCATAAAGCTGTTCCTGTCAGCATTTATCAAAAACTGTTTAGATCAAGCTCTTCTCGATATTATTTCGAGCCGATTTCTTGCAGGTACCCTTAAAAACATGTTTTAAACATAATGAACGGTTCAGATCATCAAAATAAAGGATCCCTCATTAGACGCGCGGACTATATATGTATGAGTGAGCTTCTAATAAGGGATCCCCTATTTTGCTACGGTGTGGACCTCCGACTTCTTGATCAAATTATGATGATCTGAACCGTTCAATGTGTTTAAAACGTGTTTTTAAGGGTACCCGTAAGAGATCGGCTCAAAATAAATATCCGGAAAGTCTTTGATCCGTTCAATTTTTCATAAAGCTGTTCCTGTCAGCATTTATCAAAAACTGTTTAGATCAAGCTCTTCTCGATATTATTTCGAGCCGATTTCTTGCAGGTACCCTTAAAAACATGTTTTAAACATAATGAACGGTTCAGATCATCAAAATAAAGGATCCCTCATTAGACGCGCGGACTATATATGTACGAGTGAGCTTCTAATAAGGGATCCCCTATTTTGCTACGGTGTGGACCTCCTACTTCTTGATCAAATTATGATGATCTGAACCGTTCAATGTGTTTAAAACGTGTTTTTAAGGGTACCCGTAAGAGATCGGCTCAAAATAATATCCGGAAAGTCTTTGATCCGTTCAATTTTTCATAAAGCTGTTCCTGTCAGCATTTATCAAAAACTGTTTAGATCAAGCTCTTCTCGATATTATTTCGAGCCGATTTCTTGCAGGTACCCTTAAAAACATGTTTTAAACATAATGAACGGTTCAGATCATCAAAATAAAGGATCCCTCATTAGACGCGCGGACTATATATGTATGAGTGAGCTTCTAATAAGGGATCCCCTATTTTGCTACGGTGTGGACCTCCTACTTCTTGATCAAATTATGATGATCTGAACCGTTCAATGTGTTTAAAACGTGTTTTTAAGGGTACCCGTAAGAGATCGGCTCAAAATAATATCCGGAAAGTCTTTGATCCGTTCAATTTTTCATAAAGCTGTTCCTGTCAGCATTTATCAAAAACTGTTTAGATCAAGCTCTTCTCGATATTATTTCGAGCCGATTTCTTGCAGGTACCCTTAAAAACATGTTTTAAACATAATGAACGGTTCAGATCATCAAAATAAAGGATCCCTCATTAGACGCGCGGACTATATATGTACGAGTGAGCTTCTAATAAGGGATCCCCTATTTTGCTACGGTGTGGACCTCCTACTTCTTGATCAAATTATGATGATCTGAACCGTTCAATGTGTTTAAAACGTGTTTTTAAGGGTACCCGTAAGAGATCGGCTCAAAATAATATCCGGAAAGTCTTTGATCCGTTCAATTTTTCATAAAGCTGTTCCTGTCAGCATTTATCAAAAACTGTTTAGATCAAGCTCTTCTCGATATTATTTCGAGCCGATTTCTTGCAGGTACCCTTAAAAACATGTTTTAAACATAATGAACGGTTCAGATCATCAAAATAAAGGATCCCTCATTAGACGCGCGGACTATATATGTATGAGTGAGCTTCTAATAAGGGATCCCCTATTTTGCTACGGTGTGGACCTCCTACTTCTTGATCAAATTATGATGATCTGAACCGTTCAATGTGTTTAAAACGTGTTTTTAAGGGTACCCGTAAGAGATCGGCTCAAAATAATATCCGGAAAGTCTTTGATCCGTTCAATTTTTCATAAAGCTGTTCCTGTCAGCATTTATCAAAAACTGTTTAGATCAAGCTCTTCTCGATATTATTTCGAGCCGATTTCTTGCAGGTACCCTTAAAAACATGTTTTAAACATAATGAACGGTTCAGATCATCAAAATAAAGGATCCCTCATTAGACGCGCGGACTATATATGTACGAGTGAGCTTCTAATAAGGGATCCCCTATTTTGCTACGGTGTGGACCTCCTACTTCTTGATCAAATTATGATGATCTGAACCGTTCAATGTGTTTAAAACGTGTTTTTAAGGGTACCCGTAAGAGATCGGCTCAAAATAATATCCGGAAAGTCTTTGATCCGTTCAATTTTTCATAAAGCTGTTCCTGTCAGCATTTATCAAAAACTGTTTAGATCAAGCTCTTCTCGATATTATTTCGAGCCGATTTCTTGCAGGTACCCTTAAAAACATGTTTTAAACATAATGAACGGTTCAGATCATCAAAATAAAGGATCCCTCATTAGACGCGCGGACTATATATGTATGAGTGAGCTTCTAATAAGGGATCCCCTATTTTGCTACGGTGTGGACCTCCTACTTCTTGATCAAATTATGATGATCTGAACCGTTCAATGTGTTTAAAACGTGTTTTTAAGGGTACCCGTAAGAGATCGGCTCAAAATAATATCCGGAAAGTCTTTGATCCGTTCAATTTTTCATAAAGCTGTTCCTGTCAGCATTTATCAAAAACTGTTTAGATCAAGCTCTTCTTGATATTATTTCGAGCCGATTTCTTGCAGGTACCCTTAAAAACATGTTTTAAACATAATGAACGGTTCAGATCATCAAAATAAAGGATCCCTCATTAGACGCGCGGACTATATATGTATGAGTGAGCTTCTAATAAGGGATCCCCTATTTTGCTACGGTGTGGACCTCCTACTTCTTGATCAAATTATGATGATCTGAACCGTTCAATGTGTTTAAAACGTGTTTTTATGGGTACCCGTAAGAGATCGGCTCAAAATAATATCCGGAAAGTCTTTGATCCGTTCAATTTTTCATAAAGCTGTTCCTGTCAGCATTTATCAAAAACTGTTTAGATCAAGCTCTTCTCGATATTATTTCGAGCCGATTTCTTGCAGGTACCCTTAAAAACATGTTTTAAACATAATGAACGGTTCAGATCATCAAAATAAAGGATCCCTCATTGGAGGCGCGGACTATATATGTATGAGTGAGCTTCTAATAAGGGATCCCCTATTTTGCTACGGTGTGGACCTCCTACTTCTTGATCAAATTATGATGATCTGAACCGTTCAATGTGTTTAAAACGTGTTTCTAAGGGTACCCGTAAGAGATCGGCTCAAAATAATATCCGGAAAGTCTTTGATCCGTTCAATTTTTCATAAAGCTGTTCCTGTCAGCATTTATCAAAAACTGTTTAGATCAAGCTCTTCTCGATATTATTTCGAGCCGATTTCTTGCAGGTACCCTTAAAAACATGTTTTAAACATAATGAACGGTTCAGATCATCAAAATAAAGGATCCCTCATTAGACGCGCGGACTATATATGTACGAGTGAGCTTCTAATAAGGGATCCCCTATTTTGCTACGGTGTGGACCTCCTACTTTTGATCAAATTATGATGATCTGAACCGTTCAATGTGTTTAAAACGTGTTTTTAAGGGTACCCGTAAGAGATCGGCTCAAAATAATATCCGGAAAGTCTTTGATCCGTTCAATTTTTCATAAAGCTGTTCCTGTCAGCATTTATCAAAAACTGTTTAGATCAAGCTCTTCTCGATATTATTTCGAGCCGATTTCTTGCAGGTACCCTTAAAAACATGTTTTAAACATAATGAACGGTTCAGATCATCAAAATAAAGGATCCCTCATTAGACGCGCGGACTATATATGTATGAGTGAGCTTCTAATAAGGGATCCCCTATTTTGCTACGGTGTGGACCTCCTACTTCTTGATCAAATTATGATGATCTGAACCGTTCAATGTGTTTAAAACGTGTTTTTAAGGGTACCCGTAAGAGATCGGCTCAAAATAATATCCGGAAAGTCTTTGATCCGTTCAATTTTTCATAAAGCTGTTCCTGTCAGCATTTATCAAAAACTGTTTAGATCAAGCTCTTCTCGATATTATTTCGAGCCGATTTCTTGCAGGTACCCTTAAAAACATGTTTTAAACATAATGAACGGTTCAGATCATCAAAATAAAGGATCCCTCATTAGACGCGCGGACTATATATGTATGAGTGAGCTTCTAATAAGGGATCCCCTATTTTGCTACGGTGTGGACCTCCTACTTCTTGATCAAATTATGATGATCTGAACCGTTCAATGTGTTTAAAACGTGTTTTTAAGGGTACCCGTAAGAGATCGGCTCAAAATAATATCCGGAAAGTCTTTGATCCGTTCAATTTTTCATAAAGCTGTTCCTGTCAGCATTTATCAAAAACTGTTTAGATCAAGCTCTTCTCGATATTATTTCGAGCCGATTTCTTGCAGGTACCCTTAAAAACATGTTTTAAACATAATGAACGGTTCAGATCATCAAAATAAAGGATCCCTCATTGGAGGCGCGGACTATATATGTATGAGTGAGCTTCTAATAAGGGATCCCCTATTTTGCTACGGTGTGGACCTCCTACTTCTTGATCAAATTATGATGATCTGAACCGTTCAATGTGTTTAAAACGTGTTTCTAAGGGTACCCGTAAGAGATCGGCTCAAAATAATATCCGGAAAGTCTTTGATCCGTTCAATTTTTCATAAAGCTGCTCCTGTCAGCATTTATCAAAAACTGTTTAGATCAAGCTCTTCTCGATATTATTTCGAGCCGATTTCTTGCAGGTACCCTTAAAAACATGTTTTAAACATAATGAACGGTTCAGATCATCAAAATAAAGGATCCCTCATTAGAAGCGCGGACTATATATGTATGAGTGAGCTTCTAATAAGGGATCCCCTATTTTGCTACGGTGTGGACCTCCTACTTCTTGATCAAATTATGATGATCTGAACCGTTCAATGTGTTTAAAACGTGTTTCTAAGGGTACCCGTAAGAGATCGGCTCAAAATAATATCCGGAAAGTCTTTGATCCGTTCAATTTTTCATAAAGCTGTTCCTGTCAGCATTTATCAAAAACTGTTTAGATCAAGCTCTTCTCGATATTATTTCGAGCCGATTTCTTGCAGGTACCCTTAAAAACATGTTTTAAACATAATGAACGGTTCAGATCATCAAAATAAAGGATCCCTCATTAGAAGCGCGGACTATATATGTATGAGTGAGCTTCTAATAAGGGATCCCCTATTTTGCTACGGTGTGGACCTCCTACTTCTTGATCAAATTATGATGATCTGAACCGTTCAATGTGTTTAAAACGTGTTTCTAAGGGTACCCCGTAAGAGATCGGCTCAAAATAATATCCGGAAAGTCTTTGATCCGTTCAATTTTTCATAAAGCTGTTCCTGTCAGCATTTATCAAAAACTGTTTAGATCAAGCTCTTCTCGATATTATTTCGAGCCGATTTCTTGCAGGTACCCTTAAAAATATGTTTTAAACATAATGAACGGTTCAGATCATCAAAATAAAGGATCCCTCATTAGAAGCGCGGACTATATATGTATGAGTGAGCTTCTAATAAGGGATCCCCTATTTTGCTACGGTGTGGACCTCCTACTTCTTGATCAAATTATGATGATCTGAACCGTTCAATGTGTTTAAAACGTGTTTCTAAGGGTACCCGTAAGAGATCGGCTCAAAATAATATCCGGAAAGTCTTTGATCCGTTCAATTTTTCATAAAGCTGTTCCTGTCAGCATTTATCAAAAACTGTTTAGATCAAGCTCTTCTCGATATTATTTCGAGCCGATTTCTTGCAGGTACCCTTAAAAACATGTTTTAAACATAATGAACGGTTCAGATCATCAAAATAAAGGATCCCTCATTGGAGGCGCGGACTATATATGTATGAGTGAGCTTCTAATAAGGGATCCCCTATTTTGCTACGGTGTGGACCTCCTACTTCTTGATCAAATTATGATGATCTGAACCGTTCAATGTGTTTAAAACGTGTTTCTAAGGGTACCCGTAAGAGATCGGCTCAAAATAATATCCGGAAAGTCTTTGATCCGTTCAATTTTTCATAAAGCTGTTCCTGTCAGCATTTATCAAAAACTGTTTAGATCAAGCTCTTCTCGATATTATTTCGAGCCGATTTCTTGCAGGTACCCTTAAAAACATGTTTTAAACATAATGAACGGTTCAGATCATCAAAATAAAGGATCCCTCATTAGAAGCGCGGACTATATATGTATGAGTGAGCTTCTAATAAGGGATCCCCTATTTTGCTACGGTGTGGACCTCCTACTTCTTGATCAAATTATGATGATCTGAACCGTTCAATGTGTTTAAAACGTGTTTCTAAGGGTACCCGTAAGAGATCGGCTCAAAATAATATCCGGAAAGTCTTTGATCCGTTCAATTTTTCATAAAGCTGTTCCTGTCAGCATTTATCAAAAACTGTTTAGATCAAGCTCTTCTCGATATTATTTCGAGCCGATTTCTTGCAGGTACCCTTAAAAACATGTTTTAAACATAATGAACGGTTCAGATCATCAAAATAAAGGATCCCTCATTAGAAGCGCGGACTATATATGTATGAGTGAGCTTCTAATAAGGGATCCCCTATTTTGCTACGGTGTGGACCTCCTACTTCTTGATCAAATTATGATGATCTGAACCGTTCAATGTGTTTAAAACGTGTTTCTAAGGGTACCCGTAAGAGATCGGCTCAAAATAATATCCGGAAAGTCTTTGATCCGTTCAATTTTTCATAAAGCTGTTCCTGTCAGCATTTATCAAAAACTGTTTAGATCAAGCTCTTCTCGATATTATTTCGAGCCGATTTCTTGCAGGTACCCTTAAAAATATGTTTTAAACATAATGAACGGTTCAGATCATCAAAATAAAGGATCCCTCATTAGAAGCGCGGACTATATATGTATGAGTGAGCTTCTAATAAGGGATCCCCTATTTTGCTACGGTGTGGACCTCCTACTTCTTGATCAAATTATGATGATCTGAACCGTTCAATGTGTTTAAAACGTGTTTCTAAGGGTACCCGTAAGAGATCGGCTCAAAATAATATCCGGAAAGTCTTTGATCCGTTCAATTTTTCATAAAGCTGTTCCTGTCAGCATTTATCAAAAACTGTTTAGATCAAGCTCTTCTCGATATTATTTCGAGCCGATTTCTTGCAGGTACCCTTAAAAACATGTTTTAAACATAATGAACGGTTCAGATCATCAAAATAAAGGATCCCTCATTAGAAGCGCGGACTATATATGTATGAGTGAGCTTCTAATAAGGGATCCCCTATTTTGCTACGGTGTGGACCTCCTACTTCTTGATCAAATTATGATGATCTGAACCGTTCAATGTGTTTAAAACGTGTTTCTAAGGGTACCCGTAAGAGATCGGCTCAAAATAATATCCGGAAAGTCTTTGATCCGTTCAATTTTTCATAAAGCTGTTCCTGTCAGCATTTATCAAAAACTGTTTAGATCAAGCTCTTCTCGATATTATTTCGAGCCGATTTCTTGCAGGTACCCTTAAAAACATGTTTTAAACATAATGAACGGTTCAGATCATCAAAATAAAGGATCCCTCATTAGAAGCGCGGACTATATATGTATGAGTGAGCTTCTAATAAGGGATCCCCTATTTTGCTACGGTGTGGACCTCCTACTTCTTGATCAAATTATGATGATCTGAACCGTTCAATGTATTTAAAACGTGTTTCTAAGGGTACCCGTAAGAGATCGGCTCAAAATAATATCCGGAAAGTCTTTGATCCGTTCAATTTTTCATAAAACTGTTCCTGTCAGCATTTATCAAAAACTGTTTAGATCAAGCTCTTCTCGATATTATTTCGAGCCGATTTCTTGCAGGTACCCTTAAAAACATGTTTTAAACATAATGAACGGTTCAGATCATCAAAATAAAGGATCCCTCATTAGAAGCGCGGACTATATATGTATGAGTGAGCTTCTAATAAGGGATCCCCTATTTTGCTACGGTGTGGACGTCCTACTTCTTGATCAAATTATGATGATCTGAACCGTTCAATGTGTTTAAAACGTGTTTCTAAGGGTACCCGTAAGAGATCGGCTCAAAATAATATCCGGAAAGTCTTTGATCCGTTCAATTTTTCATAAAGCTGTTCCTGTCAGCATTTATCAAAAACTGTTTAGATCAAGCTCTTCTCGATATTATTTCGAGCCGATTTCTTGCAGGTACCCTTAAAAACATGTTTTAAACATAATGAACGGTTCAGATCATCAAAATAAAGGATCCCTCATTAGAAGCGCGGACTATATATGTATGAGTGAGCTTCTAATAAGGGATCCCCTATTTTGCTACGGTGTGGACCTCCTACTTCTTGATCAAATTATGATGATCTGAACCGTTCAATGTGTTTAAAACGTGTTTCTAAGGGTACCCGTAAGAGATCGGCTCAAAATAATATCCGGAAAGTCTTTGATCCGTTCAATTTTTCATAAAGCTGTTCCTGTCAGCATTTATCAAAAACTGTTTAGATCAAGCTCTTCTCGATATTATTTCGAGCCGATTTCTTGCAGGTACCCTTAAAAACATGTTTTAAACATAATGAACGGTTCAGATCATCAAAATAAAGGATCCCTCATTAGACGCGCGGACTACATATGTATGAGTGAGCTTCTAATAAGGGATCCCCTATTTTGCTACGGTGTGGACCTCCTACTTCTTGATCAAATTATGATGATCTGAACCGTTCAATGTGTTTAAAACGTGTTTTTAAGGGTACCCGTAAGAGATCGGCTCAAAATAATATCCGGAAAGTCTTTGATCCGTTCAATTTTTCATAAAGCTGTTCCTGTCAGCATTTATCAAAAACTGTTTAGATCAAGCTCTTCTCGATATTATTTCGAGCCGATTTCTTGCAGGTACCCTTAAAAACATGTTTTAAACATAATGAACGGTTCAGATCATCAAAATAAAGGATCCCTCATTAGACGCGCGGACTATATATGTATGAGTGAGCTTCTAATAAGGGATCCCCTATTTTGCTACGGTGTGGACTTCCTACTTCTTGATCAAATTATGATGATCTGAACCGTTCAATGTGTTTAAAACGTGTTTTTAAGGGTACCCGTAAGAGATCGGCTCAAAATAATATCCGGAAAGTCTTTGATCCGTTCAATTTTTCATAAAGCTGTTCCTGTCAGCATTTATCAAAAACTGTTTAGATCAAGCTCTTCTCGATATTATTTCGAGCCGATTTCTTGCAGGTACCCTTAAAAATATGTTTTAAACATAATGAACGGTTCAGATCATCAAAATAAAGGATCCCTCATTAGAAGCGCGGACTATATATGTATGAGTGAGCTTCTAATAAGGGATCCCCTATTTTGCTACGGTGTGGACCTCCTACTTCTTGATCAAATTATGATGATCTGAACCGTTCAATGTGTTTAAAACGTGTTTCTAAGGGTACCCGTAAGAGATCGGCTCAAAATAATATCCGGAAAGTCTTTGATCCGTTCAATTTTTCATAAAGCTGTTCCTGTCAGCATTTATCAAAAACTGTTTAGATCAAGCTCTTCTCGATATTATTTCGAGCCGATTTCTTGCAGGTACCCTTAAAAACATGTTTTAAACATAATGAACGGTTCAGATCATCAAAATAAAGGATCCCTCATTAGAAGCGCGGACTATATATGTATGAGTGAGCTTCTAATAAGGGATCCCCTATTTTGCTACGGTGTGGACCTCCTACTTCTTGATCAAATTATGATGATCTGAACCGTTCAATGTGTTTAAAACGTGTTTCTAAGGGTACCCGTAAGAGATCGGCTCAAAATAATATCCGGAAAGTCTTTGATCCGTTCAATTTTTCATAAAGCTGTTCCTGTCAGCATTTATCAAAAACTGTTTAGATCAAGCTCTTCTCGATATTATTTCGAGCCGATTTCTTGCAGGTACCCTTAAAAACATGTTTTAAACATAATGAACGGTTCAGATCATCAAAATAAAGGATCCCTCATTAGAAGCGCGGACTATATATGTATGAGTGAGCTTCTAATAAGGGATCCCCTATTTTGCTACGGTGTGGACCTCCTACTTCTTGATCAAATTATGATGATCTGAACCGTTCAATGTATTTAAAACGTGTTTCTAAGGGTACCCGTAAGAGATCGGCTCAAAATAATATCCGGAAAGTCTTTGATCCGTTCAATTTTTCATAAAACTGTTCCTGTCAGCATTTATCAAAAACTGTTTAGATCAAGCTCTTCTCGATATTATTTCGAGCCGATTTCTTGCAGGTACCCTTAAAAACATGTTTTAAACATAATGAACGGTTCAGATCATCAAAATAAAGGATCCCTCATTAGAAGCGCGGACTATATATGTATGAGTGAGCTTCTAATAAGGGATCCCCTATTTTGCTACGGTGTGGACGTCCTACTTCTTGATCAAATTATGATGATCTGAACCGTTCAATGTGTTTAAAACGTGTTTCTAAGGGTACCCGTAAGAGATCGGCTCAAAATAATATCCGGAAAGTCTTTGATCCGTTCAATTTTTCATAAAGCTGTTCCTGTCAGCATTTATCAAAAACTGTTTAGATCAAGCTCTTCTCGATATTATTTCGAGCCGATTTCTTGCAGGTACCCTTAAAAACATGTTTTAAACATAATGAACGGTTCAGATCATCAAAATAAAGGATCCCTCATTAGAAGCGCGGACTATATATGTATGAGTGAGCTTCTAATAAGGGATCCCCTATTTTGCTACGGTGTGGACCTCCTACTTCTTGATCAAATTATGATGATCTGAACCGTTCAATGTGTTTAAAACGTGTTTCTAAGGGTACCCGTAAGAGATCGGCTCAAAATAATATCCGGAAAGTCTTTGATCCGTTCAATTTTTCATAAAGCTGTTCCTGTCAGCATTTATCAAAAACTGTTTAGATCAAGCTCTTCTCGATATTATTTCGAGCCGATTTCTTGCAGGTACCCTTAAAAACATGTTTTAAACATAATGAACGGTTCAGATCATCAAAATAAAGGATCCCTCATTAGACGCGCGGACTACATATGTATGAGTGAGCTTCTAATAAGGGATCCCCTATTTTGCTACGGTGTGGACCTCCTACTTTTTGATCAAATTATGATGATCTGAACCGTTCAATGTGTTTAAAACGTGTTTTTAAGGGTACCCGTAAGAGATCGGCTCAAAATAATATCCGGAAAGTCTTTGATCCGTTCAATTTTTCATAAAGCTGTTCCTGTCAGCATTTATCAAAAACTGTTTAGATCAAGCTCTTCTCGATATTATTTCGAGCCGATTTCTTGCAGGTACCCTTAAAAACATGTTTTAAACATAATGAACGGTTCAGATCATCAAAATAAAGGATCCCTCATTAGACGCGCGGACTATATATGTATGAGTGAGCTTCTAATAAGGGATCCCCTATTTTGCTACGGTGTGGACTTCCTACTTCTTGATCAAATTATGATGATCTGAACCGTTCAATGTGTTTAAAACGTGTTTTTAAGGGTACCCGTAAGAGATCGGCTCAAAATAATATCCGGAAAGTCTTTGATCCGTTCAATTTTTCATAAAGCTGTTCCTGTCAGCATTTATCAAAAACTGTTTAGATCAAGCTCTTCTCGATATTATTTCGAGCCGATTTCTTGCAGGTACCCTTAAAAACATGTTTTAAACATAATGAACGGTTCATATCATCAAAATAAAGGATCCCTCATTAGAAGCGCGGACTATATATGTATGAGTGAGCTTCTAATAAGGGATCCCCTATTTTGCTACGGTGTGGACCTCCTACTTCTTGATCAAATTATGATGATCTGAACCGTTCAATGTGTTTAAAACGTGTTTCTAAGGGTACCCGTAAGAGATCGGCTCAAAATAATATCCGGAAAGTCTTTGATCCGTTCAATTTTTCATAAAGCTGTTCCTGTCAGCATTTATCAAAAACTGTTTAGATCAAGCTCTTCTCGATATTATTTCGAGCCGATTTCTTGCAGGTACCCTTAAAAACATGTTTTAAACATAATGAACGGTTCAGATCATCAAAATAAAGGATCCCTCATTAGAAGCGCGGACTATATATGTATGAGTGAGCTTCTAATAAGGGATCCCCTATTTTGCTACGGTGTGGACCTCCTACTTCTTGATCAAATTATGATGATCTGAACCGTTCAATGTGTTTAAAACGTGTTTCTAAGGGTACCCGTAAGAGATCGGCTCAAAATAATATCCGGAAAGTCTTTGATCCGTTCAATTTTTCATAAAGCTGTTCCTGTCAGCATTTATCAAAAACTGTTTAGATCAAGCTCTTCTCGATATTATTTCGAGCCGATTTCTTGCAGGTACCCTTAAAAACATGTTTTAAACATAATGAACGGTTCAGATCATCAAAATAAAGGATCCCTCATTAGACGCGCGGACTATATATGTATGAGTGAGCTTCTAATAAGGGATCCCCTATTTTGCTACGGTGTGGACCTCCTACTTCTTGATCAAATTATGATGATCTGAACCGTTCAATGTGTTTAAAACGTGTTTCTAAGGGTACCCGTAAGAGATCGGCTCAAAATAATATCCGGAAAGTCTTTGATCCGTTCAATTTTTCATAAAGCTGTTCCTGTCAGCATTTATCAAAAACTGTTTAGATCAAGCTCTTCTCGATATTATTTCGAGCCGATTTCTTGCAGGTACCCTTAAAAACATGTTTTAAACATAATGAACGGTTCAGATCATCAAAATAAAGGATCCCTCATTAGACGCGCGGACTATATATGTATGAGTGAGCTTCTAATAAGGGATCCCCTATTTTGCTACGGTGTGGACCTCCTACTTCTTGATCAAATTATGATGATCTGAACCGTTCAATGTGTTTAAAACGTGTTTCTAAGGGTACCCGTAAGAGATCGGCTCAAAATAATATCCGGAAAGTCTTTGATCCGTTCAATTTTTCATAAAACTGTTCCTGTCAGCATTTATCAAAAACTGTTTAGATCAAGCTCTCTTCTCGATATTATTTCGAGCCGATTTCTTGCAGGTACCCTTAAAAACATGTTTTAAACATAATGAACGGTTCAGATCATCAAAATAAAGGATCCCTCATTAGAAGCGCGGACTATATATGTATGAGTGAGCTTCTAATAAGGGATCCCCTATTTTGCTACGGTGTGGACCTCCTACTTCTTGATCAAATTATGATGATCTGAACCGTTCAATGTGTTTAAAACGTGTTTCTAAGGGTACCCGTAAGAGATCGGCTCAAAATAATATCCGGAAAGTCTTTGATCCGTTCAATTTTTCATAAAGCTGTTCCTGTCAGCATTTATCAAAAACTGTTTAGATCAAGCTCTTCTCGATATTATTTCGAGCCGATTTCTTGCAGGTACCCTTAAAAACATGTTTTAAACATAATGAACGGTTCAGATCATCAAAATAAAGGATCCCTCATTAGAAGCGCGGATTATATATGTATGAGTGAGCTTCTAATAAGGGATCCCCTATTTTGCTACGGTGTGGACCTCCTACTTCTTGATCAAATTATGATGATCTGAACCGTTCAATGTGTTTAAAACGTGTTTCTAAGGGTACCCGTAAGAGATCGGCTCAAAATAATATCCGGAAAGTCTTTGATCCGTTCAATTTTTCATAAAGCTGTTCCTGTCAGCATTTATCAAAAACTGTTTAGATCAAGCTCTCTTCTCGATATTATTTCGAGCCGATTTCTTGCAGGTACCCTTAAAAACATGTTTTAAACATAATGAACGGTTCAGATCATCAAAATAAAGGATCCCTCATTAGAAGCGCGGACTATATATGTATGAGTGAGCTTCTAATAAGGGATCCCCTATTTTGTTACGGTGTGGACCTCCTACTTCTTGATCAAATTATGATGATCTGAACCGTCAATGTGTTTAAAACGTGTTTCTAAGGGTACCCGTAAGAGATCGGCTCAAAATAATATCCGGAAAGTCTTTGATCCGTTCAATTTTTCATAAAGCTGTTCCTGTCAGCATTTATCAAAAACTGTTTAGATCAAGCTCTTCTCGATATTATTTCGAGCCGATTTCTTGCAGGTACCCTTAAAAACATGTTTTAAACATAATGAACGGTTCAGATCATCAAAATAAAGGATCCCTCATTAGAAGCGCGGACTATATATGTATGAGTGAGCTTCTAATAAGGGATCCCCTATTTTGCTACGGTGTGGACCTCCTACTTCTTGATCAAATTATGATGATCTGAACCGTTCAATGTGTTTAAAACGTGTTTCTAAGGGTACCCGTAAGAGATCGGCTCAAAATAATATCCGGAAAGTCTTTGATCCGTTCAATTTTTCATAAAGCTGTTCCTGTCAGCATTTATCAAAAACTGTTTAGATCAAGCTCTTCTCGATATTATTTCGAGCCGATTTCTTGCAGGTACCCTTAAAAACATGTTTTAAACATAATGAACGGTTCAGATCATCAAAATAAAGGATCCCTCATTAGAAGCGCGGACTATATATGTATGAGTGAGCTTCTAATAAGGGATCCCCTATTTTGCTACGGTGTGGACCTCCTACTTCTTGATCAAATTATGATGATCTGAACCGTTCAATGTGTTTAAAACGTGTTTCTAAGGGTACCCGTAAGAGATCGGCTCAAAATAATATCCGGAAAGTCTTTGATCCGTTCAATTTTTCATAAAGCTGTTCCTGTCAGCATTTATCAAAAACTGTT
This sequence comes from Arctostaphylos glauca, assembly GCA_019985065.2. NCBI lineage: Eukaryota > Viridiplantae > Streptophyta > Magnoliopsida > Ericales > Ericaceae > Arctostaphylos > Arctostaphylos glauca. The sequence goes on from JAHSPW020000023.1 coordinate 1,327,820, forward strand.
TAGATCAAGCTCTTCTCGATATTATTTCGAGCCGATTTCTTGCAGGTACCCTTAAAAACATGTTTTAAACATAATGAACGGTTCAGATCATCAAAATAAAGGATCCCTCATTAGAAGCGCGGACTATATATGTATGAGTGAGCTTCTAATAAGGGATCCCCTATTTTGCTACGGTGTGGACCTCCTACTTCTTGATCAAATTATGATGATCTGAACCGTTCAATGTGTTTAAAACGTGTTTCTAAGGGTAACCGTAAGAGATCGGCTCAAAATAATATCCGGAAAGTCTTTGATCCGTTCAATTTTTCATAAAGCTGTTCCTGTCAGCATTTATCAAAAACTGTTTAGATCAAGCTCTCTTCTCGATATTATTTCGAGCCGATTTCTTGCAGGTACCCTTAAAAACATGTTTTAAACATAATGAACGGTTCAGATCATCAAAATAAAGGATCCCTCATTAGAAGCGCGGACTATATATGTATGAGTGAGCTTCTAATAAGGGATCCCCTATTTTGCTACGGTGTGGACCTCCTACTTCTTGATCAAATTATGATGATCTGAACCGTTCAATGTGTTTAAAACGTGTTTCTAAGGGTACCCGTAAGAGATCGGCTCAAAATAATATCCGGAAAGTCTTTGATCCGTTCAATTTTTCATAAAGCTGTTCCTGTCAGCATTTATCAAAAACTGTTTAGATCAAGCTCTTCTCGATATTATTTCGAGCCGATTTCTTGCAGGTACCCTTAAAAACATGTTTTAAACATAATGAACGGTTCAGATCATCAAAATAAAGGATCCCTCATTAGAAGCGCGGACTATATATGTATGAGTGAGCTTCTAATAAGGGATCCCCTATTTTGCTACGGTGTGGACCTCCTACTTCTTGATCAAATTATGATGATCTGAACCGTTCAATGTGTTTAAAACGTGTTTCTAAGGGTACCCGTAAGAGATCGGCTCAAAATAATATCCGGAAAGTCTTTGATCCGTTCAATTTTTCATAAAGCTGTTCCTGTCAGCATTTATCAAAAACTGTTTAGATCAAGCTCTCTTCTCGATATTATTTCGAGCCGATTTCTTGCAGGTACCCTTAAAAACATGTTTTAAACATAATGAACGGTTCAGATCATCAAAATAAAGGATCCCTCATTAGAAGCGCGGACTATATATGTATGAGTGAGCTTCTAATAAGGGATCCCCTATTTTGTTACGGTGTGGACCTCCTACTTCTTGATCAAATTATGATGATCTGAACCGTTCAATGTGTTTAAAACGTGTTTCTAAGGGTACCCGTAAGAGATCGGCTCAAAATAATATCCGGAAAGTCTTTGATCCGTTCAATTTTTCATAAAGCTGTTCCTGTCAGCATTTATCAAAAACTGTTTAGATCAAGCTCTTCTCGATATTATTTCGAGCAGATTTCTTGCAGGTACCCTTAAAAACATGTTTTAAACATAATGAACGGTTCAGATCATCAAAATAAAGGATCCCTCATTAGAAGCGCGGACTATATATGTATGAGTGAGCTTCTAATAAGGGATCCCCTATTTTGCTACGGTGTGGACCTCCTACTTCTTGATCAAATTATGATGATCTGAACCGTTCAATGTGTTTAAAACGTGTTTCTAAGGGTACCCGTAAGAGATCGGCTCAAAATAATATCCGGAAAGTCTTTGATCCGTTCAATTTTTCATAAAGCTGTTCCTGTCAGCATTTATCAAAAACTGTTTAGATCAAGCTCTTCTCGATATTATTTCGAGCCGATTTCTTGCAGGTACCCTTAAAAACATGTTTTAAACATAATGAACGGTTCAGATCATCAAAATAAAGGATCCCTCATTAGAAGCGCGGACTATATATGTATGAGTGAGCTTCTAATAAGGGATCCCCTATTTTGCTACGGTGTGGACCTCCTACTTCTTGATCAAATTATGATGATCTGAACCGTTCAATGTGTTTAAAACGTGTTTCTAAGGGTACCCGTAAGAGATCGGCTCAAAATAATATCCGGAAAGTCTTTGATCCGTTCAATTTTTCATAAAGCTGTTCCTGTCAGCATTTATCAAAAACTGTTTAGATCAAGCTCTTCTCGATATTATTTCGAGCCGATTTCTTGCAGGTACCCTTAAAAACATGTTTTAAACATAATGAACGGTTCAGATCATCAAAATAAAGGATCCCTCATTAGAAGCGCGGACTATATATGTATGAGTGAGCTTCTAATAAGGGATCCCCTATTTTGCTACGGTGTGGACCTCCTACTTCTTGATCAAATTATGATGATCTGAACCGTTCAATGTGTTTAAAACGTGTTTCTAAGGGTACCCGTAAGAGATCGGCTCAAAATAATATCCGGAAAGTCTTTGATCCGTTCAATTTTTCATAAAGCTGTTCCTGTCAGCATTTATCAAAAACTGTTTAGATCAAGCTCTCTTCTCGATATTATTTCGAGCCGATTTCTTGCAGGTACCCTTAAAAACATGTTTTAAACATAATGAACGGTTCAGATCATCAAAATAAAGGATCCCTCATTAGAAGCGCGGACTATATATGTATGAGTGAGCTTCTAATAAGGGATCCCCTATTTTGCTACGGTGTGGACCTCCTACTTCTTGATCAAATTATGATGATCTGAACCATTCAATGTGTTTAAAACGTGTTTCTAAGGGTACCCGTAAGAGATCGGCTCAAAATAATATCCGGAAAGTCTTTGATCCGTTCAATTTTTCATAAAGCTGTTCCTGTCAGCATTTATCAAAAACTGTTTAGATCAAGCTCTTCTCGATATTATTTCGAGCCGATTTCTTGCAGGTACCCTTAAAAACATGTTTTAAACATAATGAACGGTTCAGATCATCAAAATAAAGGATCCCTCATTAGAAGCGCGGACTATATATGTATGAGTGAGCTTCTAATAAGGGATCCCCTATTTTGCTACGGTGTGGACCTCCTACTTCTTGATCAAATTATGATGATCTGAACCGTTCAATGTGTTTAAAACGTGTTTCTAAGGGTACCCGTAAGAGATCGGCTCAAAATAATATCCGGAAAGTCTTTGATCCGTTCAATTTTTCATAAAGCTGTTCCTGTCAGCATTTATCAAAAACTGTTTAGATCAAGCTCTTCTCGATATTATTTCGAGCCGATTTCTTGCAGGTACCCTTAAAAACATGTTTTAAACATAATAAACGGTTCAGATCATCAAAATAAAGGATCCCTCATTAGAAGCGCGGACTATATATGTATGAGCGAGCTTCTAATAAGGGATCCCCTATTTTGCTACGGTGTGGACCTCCTACTTCTTGATCAAATTATGATGATCTGAACCGTTCAATGTGTTTAAAACGTGTTTCTAAGGGTACCCGTAAGAGATCGGCTCAAAATAATATCCGGAAAGTCTTTGATCCGTTCAATTTTTCATAAATCTGTTCCTGTCAGCATTTATCAAAAACTGTTTAGATCAAGCTCTTCTCGATATTATTTCGAGCCAATTTCTTGCAGGTACCCTTAAAAACATGTTTTAAACATAATGAACGGTTCAGATCATCAAAATAAAGGATCCCTCATTAGAAGCGCGGACTATATATGTATGAGTGAGCTTCTAATAAGGGATCCCCTATTTTGCTACGGTGTGGACCTCCTACTTCTTGATCAAATTATGATGATCTGAACCGTTCAATGTGTTTAAAACGTGTTTCTAAGGGTACCCGTAAGAGATCGGCTCAAAATAATATCCGGAAAGTCTTTGATCCGTTCAATTTTTCATAAAGCTGTTCCTGTCAGCATTTATCAAAAACTGTTTAGATCAAGCTCTTCTCGATATTATTTCGAGCCGATTTCTTGCAGGTACCCTTAAAAACATGTTTTAAACATAATAAACGGTTCAGATCATCAAAATAAAGGATCCCTCATTAGAAGCGCGGACTATATATGTATGAGCGAGCTTCTAATAAGGGATCCCCTATTTTGCTACGGTGTGGACCTCCTACTTCTTGATCAAATTATGATGATCTGAACCGTTCAATGTGTTTAAAACGTGTTTCTAAGGGTACCCGTAAGAGATCGGCTCAAAATAATATCCGGAAAGTCTTTGATCCGTTCAATTTTTCATAAATCTGTTCCTGTCAGCATTTATCAAAAACTGTTTAGATCAAGCTCTTCTCGATATTATTTCGAGCCAATTTCTTGCAGGTACCCTTAAAAACATGTTTTAAACATAATGAACGGTTCAGATCATCAAAATAAAGGATCCCTCATTAGAAGCGCGGACTATATATGTATGAGTGAGCTTCTAATAAGGGATCCCCTATTTTGCTACGGTGTGGACCTCCTACTTCTTGATCAAATTATGATGATCTGAACCGTTCAATGTGTTTAAAACGTGTTTCTAAGGGTACCCGTAAGAGATCGGCTCAAAATAATATCCGGAAAGTCTTTGATCCGTTCAATTTTTCATAAAGCTGTTCCTGTCAGCATTTATCAAAAACTGTTTAGATCAAGCTCTTCTCGATATTATTTCGAGCCGATTTCTTGCAGGTACCCTTAAAAACATGTTTTAAACATAATAAACGGTTCAGATCATCAAAATAAAGGATCCCTCATTAGAAGCGCGGACTATATATGTATGAGCGAGCTTCTAATAAGGGATCCCCTATTTTGCTACGGTGTGGACCTCCTACTTCTTGATCAAATTATGATGATCTGAACCGTTCAATGTGTTTAAAACGTGTTTCTAAGGGTACCCGTAAGAGATCGGCTCAAAATAATATCCGGAAAGTCTTTGATCCGTTCAATTTTTCATAAATCTGTTCCTGTCAGCATTTATCAAAAACTGTTTAGATCAAGCTCTTCTCGATATTATTTCGAGCCAATTTCTTGCAGGTACCCTTAAAAACATGTTTTAAACATAATGAACGGTTCAGATCATCAAAATAAAGGATCCCTCATTAGAAGCGCGGACTATATATGTATGAGTGAGCTTCTAATAAGGGATCCCCTATTTTGCTACGGTGTGGACCTCCTACTTCTTGATCAAATTATGATGATCTGAACCGTTCAATGTGTTTAAAACGTGTTTCTAAGGGTACCCGTAAGAGATCGGCTCAAAATAATATCCGGAAAGTCTTTGATCCGTTCAATTTTTCATAAAGCTGTTCCTGTCAGCATTTATCAAAAACTGTTTAGATCAAGCTCTTCTCGATATTATTTCGAGCCGATTTCTTGCAGGTACCCTTAAAAACATGTTTTAAACATAATGAACGGTTCAGATCATCAAAATAAAGGATCCCTCATTAGAAGCGCGGACTATATATGTATGAGTGAGCTTCTAATAAGGGATCCCCTATTTTGCTACGGTGTGGACCTCCTACTTCTTGATCAAATTATGATGATCTGAACCGTTCAATGTGTTTAAAACGTGTTTCTAAGGGTACCCGTAAGAGATCGGCTCAAAATAATATCCGGAAAGTCTTTGATCCGTTCAATTTTTCATAAAGCTGTTCCTGTCAGCATTTATCAAAAACTGTTTAGATCAAGCTCTTCTCGATATTATTTCGAGCCGATTTCTTGCAGGTACCCTTAAAAACATGTTTTAAACATAATGAACGGTTCAGATCATCAAAATAAAGGATCCCTCATTAGAAGCGCGGACTATATATGTATGAGTGAGCTTCTAATAAGGGATCCCCTATTTTGCTACGGTGTGGACCTCCTACTTCTTGATCAAATTATGATGATCTGAACCGTTCAATGTGTTTAAAACGTGTTTCTAAGGGTACCCGTAAGAGATCGGCTCAAAATAATATCCGGAAAGTCTTTGATCCGTTCAATTTTTCATAAAGCTGTTCCTGTCAGCATTTATCAAAAACTGTTTAGATCAAGCTCTTCTCGATATTATTTCGAGCCGATTTCTTGCAGGTACCCTTAAAAACATGTTTTAAACATAATGAACGGTTCAGATCATCAAAATAAAGGATCCCTCATTAGAAGCGCGGACTATATATGTATGAGTGAGCTTCTAATAAGGGATCCCCTATTTTGCTACGGTGTGGACCTCCTACTTCTTGATCAAATTATGATGATCTGAACCGTTCAATGTGTTTAAAACGTGTTTCTAAGGGTACCCGTAAGAGATCGGCTCAAAATAATATCCGGAAAGTCTTTGATCCGTTCAATTTTTCATAAAGCTGTTCCTGTCAGCATTTATCAAAAACTGTTTAGATCAAGCTCTTCTCGATATTATTTCGAGCCGATTTCTTGCAGGTACCCTTAAAAACATGTTTTAAACATAATAAACGGTTCAGATCATCAAAATAAAGGATCCCTCATTAGAAGCGCGGACTATATATGTATGAGCGAGCTTCTAATAAGGGATCCCCTATTTTGCTACGGTGTGGACCTCCTACTTCTTGATCAAATTATGATGATCTGAACCGTTCAATGTGTTTAAAACGTGTTTCTAAGGGTACCCGTAAGAGATCGGCTCAAAATAATATCCGGAAAGTCTTTGATCCGTTCAATTTTTCATAAATCTGTTCCTGTCAGCATTTATCAAAAACTGTTTAGATCAAGCTCTTCTCGATATTATTTCGAGCCAATTTCTTGCAGGTACCCTTAAAAACATGTTTTAAACATAATGAACGGTTCAGATCATCAAAATAAAGGATCCCTCATTAGAAGCGCGGACTATATATGTATGAGTGAGCTTCTAATAAGGGATCCCCTATTTTGCTACGGTGTGGACCTCCTACTTCTTGATCAAATTATGATGATCTGAACCGTTCAATGTGTTTAAAACGTGTTTCTAAGGGTACCCGTAAGAGATCGGCTCAAAATAATATCCGGAAAGTCTTTGATCCGTTCAATTTTTCATAAAGCTGTTCCTGTCAGCATTTATCAAAAACTGTTTAGATCAAGCTCTTCTCGATATTATTTCGAGCCGATTTCTTGCAGGTACCCTTAAAAACATGTTTTAAACATAATAAACGGTTCAGATCATCAAAATAAAGGATCCCTCATTAGAAGCGCGGACTATATATGTATGAGCGAGCTTCTAATAAGGGATCCCCTATTTTGCTACGGTGTGGACCTCCTACTTCTTGATCAAATTATGATGATCTGAACCGTTCAATGTGTTTAAAACGTGTTTCTAAGGGTACCCGTAAGAGATCGGCTCAAAATAATATCCGGAAAGTCTTTGATCCGTTCAATTTTTCATAAATCTGTTCCTGTCAGCATTTATCAAAAACTGTTTAGATCAAGCTCTTCTCGATATTATTTCGAGCCAATTTCTTGCAGGTACCCTTAAAAACATGTTTTAAACATAATGAACGGTTCAGATCATCAAAATAAAGGATCCCTCATTAGAAGCGCGGACTATATATGTATGAGTGAGCTTCTAATAAGGGATCCCCTATTTTGCTACGGTGTGGACCTCCTACTTCTTGATCAAATTATGATGATCTGAACCGTTCAATGTGTTTAAAACGTGTTTCTAAGGGTACCCGTAAGAGATCGGCTCAAAATAATATCCGGAAAGTCTTTGATCCGTTCAATTTTTCATAAAGCTGTTCCTGTCAGCATTTATCAAAAACTGTTTAGATCAAGCTCTTCTCGATATTATTTCGAGCCGATTTCTTGCAGGTACCCTTAAAAACATGTTTTAAACATAATGAACGGTTCAGATCATCAAAATAAAGGATCCCTCATTAGAAGCGCGGACTATATATGTATGAGTGAGCTTCTAATAAGGGATCCCCTATTTTGCTACGGTGTGGACCTCCTACTTCTTGATCAAATTATGATGATCTGAACCGTTCAATGTGTTTAAAACGTGTTTCTAAGGGTACCCGTAAGAGATCGGCTCAAAATAATATCCGGAAAGTCTTTGATCCGTTCAATTTTTCATAAAGCTGTTCCTGTCAGCATTTATCAAAAACTGTTTAGATCAAGCTCTTCTCGATATTATTTCGAGCCGATTTCTTGCAGGTACCCTTAAAAACATGTTTTAAACATAATGAACGGTTCAGATCATCAAAATAAAGGATCCCTCATTAGAAGCGCGGACTATATATGTATGAGTGAGCTTCTAATAAGGGATCCCCTATTTTGCTACGGTGTGGACCTCCTACTTCTTGATCAAATTATGATGATCTGAACCGTTCAATGTGTTTAAAACGTGTTTCTAAGGGTACCCGTAAGAGATCGGCTCAAAATAATATCCGGAAAGTCTTTGATCCGTTCAATTTTTCATAAAGCTGTTCCTGTCAGCATTTATCAAAAACTGTTTAGATCAAGCTCTTCTCGATATTATTTCGAGCCGATTTCTTGCAGGTACCCTTAAAAACATGTTTTAAACATAATGAACGGTTCAGATCATCAAAATAAAGGATCCCTCATTAGAAGCGCGGACTATATATGTATGAGTGAGCTTCTAATAAGGGATCCCCTATTTTGCTACGGTGTGGACCTCCTACTTCTTGATCAAATTATGATGATCTGAACCGTTCAATGTGTTTAAAACGTGTTTCTAAGGGTACCCGTAAGAGATCGGCTCAAAATAATATCCGGAAAGTCTTTGATCCGTTCAATTTTTCATAAAGCTGTTCCTGTCAGCATTTATCAAAAACTGTTTAGATCAAGCTCTTCTCGATATTATTTCGAGCCGATTTCTTGCAGGTACCCTTAAAAACATGTTTTAAACATAATAAACGGTTCAGATCATCAAAATAAAGGATCCCTCATTAGAAGCGCGGACTATATATGTATGAGCGAGCTTCTAATAAGGGATCCCCTATTTTGCTACGGTGTGGACCTCCTACTTCTTGATCAAATTATGATGATCTGAACCGTTCAATGTGTTTAAAACGTGTTTCTAAGGGTACCCGTAAGAGATCGGCTCAAAATAATATCCGGAAAGTCTTTGATCCGTTCAATTTTTCATAAATCTGTTCCTGTCAGCATTTATCAAAAACTGTTTAGATCAAGCTCTTCTCGATATTATTTCGAGCCAATTTCTTGCAGGTACCCTTAAAAACATGTTTTAAACATAATGAACGGTTCAGATCATCAAAATAAAGGATCCCTCATTAGAAGCGCGGACTATATATGTATGAGTGAGCTTCTAATAAGGGATCCCCTATTTTGCTACGGTGTGGACCTCCTACTTCTTGATCAAATTATGATGATCTGAACCGTTCAATGTGTTTAAAACGTGTTTCTAAGGGTACCCGTAAGAGATCGGCTCAAAATAATATCCGGAAAGTCTTTGATCCGTTCAATTTTTCATAAAGCTGTTCCTGTCAGCATTTATCAAAAACTGTTTAGATCAAGCTCTTCTCGATATTATTTCGAGCCGATTTCTTGCAGGTACCCTTAAAAACATGTTTTAAACATAATAAACGGTTCAGATCATCAAAATAAAGGATCCCTCATTAGAAGCGCGGACTATATATGTATGAGCGAGCTTCTAATAAGGGATCCCCTATTTTGCTACGGTGTGGACCTCCTACTTCTTGATCAAATTATGATGATCTGAACCGTTCAATGTGTTTAAAACGTGTTTCTAAGGGTACCCGTAAGAGATCGGCTCAAAATAATATCCGGAAAGTCTTTGATCCGTTCAATTTTTCATAAATCTGTTCCTGTCAGCATTTATCAAAAACTGTTTAGATCAAGCTCTTCTCGATATTATTTCGAGCCAATTTCTTGCAGGTACCCTTAAAAACATGTTTTAAACATAATGAACGGTTCAGATCATCAAAATAAAGGATCCCTCATTAGAAGCGCGGACTATATATGTATGAGTGAGCTTCTAATAAGGGATCCCCTATTTTGCTACGGTGTGGACCTCCTACTTCTTGATCAAATTATGATGATCTGAACCGTTCAATGTGTTTAAAACGTGTTTCTAAGGGTACCCGTAAGAGATCGGCTCAAAATAATATCCGGAAAGTCTTTGATCCGTTCAATTTTTCATAAAGCTGTTCCTGTCAGCATTTATCAAAAACTGTTTAGATCAAGCTCTTCTCGATATTATTTCGAGCCGATTTCTTGCAGGTACCCTTAAAAACATGTTTTAAACATAATGAACGGTTCAGATCATCAAAATAAAGGATCCCTCATTAGAAGCGCGGACTATATATGTATGAGTGAGCTTCTAATAAGGGATCCCCTATTTTGCTACGGTGTGGACCTCCTACTTCTTGATCAAATTATGATGATCTGAACCGTTCAATGTGTTTAAAACGTGTTTCTAAGGGTACCCGTAAGAGATCGGCTCAAAATAATATCCGGAAAGTCTTTGATCCGTTCAATTTTTCATAAAGCTGTTCCTGTCAGCATTTATCAAAAACTGTTTAGATCAAGCTCTTCTCGATATTATTTCGAGCCGATTTCTTGCAGGTACCCTTAAAAACATGTTTTAAACATAATGAACGGTTCAGATCATCAAAATAAAGGATCCCTCATTAGAAGCGCGGACTATATATGTATGAGTGAGCTTCTAATAAGGGATCCCCTATTTTGCTACGGTGTGGACCTCCTACTTCTTGATCAAATTATGATGATCTGAACCGTTCAATGTGTTTAAAACGTGTTTCTAAGGGTACCCGTAAGAGATCGGCTCAAAATAATATCCGGAAAGTCTTTGATCCGTTCAATTTTTCATAAAGCTGTTCCTGTCAGCATTTATCAAAAACTGTTTAGATCAAGCTCTTCTCGATATTATTTCGAGCCGATTTCTTGCAGGTACCCTTAAAAACATGTTTTAAACATAATGAACGGTTCAGATCATCAAAATAAAGGATCCCTCATTAGAAGCGCGGACTATATATGTATGAGTGAGCTTCTAATAAGGGATCCCCTATTTTGCTACGGTGTGGACCTCCTACTTCTTGATCAAATTATGATGATCTGAACCGTTCAATGTGTTTAAAACGTGTTTCTAAGGGTACCCGTAAGAGATCGGCTCAAAATAATATCCGGAAAGTCTTTGATCCGTTCAATTTTTCATAAAGCTGTTCCTGTCAGCATTTATCAAAAACTGTTTAGATCAAGCTCTTCTCGATATTATTTCGAGCCGATTTCTTGCAGGTACCCTTAAAAACATGTTTTAAACATAATGAACGGTTCAGATCATCAAAATAAAGGATCCCTCATTAGAAGCGCGGACTATATATGTATGAGTGAGCTTCTAATAAGGGATCCCCTATTTTGCTACGGTGTGGACCTCCTACTTCTTGATCAAATTATGATGATCTGAACCGTTCAATGTGTTTAAAACGTGTTTCTAAGGGTACCCGTAAGAGATCGGCTCAAAATAATATCCGGAAAGTCTTTGATCCGTTCAATTTTTCATAAAGCTGTTCCTGTCAGCATTTATCAAAAACTGTTTAGATCAAGCTCTTCTCGATATTATTTCGAGCCGATTTCTTGCAGGTACCCTTAAAAACATGTTTTAAACATAATGAACGGTTCAGATCATCAAAATAAAGGATCCCTCATTAGAAGCGCGGACTATATATGTATGAGTGAGCTTCTAATAAGGGATCCCCTATTTTGCTACGGTGTGGACCTCCTACTTCTTGATCAAATTATGATGATCTGAACCGTTCAATGTGTTTAAAACGTGTTTCTAAGGGTACCCGTAAGAGATCGGCTCAAAATAATATCCGGAAAGTCTTTGATCCGTTCAATTTTTCATAAAGCTGTTCCTGTCAGCATTTATCAAAAACTGTTTAGATCAAGCTCTTCTCGATATTATTTCGAGCCGATTTCTTGCAGGTACCCTTAAAAACATGTTTTAAACATAATGAACGGTTCAGATCATCAAAATAAAGGATCCCTCATTAGAAGCGCGGACTATATATGTATGAGTGAGCTTCTAATAAGGGATCCCCTATTTTGCTACGGTGTGGACCTCCTACTTCTTGATCAAATTATGATGATCTGAACCGTTCAATGTGTTTAAAACGTGTTTCTAAGGGTACCCGTAAGAGATCGGCTCAAAATAATATCCGGAAAGTCTTTGATCCGTTCAATTTTTCATAAAGCTGTTCCTGTCAGCATTTATCAAAAACTGTTTAGATCAAGCTCTTCTCGATATTATTTCGAGCCGATTTCTTGCAGGTACCCTTAAAAACATGTTTTAAACATAATGAACGGTTCAGATCATCAAAATAAAGGATCCCTCATTAGAAGCGCGGACTATATATGTATGAGTGAGCTTCTAATAAGGGATCCCCTATTTTGCTACGGTGTGGACCTCCTACTTCTTGATCAAATTATGATGATCTGAACCGTTCAATGTGTTTAAAACGTGTTTCTAAGGGTACCCGTAAGAGATCGGCTCAAAATAATATCCGGAAAGTCTTTGATCCGTTCAATTTTTCATAAAGCTGTTCCTGTCAGCATTTATCAAAAACTGTTTAGATCAAGCTCTTCTCGATATTATTTCGAGCCGATTTCTTGCAGGTACCCTTAAAAACATGTTTTAAACATAATGAACGGTTCAGATCATCAAAATAAAGGATCCCTCATTAGAAGCGCGGACTATATATGTATGAGTGAGCTTCTAATAAGGGATCCCCTATTTTGCTACGGTGTGGACCTCCTACTTCTTGATCAAATTATGATGATCTGAACCGTTCAATGTGTTTAAAACGTGTTTCTAAGGGTACCCGTAAGAGATCGGCTCAAAATAATATCCGGAAAGTCTTTGATCCGTTCAATTTTTCATAAAGCTGTTCCTGTCAGCATTTATCAAAAACTGTTTAGATCAAGCTCTTCTCGATATTATTTCGAGCCGATTTCTTGCAGGTACCCTTAAAAACATGTTTTAAACATAATGAACGGTTCAGATCATCAAAATAAAGGATCCCTCATTAGAAGCGCGGACTATATATGTATGAGTGAGCTTCTAATAAGGGATCCCCTATTTTGCTACGGTGTGGACCTCCTACTTCTTGATCAAATTATGATGATCTGAACCGTTCAATGTGTTTAAAACGTGTTTTTAAGGGTACCCGTAAGAGATCGGCTCAAAATAATATCCGGAAAGTCTTTGATCCGTTCAATTTTTCATAAAGCTGTTCCTGTCAGCATTTATCAAAAACTGTTTAGATCAAGCTCTTCTCGATATTATTTCGAGCTGATTTCTTGCAGGTACCCTTAAAAACATGTTTTAAACATAATGAACGGTTCAGATCATCAAAATAAAGGATCCCTCATTAGAAGCGCGGACTATATATGTATGAGTGAGCTTCTAATAAGGGATCCCCTATTTTGCTACGGTGTGGACCTCCTACTTCTTGATCAAATTATGATGATCTGAACCGTTCAATGTGTTTAAAACGTGTTTCTAAGGGTACCCGTAAGAGATCGGCTCAAAATAATATCCGGAAAGTCTTTGATCCGTTCAATTTTTCATAAAGCTGTTCCTGTCAGCATTTATCAAAAACTGTTTAGATCAAGCTCTTCTCGATATTATTTCGAGCCGATTTCTTGCAGGTACCCTTAAAAACATGTTTTAAACATAATGAACGGTTCAGATCATCAAAATAAAGGATCCCTCATTAGAAGCGCGGACTATATATGTATGAGTGAGCTTCTAATAAGGGATCCCCTATTTTGCTACGGTGTGGACCTCCTACTTCTTGATCAAATTATGATGATCTGAACCGTTCAATGTGTTTAAAACGTGTTTCTAAGGGTACCCGTAAGAGATCGGCTCAAAATAATATCCGGAAAGTCTTTGATCCGTTCAATTTTTCATAAAGCTGTTCCTGTCAGCATTTATCAAAAACTGTTTAGATCAAGCTCTTCTCGATATTATTTCGAGCCGATTTCTTGCAGGTACCCTTAAAAACATGTTTTAAACATAATGAACGGTTCAGATCATCAAAATAAAGGATCCCTCATTAGAAGCGCGGACTATATATGTATGAGTGAGCTTCTAATAAGGGATCCCCTATTTTGCTACGGTGTGGACCTCCTACTTCTTGATCAAATTATGATGATCTGAACCGTTCAATGTGTTTAAAACGTGTTTCTAAGGGTACCCGTAAGAGATCGGCTCAAAATAATATCCGGAAAGTCTTTGATCCGTTCAATTTTTCATAAAGCTGTTCCTGTCAGCATTTATCAAAAACTGTTTAGATCAAGCTCTTCTCGATATTATTTCGAGCCGATTTCTTGCAGGTACCCTTAAAAACATGTTTTAAACATAATGAACGGTTCAGATCATCAAAATAAAGGATCCCTCATTAGAAGCGCGGACTATATATGTATGAGTGAGCTTCTAATAAGTGATCCCCTATTTTGCTACGGTGTGGACCTCCTACTTCTTGATCAAATTATGATGATCTGAACCGTTCAATGTGTTTAAAACGTGTTTCTAAGGGTACCCGTAAGAGATCGGCTCAAAATAATATCCGGAAAGTCTTTGATCCGTTCAATTTTTCATAAAGCTGTTCCTGTCAGCATTTATCAAAAACTGTTTAGATCAAGCTCTTCTCGATATTATTTCGAGCCGATTTCTTGCAGGTACCCTTAAAAACATGTTTTAAACATAATGAACGGTTCAGATCATCAAAATAAAGGATCCCTCATTAGAAGCGCGGACTATATATGTATGAGTGAGCTTCTAATAAGGGATCCCCTATTTTGCTACGGTGTGGACCTCCTACTTCTTGATCAAATTATGATGATCTGAACCGTTCAATGTGTTTAAAACGTGTTTCTAAGGGTACCCGTAAGAGATCGGCTCAAAATAATATCCGGAAAGTCTTTGATCCGTTCAATTTTTCATAAAGCTGTTCCTGTCAGCATTTATCAAAAACTGTTTAGATCAAGCTCTTCTCGATATTATTTCGAGCCGATTTCTTGCAGGTACCCTTAAAAACATGTTTTAAACATAATGAACGGTTCAGATCATCAAAATAAAGGATCCCTCATTAGAAGCGCGGACTATATATGTATGAGTGAGCTTCTAATAAGGGATCCCCTATTTTGCTACGGTGTGGACCTCCTACTTCTTGATCAAATTATGATGATCTGAACCGTTCAATGTGTTTAAAACGTGTTTCTAAGGGTACCCGTAAGAGATCGGCTCAAAATAATATCCGGAAAGTCTTTGATCCGTTCAATTTTTCATAAAGCTGTTCCTGTCAGCATTTATCAAAAACTGTTTAGATCAAGCTCTTCTCGATATTATTTCGAGCCGATTTCTTGCAGGTACCCTTAAAAACATGTTTTAAACATAATGAACGGTTCAGATCATCAAAATAAAGGATCCCTCATTAGAAGCGCGGACTATATATGTATGAGTGAGCTTCTAATAAGGGATCCCCTATTTTGCTACGGTGTGGACCTCCTACTTCTTGATCAAATTATGATGATCTGAACCGTTCAATGTGTTTAAAACGTGTTTCTAAGGGTACCCGTAAGAGATCGGCTCAAAATAATATCCGGAAAGTCTTTGATCCGTTCAATTTTTCATAAAGCTGTTCCTGTCAGCATTTATCAAAAACTGTTTAGATCAAGCTCTTCTCGATATTATTTCGAGCCGATTTCTTGCAGGTACCCTTAAAAACATGTTTTAAACATAATGAACGGTTCAGATCATCAAAATAAAGGATCCCTCATTAGAAGCGCGGACTATATATGTATGAGTGAGCTTCTAATAAGGGATCCCCTATTTTGCTACGGTGTGGACCTCCTACTTCTTGATCAAATTATGATGATCTGAACCGTTCAATGTGTTTAAAACGTGTTTCTAAGGGTACCCGTAAGAGATCGGCTCAAAATAATATCCGGAAAGTCTTTGATCCGTTCAATTTTTCATAAAGCTGTTCCTGTCAGCATTTATCAAAAACTGTTTAGATCAAGCTCTTCTCGATATTATTTCGAGCCGATTTCTTGCAGGTACCCTTAAAAACATGTTTTAAACATAATGAACGGTTCAGATCATCAAAATAAAGGATCCCTCATTAGAAGCGCGGACTATATATGTATGAGTGAGCTTCTAATAAGGGATCCCCTATTTTGCTACGGTGTGGACCTCCTACTTCTTGATCAAATTATGATGATCTGAACCGTTCAATGTGTTTAAAACGTGTTTCTAAGGGTACCCGTAAGAGATCGGCTCAAAATAATATCCGGAAAGTCTTTGATCCGTTCAATTTTTCATAAAGCTGTTCCTGTCAGCATTTATCAAAAACTGTTTAGATCAAGCTCTTCTCGATATTATTTCGAGCCGATTTCTTGCAGGTACCCTTAAAAACATGTTTTAAACATAATGAACGGTTCAGATCATCAAAATAAAGGATCCCTCATTAGAAGCGCGGACTATATATGTATGAGTGAGCTTCTAATAAGGGATCCCCTATTTTGCTACGGTGTGGACCTCCTACTTCTTGATCAAATTATGATGATCTGAACCGTTCAATGTGTTTAAAACGTGTTTCTAAGGGTACCCGTAAGAGATCGGCTCAAAATAATATCCGGAAAGTCTTTGATCCGTTCAATTTTTCATAAAGCTGTTCCTGTCAGCATTTATCAAAAACTGTTTAGATCAAGCTCTTCTCGATATTATTTCGAGCCGATTTCTTGCAGGTACCCTTAAAAACATGTTTTAAACATAATGAACGGTTCAGATCATCAAAATAAAGGATCCCTCATTAGAAGCGCGGACTATATATGTATGAGTGAGCTTCTAATAAGGGATCCCCTATTTTGCTACGGTGTGGACCTCCTACTTCTTGATCAAATTATGATGATCTGAACCGTTCAATGTGTTTAAAACGTGTTTCTAAGGGTACCCGTAAGAGATCGGCTCAAAATAATATCCGGAAAGTCTTTGATCCGTTCAATTTTTCATAAAGCTGTTCCTGTCAGCATTTATCAAAAACTGTTTAGATCAAGCTCTTCTCGATATTATTTCGAGCCGATTTCTTGCAGGTACCCTTAAAAACATGTTTTAAACATAATGAACGGTTCAGATCATCAAAATAAAGGATCCCTCATTAGAAGCGCGGACTATATATGTATGAGTGAGCTTCTAATAAGGGATCCCCTATTTTGCTACGGTGTGGACCTCCTACTTCTTGATCAAATTATGATGATCTGAACCGTTCAATGTGTTTAAAACGTGTTTCTAAGGGTACCCGTAAGAGATCGGCTCAAAATAATATCCGGAAAGTCTTTGATCCGTTCAATTTTTCATAAAGCTGTTCCTGTCAGCATTTATCAAAAACTGTTTAGATCAAGCTCTTCTCGATATTATTTCGAGCCGATTTCTTGCAGGTACCCTTAAAAACATGTTTTAAACATAATGAACGGTTCAGATCATCAAAATAAAGGATCCCTCATTAGAAGCGCGGACTATATATGTATGAGTGAGCTTCTAATAAGGGATCCCCTATTTTGCTACGGTGTGGACCTCCTACTTCTTGATCAAATTATGATGATCTGAACCGTTCAATGTGTTTAAAACGTGTTTCTAAGGGTACCCGTAAGAGATCGGCTCAAAATAATATCCGGAAAGTCTTTGATCCGTTCAATTTTTCATAAAGCTGTTCCTGTCAGCATTTATCAAAAACTGTTTAGATCAAGCTCTTCTCGATATTATTTCGAGCCGATTTCTTGCAGGTACCCTTAAAAACATGTTTTAAACATAATGAACGGTTCAGATCATCAAAATAAAGGATCCCTCATTAGAAGCGCGGACTATATATGTATGAGTGAGCTTCTAATAAGGGATCCCCTATTTTGCTACGGTGTGGACCTCCTACTTCTTGATCAAATTATGATGATCTGAACCGTTCAATGTGTTTAAAACGTGTTTCTAAGGGTACCCGTAAGAGATCGGCTCAAAATAATATCCGGAAAGTCTTTGATCCGTTCAATTTTTCATAAAGCTGTTCCTGTCAGCATTTATCAAAAACTGTTTAGATCAAGCTCTTCTCGATATTATTTCGAGCCGATTTCTTGCAGGTACCCTTAAAAACATGTTTTAAACATAATGAACGGTTCAGATCATCAAAATAAAGGATCCCTCATTAGAAGCGCGGACTATATATGTATGAGTGAGCTTCTAATAAGGGATCCCCTATTTTGCTACGGTGTGGACCTCCTACTTCTTGATCAAATTATGATGATCTGAACCGTTCAATGTGTTTAAAACGTGTTTCTAAGGGTACCCGTAAGAGATCGGCTCAAAATAATATCCGGAAAGTCTTTGATCCGTTCAATTTTTCATAAAGCTGTTCCTGTCAGCATTTATCAAAAACTGTTTAGATCAAGCTCTTCTCGATATTATTTCGAGCCGATTTCTTGCAGGTACCCTTAAAAACATGTTTTAAACATAATGAACGGTTCAGATCATCAAAATAAAGGATCCCTCATTAGAAGCGCGGACTATATATGTATGAGTGAGCTTCTAATAAGGGATCCCCTATTTTGCTACGGTGTGGACCTCCTACTTCTTGATCAAATTATGATGATCTGAACCGTTCAATGTGTTTAAAACGTGTTTCTAAGGGTACCCGTAAGAGATCGGCTCAAAATAATATCCGGAAAGTCTTTGATCCGTTCAATTTTTCATAAAGCTGTTCCTGTCAGCATTTATCAAAAACTGTTTAGATCAAGCTCTTCTCGATATTATTTCGAGCCGATTTCTTGCAGGTACCCTTAAAAACATGTTTTAAACATAATGAACGGTTCAGATCATCAAAATAAAGGATCCCTCATTAGAAGCGCGGACTATATATGTATGAGTGAGCTTCTAATAAGGAATCCCCTATTTTGCTACGGTGTGGACCTCCTACTTCTTGATCAAATTATGATGATCTGAACCGTTCAATGTGTTTAAAACGTGTTTCTAAGGGTACCCGTAAGAGATCGGCTCAAAATAATATCCGGAAAGTCTTTGATCCGTTCAATTTTTCATAAAGCTGTTCCTGTCAGCATTTATCAAAAACTGTTTAGATCAAGCTCTTCTCGATATTATTTCGAGCCGATTTCTTGCAGGTACCCTTAAAAACATGTTTTAAACATAATGAACGGTTCAGATCATCAAAATAAAGGATCCCTCATTAGAAGCGCGGACTATATATGTATGAGTGAGCTTCTAATAAGGGATCCCCTATTTTGCTACGGTGTGGACCTCCTACTTCTTGATCAAATTATGATGATCTGAACCGTTCAATGTGTTTAAAACGTGTTTCTAAGGGTACCCGTAAGAGATCGGCTCAAAATAATATCCGGAAAGTCTTTGATCCGTTCAATTTTTCATAAAGCTGTTCCTGTCAGCATTTATCAAAAACTGTTTAGATCAAACTCTTCTCGATATTATTTCGAGCCGATTTCTTGCAGGTACCCTTAAAAACATGTTTTAAACATAATGAACGGTTCAGATCATCAAAATAAAGGATCCCTCATTAGAAGCGCGGACTATATATGTATGAGTGAGCTTCTAATAAGGGATCCCCTATTTTGCTACGGTGTGGACCTCCTACTTCTTGATCAAATTATGATGATCTGAACCGTTCAATGTGTTTAAAACGTGTTTCTAAGGGTACCCGTAAGAGATCGGCTCAAAATAATATCCGGAAAGTCTTTGATCCGTTCAATTTTTCATAAAGCTGTTCCTGTCAGCATTTATCAAAAACTGTTTAGATCAAGCTCTTCTCGATATTATTTCGAGCCGATTTCTTGCAGGTACCCTTAAAAACATGTTTTAAACATAATGAACGGTTCAGATCATCAAAATAAAGGATCCCTCATTAGAAGCGCGGACTATATATGTATGAGTGAGCTTCTAATAAGGGATCCCCTATTTTGTTACGGTGTGGACCTCCTACTTCTTGATCAAATTATGATGATCTGAACCGTTCAATGTGTTTAAAACGTGTTTCTAAGGGTACCCGTAAGAGATCGGCTCAAAATAATATCCGGAAAGTCTTTGATCCGTTCAATTTTTCATAAAGCTGTTCCTGTCAGCATTTATCAAAAACTGTTTAGATCAAGCTCTTCTCGATATTATTTCGAGCCGATTTCTTGCAGGTACCCTTAAAAACATGTTTTAAACATAATGAACGGTTCAGATCATCAAAATAAAGGATCCCTCATTAGAAGCGCGGACTATATATGTATGAGTGAGCTTCTAATAAGGGATCCCCTATTTTGCTACGGTGTGGACCTCCTACTTCTTGATCAAATTATGATGATCTGAACCGTTCAATGTGTTTAAAACGTGTTTCTAAGGGTACCCGTAAGAGATCGGCTCAAAATAATATCCGGAAAGTCTTTGATCCGTTCAATTTTTCATAAAGCTGTTCCTGTCAGCATTTATCAAAAACTGTTTAGATCAAGCTCTTCTCGATATTATTTCGAGCCGATTTCTTGCAGGTACCCTTAAAAACATGTTTTAAACATAATGAACGGTTCAGATCATCAAAATAAAGGATCCCTCATTAGAAGCGCGGACTATATATGTATGAGTGAGCTTCTAATAAGTGATCCCCTATTTTGCTACGGTGTGGACCTCCTACTTCTGATCAAATTATGATGATCTGAACCGTTCAATGTGTTTAAAACGTGTTTCTAAGGGTACCCGTAAGAGATCGGCTCAAAATAATATCCGGAAAGTCTTTGATCCGTTCAATTTTTCATAAAGCTGTTCCTGTCAGCATTTATCAAAAACTGTTTAGATCAAGCTCTTCTCGATATTATTTCGAGCCGATTTCTTGCAGGTACCCTTAAAAACATGTTTTAAACATAATGAATGGTTCAGATCATCAAAATAAAGGATCCCTCATTAGAAGCGCGGACTATATATGTATGAGTGAGCTTCTAATAAGGGATCCCCTATTTTGCTACGGTGTGGACCTCCTACTTCTTGATCAAATTATGATGATCTGAACCGTTCAATGTGTTTAAAACGTGTTTCTAAGGGTACCCGTAAGAGATCGGCTCAAAATAATATCCGGAAAGTCTTTGATCCGTTCAATTTTTCATAAAGCTGTTCCTGTCAGCATTTATCAAAAACTGTTTAGATCAAGCTCTTCTCGATATTATTTCGAGCCGATTTCTTGCAGGTACCCTTAAAAACATGTTTTAAACATAATGAACGGTTCAGATCATCAAAATAAAGGATCCCTCATTAGAAGCGCGGACTATATATGTATGAGTGAGCTTCTAATAAGGGATCCCCTACTTTGCTACGGTGTGGACCTCCTACTTCTTGATCAAATTATGATGATCTGAACCGTTCAATGTGTTTAAAACGTGTTTCTAAGGGTACCCGTAAGAGATCGGCTCAAAATAATATCCGGAAAGTCTTTGATCCGTTCAATTTTTCATAAAGCTGTTCCTGTCAGCATTTATCAAAAACTGTTTAGATCAAGCTCTTCTCGATATTATTTCGAGCCGATTTCTTGCAGGTACCCTTAAAAACATGTTTTAAACATAATGAACGGTTCAGATCATCAAAATAAAGGATCCCTCATTAGAAGCGCGGACTATATATGTATGAGTGAGCTTCTAATAAGGGATCCCCTATTTTGCTACGGTGTGGACCTCCTACTTCTTGATCAAATTATGATGATCTGAACCGTTCAATGTGTTTAAAACGTGTTTCTAAGGGTACCCGTAAGAGATCGGCTCAAAATAATATCCGGAAAGTCTTTGATCCGTTCAATTTTTCATAAAGCTGTTCCTGTCAGCATTTATCAAAAACTGTTTAGATCAAGCTCTTCTCGATATTATTTCGAGCCGATTTCTTGCAGGTACCCTTAAAAACATGTTTTAAACATAATGAACGGTTCAGATCATCAAAATAAAGGATCCCTCATTAGAAGCGCGGACTATATATGTATGAGTGAGCTTCTAATAAGGGATCCCCTATTTTGCTACGGTGTGGACCTCCTACTTCTTGATCAAATTATGATGATCTGAACCGTTCAATGTGTTTAAAACGTGTTTCTAAGGGTACCCGTAAGAGATCGGCTCAAAATAATATCCGGAAAGTCTTTGATCCGTTCAATTTTTCATAAAGCTGTTCCTGTCAGCATTTATCAAAAACTGTTTAGATCAAGCTCTTCTCGATATTATTTCGAGCCGATTTCTTGCAGGTACCCTTAAAAACATGTTTTAAACATAATGAACGGTTCAGATCATCAAAATAAAGGATCCCTCATTAGAAGCGCGGACTATATATGTATGAGTGAGCTTCTAATAAGTGATCCCCTATTTTGCTACGGTGTGGACCTCCTACTTCTGATCAAATTATGATGATCTGAACCGTTCAATGTGTTTAAAACGTGTTTCTAAGGGTACCCGTAAGAGATCGGCTCAAAATAATATCCGGAAAGTCTTTGATCCGTTCAATTTTTCATAAAGCTGTTCCTGTCAGCATTTATCAAAAACTGTTTAGATCAAGCTCTTCTCGATATTATTTCGAGCCGATTTCTTGCAGGTACCCTTAAAAACATGTTTTAAACATAATGAATGGTTCAGATCATCAAAATAAAGGATCCCTCATTAGAAGCGCGGACTATATATGTATGAGTGAGCTTCTAATAAGGGATCCCCTATTTTGCTACGGTGTGGACCTCCTACTTCTTGATCAAATTATGATGATCTGAACCGTTCAATGTGTTTAAAACGTGTTTCTAAGGGTACCCGTAAGAGATCGGCTCAAAATAATATCCGGAAAGTCTTTGATCCGTTCAATTTTTCATAAAGCTGTTCCTGTCAGCATTTATCAAAAACTGTTTAGATCAAGCTCTTCTCGATATTATTTCGAGCCGATTTCTTGCAGGTACCCTTAAAAACATGTTTTAAACATAATGAACGGTTCAGATCATCAAAATAAAGGATCCCTCATTAGAAGCGCGGACTATATATGTATGAGTGAGCTTCTAATAAGGGATCCCCTATTTTGCTACGGTGTGGACCTCCTACTTCTTGATCAAATTATGATGATCTGAACCGTTCAATGTGTTTAAAACGTGTTTCTAAGGGTACCCGTAAGAGATCGGCTCAAAATAATATCCGGAAAGTCTTTGATCCGTTCAATTTTTCATAAAGCTGTTCCTGTCAGCATTTATCAAAAACTGTTTAGATCAAGCTCTTCTCGATATTATTTCGAGCCGATTTCTTGCAGGTACCCTTAAAAACATGTTTTAAACATAATGAACGGTTCAGATCATCAAAATAAAGGATCCCTCATTAGAAGCGCGGACTATATATGTATGAGTGAGCTTCTAATAAGGGATCCCCTATTTTGCTACGGTGTGGACCTCCTACTTCTTGATCAAATTATGATGATCTGAACCGTTCAATGTGTTTAAAACGTGTTTCTAAGGGTACCCATAAGAGATCGGCTCAAAATAATATCCGGAAAGTCTTTGATCCGTTCAAT
This sequence comes from Arctostaphylos glauca, assembly GCA_019985065.2. NCBI lineage: Eukaryota > Viridiplantae > Streptophyta > Magnoliopsida > Ericales > Ericaceae > Arctostaphylos > Arctostaphylos glauca. The sequence continues at coordinate 1,351,242 of JAHSPW020000023.1, forward strand.
TTTTCATAAAGCTGTTCCTGTCAGCATTTATCAAAAACTGTTTAGATCAAGCTCTTCTCGATATTATTTCGAGCCGATTTCTTGCAGGTACCCTTAAAAACATGTTTTAAACATAATGAACGGTTCAGATCATCAAAATAAAGGATCCCTCATTAGAAGCGCGGACTATATATGTATGAGTGAGCTTCTAATAAGGGATCCCCTATTTTGCTACGGTGTGGACCTCCTACTTCTTGATCAAATTATGATGATCTGAACCGTTCAATGTGTTTAAAACGTGTTTCTAAGGGTACCCGTAAGAGATCGGCTCAAAATAATATCCGGAAAGTCTTTGATCCGTTCAATTTTTCATAAAGCTGTTCCTGTCAGCATTTATCAAAAACTGTTTAGATCAAGCTCTTCTCGATATTATTTCGAGCCGATTTCTTGCAGGTACCCTTAAAAACATGTTTTAAACATAATGAACGGTTCAGATCATCAAAATAAAGGATCCCTCATTAGAAGCGCGGACTATATATGTATGAGTGAGCTTCTAATAAGGGATCCCCTATTTTGCTACGGTGTGGACCTCCTACTTCTTGATCAAATTATGATGATCTGAACCGTTCAATGTGTTTAAAACGTGTTTCTAAGGGTACCCGTAAGAGATCAGCTCAAAATAATATCCGGAAAGTCTTTGATCCGTTCAATTTTTCATAAAGCTGTTCCTGTCAGCATTTATCAAAAACTGTTTAGATCAAGCTCTTCTCGATATTATTTCGAGCCGATTTCTTGCAGGTACCCTTAAAAACATGTTTTAAACATAATGAACGGTTCAGATCATCAAAATAAAGGATCCCTCATTAGAAGCGCGGACTATATATGTATGAGTGAGCTTCTAATAAGGGATCCCCTATTTTGCTACGGTGTGGACCTCCTACTTCTTGATCAAATTATGATGATCTGAACCGTTCAATGTGTTTAAAACGTGTTTCTAAGGGTACCCGTAAGAGATCGGCTCAAAATAATATCCGGAAAGTCTTTGATCCGTTCAATTTTTCATAAAGCTGTTCCTGTCAGCATTTATCAAAAACTGTTTAGATCAAGCTCTTCTCGATATTATTTCGAGCCGATTTCTTGCAGGTACCCTTAAAAACATGTTTTAAACATAATGAACGGTTCAGATCATCAAAATAAAGGATCCCTCATTAGAAGCGCGGACTATATATGTATGAGTGAGCTTCTAATAAGGGATCCCCTATTTTGCTACGGTGTGGACCTCCTACTTCTTGATCAAATTATGATGATCTGAACCGTTCAATGTGTTTAAAACGTGTTTCTAAGGGTACCCGTAAGAGATCGGCTCAAAATAATATCCGGAAAGTCTTTGATCCGTTCAATTTTTCATAAAGCTGTTCCTGTCAGCATTTATCAAAAACTGTTTAGATCAAGCTCTTCTCGATATTATTTCGAGCCGATTTCTTGCAGGTACCCTTAAAAACATGTTTTAAACATAATGAACGGTTCAGATCATCAAAATAAAGGATCCCTCATTAGAAGCGCGGACTATATATGTATGAGTGAGCTTCTAATAAGGGATCCCCTATTTTGCTACGGTGTGGACCTCCTACTTCTTGATCAAATTATGATGATCTGAACCGTTCAATGTGTTTAAAACGTGTTTCTAAGGGTACCCGTAAGAGATCGGCTCAAAATAATATCCGGAAAGTCTTTGATCCGTTCAATTTTTCATAAAGCTGTTCCTGTCAGCATTTATCAAAAACTGTTTAGATCAAGCTCTTCTCGATATTATTTCGAGCCGATTTCTTGCAGGTACCCTTAAAAACATGTTTTAAACATAATGAACGGTTCAGATCATCAAAATAAAGGATCCCTCATTAGAAGCGCGGACTATATATGTATGAGTGAGCTTCTAATAAGGGATCCCCTATTTTGCTACGGTGTGGACCTCCTACTTCTTGATCAAATTATGATGATCTGAACCGTTCAATGTGTTTAAAACGTGTTTCTAAGGGTACCCGTAAGAGATCGGCTCAAAATAATATCCGGAAAGTCTTTGATCCGTTCAATTTTTCATAAAGCTGTTCCTGTCAGCATTTATCAAAAACTGTTTAGATCAAGCTCTTCTCGATATTATTTCGAGCCGATTTCTTGCAGGTACCCTTAAAAACATGTTTTAAACATAATGAACGGTTCAGATCATCAAAATAAAGGATCCCTCATTAGAAGCGCGGACTATATATGTATGAGTGAGCTTCTAATAAGGGATCCCCTATTTTGCTACGGTGTGGACCTCCTACTTCTTGATCAAATTATGATGATCTGAACCGTTCAATGTGTTTAAAACGTGTTTCTAAGGGTACCCGTAAGAGATCGGCTCAAAATAATATCCGGAAAGTCTTTGATCCGTTCAATTTTTCATAAAGCTGTTCCTGTCAGCATTTATCAAAAACTGTTTAGATCAAGCTCTTCTCGATATTATTTCGAGCCGATTTCTTGCAGGTACCCTTAAAAACATGTTTTAAACATAATGAACGGTTCAGATCATCAAAATAAAGGATCCCTCATTAGAAGCGCGGACTATATATGTATGAGTGAGCTTCTAATAAGGGATCCCCTATTTTGCTACGGTGTGGACCTCCTACTTCTTGATCAAATTATGATGATCTGAACCGTTCAATGTGTTTAAAACGTGTTTCTAAGGGTACCCGTAAGAGATCGGCTCAAAATAATATCCGGAAAGTCTTTGATCCGTTCAATTTTTCATAAAGCTGTTCCTGTCAGCATTTATCAAAAACTGTTTAGATCAAGCTCTTCTCGATATTATTTCGAGCCGATTTCTTGCAGGTACCCTTAAAAACATGTTTTAAACATAATGAACGGTTCAGATCATCAAAATAAAGGATCCCTCATTAGAAGCGCGGACTATATATGTATGAGTGAGCTTCTAATAAGGGATCCCCTATTTTGCTACGGTGTGGACCTCCTACTTCTTGATCAAATTATGATGATCTGAACCGTTCAATGTGTTTAAAACGTGTTTCTAAGGGTACCCGTAAGAGATCGGCTCAAAATAATATCCGGAAAGTCTTTGATCCGTTCAATTTTTCATAAAGCTGTTCCTGTCAGCATTTATCAAAAACTGTTTAGATCAAGCTCTTCTCGATATTATTTCGAGCCGATTTCTTGCAGGTACCCTTAAAAACATGTTTTAAACATAATGAACGGTTCAGATCATCAAAATAAAGGATCCCTCATTAGAAGCGCGGACTATATATGTATGAGTGAGCTTCTAATAAGGGATCCCCTATTTTGCTACGGTGTGGACCTCCTACTTCTTGATCAAATTATGATGATCTGAACCGTTCAATGTGTTTAAAACGTGTTTTTAAGGGTACCCGTAAGAGATCGGCTCAAAATAATATCCGGAAAGTCTTTGATCCGTTCAATTTTTCATAAAGCTGTTCCTGTCAGCATTTATCAAAAACTGTTTAGATCAAGCTCTTCTCGATATTATTTCGAGCCGATTTCTTGCAGGTACCCTTAAAAACATGTTTTAAACATAATGAACGGTTCAGATCATCAAAATAAAGGATCCCTCATTAGAAGCGCGGACTATATATGTATGAGTGAGCTTCTAATAAGGGATCCCCTATTTTGCTACGGTGTGGACCTCCTACTTCTTGATCAAATTATGATGATCTGAACCGTTCAATGTGTTTAAAACGTGTTTTTAAGGGTACCCGTAAGAGATCGGCTCAAAATAATATCCGGAAAGTCTTTGATCCGTTCAATTTTTCATAAAGCTGTTCCTGTCAGCATTTATCAAAAACTGTTTAGATCAAGCTCTTCTCGATATTATTTCGAGCCGATTTCTTGCAGGTACCCTTAAAAACATGTTTTAAACATAATGAACGGTTCAGATCATCAAAATAAAGGATCCCTCATTAGAAGCGCGGACTATATATGTATGAGTGAGCTTCTAATAAGGGATCCCCTATTTTGCTACGGTGTGGACCTCCTACTTCTTGATCAAATTATGATGATCTGAACCGTTCAATGTGTTTAAAACGTGTTTTTAAGGGTACCCGTAAGAGATCGGCTCAAAATAATATCCGGAAAGTCTTTGATCCGTTCAATTTTTCATAAAGCTGTTCCTGTCAGCATTTATCAAAAACTGTTTAGATCAAGCTCTTCTCGTTATTATTTCGAGCCGATTTCTTGCAGGTACCCTTAAAAACATGTTTTAAACATAATGAACGGTTCAGATCATCAAAATAAAGGATCCCTCATTAGAAGCGCGGACTATATATGTATGAGTGATCTTCTAATAAGGGATCCCCTATTTTGCTACGGTGTGGACCTCCTACTTCTTGATCAAATTATGATGATCTGAACCGTTCAATGTGTTTAAAACGTGTTTTTAAGGGTACCCGTAAGAGATCGGCTCAAAATAATATCCGGAAAGTCTTTGATCCGTTCAATTTTTCATAAAGCTGTTCCTGTCAGCATTTATCAAAAACTGTTTAGATCAAGCTCTTCTCGATATTATTTCGAGCCGATTTCTTGCAGGTACCCTTAAAAACATGTTTTAAACATAATGAACGGTTCAGATCATCAAAATAAAGGATCCCTCATTAGAAGCGCGGACTATATATGTATGAGTGAGCTTCTAATAAGGGATCCCCTATTTTGCTACGGTGTGGACCTCCTACTTCTTGATCAAATTATGATGATCTGAACCGTTCAATGTGTTTAAAACGTGTTTTTAAGGGTACCCGTAAGAGATCGGCTCAAAATAATATCCGGAAAGTCTTTGATCCGTTCAATTTTTCATAAAGCTGTTCCTGTCAGCATTTATCAAAAACTGTTTAGATCAAGCTCTTCTCGATATTATTTCGAGCCGATTTCTTGCAGGTACCCTTAAAAACATGTTTTAAACATAATGAACGGTTCAGATCATCAAAATAAAGGATCCCTCATTAGAAGCGCGGACTATATATGTATGAGTGATCTTCTAATAAGGGATCCCCTATTTTGCTACGGTGTGGACCTCCTACTTCTTGATCAAATTATGATGATCTGAACCGTTCAATGTGTTTAAAACGTGTTTTTAAGGGTACCCGTAAGAGATCGGCTCAAAATAATATCCGGAAAGTCTTTGATCCGTTCAATTTTTCATAAAGCTGTTCCTGTCAGCATTTATCAAAAACTGTTTAGATCAAGCTCTTCTCGATATTATTTCGAGCCGATTTCTTGCAGGTACCCTTAAAAACATGTTTTAAACATAATGAACGGTTCAGATCATCAAAATAAAGGATCCCTCATTAGAATCGCGGACTATATATGTATGAGTGAGCTTCTAATAAGGGATCCCCTATTTTGCTACGGTGTGGACCTCCTACTTCTTGATCAAATTATGATGATCTGAACCGTTCAATGTGTTTAAAACGTGTTTTTAAGGGTACCCGTAAGAGATCGGCTCAAAATAATATCCGGAAAGTCTTTGATCCGTTCAATTTTTCATAAAGCTGTTCCTGACAGCATTTATCAAAAACTGTTTAGATCAAGCTCTTCTCGATATTATTTCGAGCCGATTTCTTGCAGGTACCCTTAAAAACATGTTTTAAACATAATGAACGGTTCAGATCATCAAAATAAAGGATCCCTCATTAGAAGCGCGGACTATATATGTATGAGTGAGCTTCTAATAAGGGATCCCCTATTTTGCTACGGTGTGGACCTCCTACTTCTTGATCAAATTATGATGATCTGAACCGTTCAATGTGTTTAAAACGTGTTTTTAAGGGTACCCGTAAGAGATCGGCTCAAAATAATATCCGGAAAATCTTTGATCCGTTCAATTTTTCATAAAGCTGTTCCTGTCAGCATTTATCAAAAACTGTTTAGATCAAGCTCTTCTCGATATTATTTCGAGCCGATTTCTTGCAGGTACCCTTAAAAACATGTTTTAAACATAATGAACGGTTCAGATCATCAAAATAAAGGATCCCTCATTAGAAGCGCGGACTATATATGTATGAGTGAGCTTCTAATAAGGGATCCCCTATTTTGCTACGGTGTGGACCTCCTACTTCTTGATCAAATTATGATGATCTGAACCGTTCAATGTGTTTAAAACGTGTTTTTAAGGGTACCCGTAAGAGATCGGCTCAAAATAATATCCGGAAAGTCTTTGATCCGTTCAATTTTTCATAAAGCTGTTCCTGTCAGCATTTATCAAAAACTGTTTAGATCAAGCTCTTCTCGATATTATTTCGAGCCGATTTCTAGCAGGTACCCTTAAAAACATGTTTTAAACATAATGAACGGTTCAGATCATCAAAATAAAGGATCCCTCATTAGATGCGCGGACTATATATGTATGAGTGAGCTTCTAATAAGGGATCCCCTATTTTGCTACGGTGTGGACCTCCTACTTCTTGATCAAATTATGATGATCTGAACCGTTCAATGTGTTTAAAACGTGTTTTTAAGGGTACCCGTAAGAGATCGGCTCAAAATAATATCCGGAAAGTCTTTGATCCGTTCAATTTTTCATAAAGCTGTTCCTGTCAGCATTTATCAAAAACTGTTTAGATCAAGCTCTTCTCGATATTATTTCGAGCCGATTTCTTGCAGGTACCCTTAAAAACATGTTTTAAACATAATGAACGGTTCAGATCATCAAAATAAAGGATCCCTCATTAGAAGCGCGGACTATATATGTATGAGTGAGCTTCTAATAAGGGATCCCCTATTTTGCTACGGTGTGGACCTCCTACTTCTTGATCAAATTATGATGATCTGAACCGTTCAATGTGTTTAAAACGTGTTTTTAAGGGTACCCGTAAGAGATCGGCTCAAAATAATATCCGGAAAATCTTTGATCCGTTCAATTTTTCATAAAGCTGTTCCTGTCAGCATTTATCAAAAACTGTTTAGATCAAGCTCTTCTCGATATTATTTCGAGCCGATTTCTTGCAGGTACCCTTAAAAACATGTTTTAAACATAATGAACGGTTCAGATCATCAAAATAAAGGATCCCTCATTAGAAGCGCGGACTATATATGTATGAGTGAGCTTCTAATAAGGGATCCCCTATTTTGCTACGGTGTGGACCTCCTACTTCTTGATCAAATTATGATGATCTGAACCGTTCAATGTGTTTAAAACGTGTTTTTAAGGGTACCCGTAAGAGATCGGCTCAAAATAATATCCGGAAAGTCTTTGATCCGTTCAATTTTTCATAAAGCTGTTCCTGTCAGCATTTATCAAAAACTGTTTAGATCAAGCTCTTCTCGATATTATTTCGAGCCGATTTCTTGCAGGTACCCTTAAAAACATGCTTTAAACATAATGAACGGTTCAGATCATCAAAATAAAGGATCCCTCATTAGATGCGCGGACTATATATGTATGAGTGAGCTTCTAATAAGGGATCCCCTATTTTGCTACGGTGTGGACCTCCTACTTCTTGATCAAATTATGATGATCTGAACCGTTCAATGTGTTTAAAACGTGTTTTTAAGGGTACCCGTAAGAGATCGGCTCAAAATAATATCCGGAAAGTCTTTGATCCGTTCAATTTTTCATAAAGCTGTTCCTGTCAGCATTTATCAAAAACTGTTTAGATCAAGCTCTTCTCGATATTATTTCGAGCCGATTTCTTGCAGGTACCCTTAAAAACATGTTTTAAACATAATGAACGGTTCAGATCATCAAAATAAAGGATCCCTCATTAGAAGCGCGGACTATATATGTATGAGTGAGCTTCTAATAAGGGATCCCCTATTTTGCTACGGTGTGGACCTCCTACTTCTTGATCAAATTATGATGATCTGAACCGTTCAATGTGTTTAAAACGTGTTTTTAAGGGTACCCGTAAGAGATCGGCTCAAAATAATATCCGGAAAGTCTTTGATCCGTTCAATTTTTCATAAAGCTGTTCCTGTCAGCATTTATCAAAAACTGTTTAGATCAAGCTCTTCTCGATATTATTTCGAGCCGATTTCTTGCAGGTACCCTTAAAAACATGTTTTAAACATAATGAACGGTTCAGATCATCAAAATAAAGGATCCCTCATTAGAAGCGCGGACTATATATGTATGAGTGAGCTTCTAATAAGGGATCCCCTATTTTGCTACGGTGTGGACCTCCTACTTCTTGATCAAATTATGATGATCTGAACCGTTCAATGTGTTTAAAACGTGTTTTTAAGGGTACCCGTAAGAGATCGGCTCAAAATAATATCCGGAAAGTCTTTGATCCGTTCAATTTTTCATAAAGCTGTTCCTGTCAGCATTTATCAAAAACTGTTTAGATCAAGCTCTTCTCGATATTATTTCGAGCCGATTTCTTGCAGGTACCCTTAAAAACATGTTTTAAACATAATGAACGGTTCAGATCATCAAAATAAAGGATCCCTCATTAGAAGCGCGGACTATATATGTATGAGTGAGCTTCTAATAAGGGATCCCCTATTTTGCTACGGTGTGGACCTCCTACTTCTTGATCAAATTATGATGATCAGAACCGTTCAATGTGTTTAAAACGTGTTTTTAAGGGTACCCGTAAGAGATCGGCTCAAAATAATATCCGGAAAGTCTTTGATCCGTTCAATTTTTCATAAAGCTGTTCCTGTCAGCATTTATCAAAAACTGTTTAGATCAAGCTCTTCTCGATATTATTTCGAGCCGATTTCTTGCAGGTACCCTTAAAAACATGTTTTAAACATAATGAACGGTTCAGATCATCCAAATAAAGGATCCCTCATTAGAAGCGCGGACTATATATGTATGAGTGAGCTTCTAATAAGGGATCCCCTATTTTGCTACGGTGTGGACCTCCTACTTCTTGATCAAATTATGATGATCTGAACCGTTCAATGTGTTTAAAACGTGTTTTTAAGGGTACCCGTAAGAGATCGGCTCAAAATAATATCCGGAAAGTCTTTGATCCGTTCAATTTTTCATAAAGCTGTTCCTGTCAGCATTTATCAAAAACTGTTTAGATCAAGCTCTTCTCGATATTATTTCGAGCCGATTTCTTGCAGGTACCCTTAAAAACATGTTTTAAACATAATGAACGGTTCAGATCATCAAAATAAAGGATCCCTCATTAGAAGCGCGGACTATATATGTATGAGTGAGCTTCTAATAAGGGATCCCCTATTTTGCTACGGTGTGGACCTCCTACTTCTTGATCAAATTATGATGATCTGAACCGTTCAATGTGTTTAAAACGTGTTTTTAAGGGTACCCGTAAGAGATCGGCTCAAAATAATATCCGGAAAGTCTTTGATCCGTTCAATTTTTCATAAAGCTGTTCCTGTCAGCATTTATCAAAAACTGTTTAGATCAAGCTCTTCTCGATATTATTTCGAGCCGATTTCTTGCAGGTACCCTTAAAAACATGTTTTAAACATAATGAACGGTTCAGATCATCAAAATAAAGGATCCCTCATTAGAAGCGCGGACTATATATGTATGAGTGAGCTTCTAATAAGGGATCCCCTATTTTGCTACGGTGTGGACCTCCTACTTCTTGATCAAATTATGATGATCTGAACCGTTCAATGTGTTTAAAACGTGTTTTTAAGGGTACCCGTAAGAGATCGGCTCAAACTAATATCCGGAAAGTCTTTGATCCGTTCAATTTTTCATAAAGCTATTCCTGTCAGCATTTATCAAAAACTGTTTAGATCAAGCTCTTCTCGATATTATTTCGAGCCGATTTCTTGCAGGTACCCTTAAAAACATGTTTTAAACATAATGAACGGTTCAGATCATCAAAATAAAGGATCCCTCATTAGAAGCGCGGACTATATATGTATGAGTGAGCTTCTAATAAGGGATCCCCTATTTTGCTACGGTGTGGACCTCCTACTTCTTGATCAAATTATGATGATCTGAACCGTTCAATGTGTTTAAAACGTGTTTTTAAGGGTACCCGTAAGAGATCGGCTCAAAATAATATCCGGAAAGTCTTTGATCCGTTCAATTTTTCATAAAGCTGTTCCTGTCAGCATTTATCAAAAACTGTTTAGATCAAGCTCTTCTCGATATTATTTCGAGCCGATTTCTTGCAGGTACCCTTAAAAACATGTTTTAAACATAATGAACGGTTCAGATCATCAAAATAAAGGATCCCTCATTAGAAGCGCGGACTATATATGTATGAGTGAGCTTCTAATAAGGGATCCCCTATTTTGCTACGGTGTGGACCTCCTACTTCTTGATCAAATTATGATGATCTGAACCGTTCAATGTGTTTAAAACGTGTTTTTAAGGGTACCCGTAAGAGATCGGCTCAAAATAATATCCGGAAAGTCTTTGATCCGTTCAATTTTTCATAAAGCTGTTCCTGTCAGCATTTATCAAAAACTGTTTAGATCAAGCTCTTCTCGATATTATTTCGAGCCGATTTCTTGCAGGTACCCTTAAAAACATGTTTTAAACATAATGAACGGTTCAGATCATCAAAATAAAGGATCCCTCATTAGAAGCGCGGACTATATATGTATGAGTGAGCTTCTAATAAGAGATCCCCTATTTTGCTACGGTGTGGACCTCCTACTTCTTGATCAAATTATGATGATCAGAACCGTTCAATGTGTTTAAAACGTGTTTTTAAGGGTACCCGTAAGAGATCGGCTCAAAATAATATCCGGAAAGTCTTTGATCCGTTCAATTTTTCATAAAGCTGTTCCTGTCAGCATTTATCAAAAACTGTTTAGATCAAGCTCTTCTCGATATTATTTCGAGCCGATTTCTTGCAGGTACCCTTAAAAACATGTTTTAAACATAATGAACGGTTCAGATCATCCAAATAAAGGATCCCTCATTAGAAGCGCGGACTATATATGTATGAGTGAGCTTCTAATAAGGGATCCCCTATTTTGCTACGGTGTGGACCTCCTACTTCTTGATCAAATTATGATGATCTGAACCGTTCAATGTGTTTAAAACGTGTTTTTAAGGGTACCCGTAAGAGATCGGCTCAAAATAATATCCGGAAAGTCTTTGATCCGTTCAATTTTTCATAAAGCTGTTCCTGTCAGCATTTATCAAAAACTGTTTAGATCAAGCTCTTCTCGATATTATTTCGAGCCGATTTCTTGCAGGTACCCTTAAAAACATGTTTTAAACATAATGAACGGTTCAGATCATCAAAATAAAGGATCCCTCATTAGAAGCGCGGACTATATATGTATGAGTGAGCTTCTAATAAGGGATCCCCTATTTTGCTACGGTGTGGACCTCCTACTTCTTGATCAAATTATGATGATCTGAACCGTTCAATGTGTTTAAAACGTGTTTTTAAGGGTACCCGTAAGAGATCGGCTCAAAATAATATCCGGAAAGTCTTTGATCCGTTCAATTTTTCATAAAGCTGTTCCTGTCAGCATTTATCAAAAACTGTTTAGATCAAGCTCTTCTCGATATTATTTCGAGCCGATTTCTTGCAGGTACCCTTAAAAACATGTTTTAAACATAATGAACGGTTCAGATCATCAAAATAAAGGATCCCTCATTAGAAGCGCGGACTATATATGTACGAGTGAGCTTCTAACAAGGGATCCCCTATTTTGCTACGGTGTGGACCTCCTACTTCTTGATCAAATTATGATGATCTGAACCGTTCAATGTGTTTAAAACGTGTTTTTAAGGGTACCCGTAAGAGATCGGCTCAAAATAATATCCGGAAAGTCTTTGATCCGTTCAATTTTCCATAAAGCTGTTCCTGTCAGCATTTATCAAAAACTGTTTAGATCAAGCTCTTCTCGATATTATTTCGAGCCGATTTCTTGCAGGTACCCTTAAAAACATGTTTTAAACATAATGAACGGTTCAGATCATCAAAATAAAGGATCCCTCATTAGAAGCGCGGACTATATATGTATGAGTGAGCTTCTAATAAGGGATCCCCTATTTTGCTACGGTGTGGACCTCCTACTTCTTGATCAAATTATGATGATCTGAACCGTTCAATGTGTTTAAAACGTGTTTTTAAGGGTACCCGTAAGAGATCGGCTCAAAATAATATCCGGAAAGTCTTTGATCCGTTCAATTTTTCATAAAGCTGTTCCTGTCAGCATTTATCAAAAACTGTTTAGATCAAGCTCTTCTCGATATTATTTCGAGCCGATTTCTTGCAGGTACCCTTAAAAACATGTTTTAAACATAATGAACGGTTCAGATCATCAAAATAAAGGATCCCTCATTAGAAGCGCGGACTATATATGTATGAGTGAGCTTCTAATAAGGGATCCCTATTTTGCTACGGTGTGGACCTCCTACTTCTTGATCAAATTATGATGATCTGAACCGTTCAATGTGTTTAAAACGTGTTTTTAAGGGTACCCGTAAGAGATCGGCTCAAAATAATATCCGGAAAGTCTTTGATCCGTTCAATTTTTCATAAAGCTGTTCCTGTCAGCATTTATCAAAAACTGTTTAGATCAAGCTCTTCTCGATATTATTTCGAGCCGATTTCTTGCAGGTACCCTTAAAAACATGTTTTAAACATAATGAACGGTTCAGATCATCAAAATAAAGGATCCCTCATTAGAAGCGCGGACTATATATGTATGAGTGAGCTTCTAATAAGGGATCCCCTATTTTGCTACGGTGTGGACCTCCTACTTCTTAATCAAATTATGATGATCTGAACCGTTCAATGTGTTTAAAACGTGTTTTTAAGGGTACCCGTAAGAGATCGGCTCAAAATAATATCCGGAAAGTCTTTGATCCGTTCAATTTTTCATAAAGCTGTTCCTGTCAGCATTTATCAAAAACTGTTTAGATCAAGCTCTTCTCGATATTATTTCGAGCCGATTTCTTGCAGGTACCCTTAAAAACATGTTTTAAACATAATGAACGGTTCAGATCATCAAAATAAAGGATCCCTCATTAGAAGCGCGGACTATATATGTATGAGTGAGCTTCTAATAAGGGATCCCCTATTTTGCTACGGTGTGGACCTCCTACTTCTTGATCAAATTATGATGATCTGAACCGTTCAATGTGTTTAAAACGTGTTTTTAAGGGTACCCTTAAGAGATCGGCTCAAAATAATATCCGGAAAGTCTTTGATCCGTTCAATTTTTCATAAAGCTGTTCCTGTCAGCATTTATCAAAAACTGTTTAGATCAAGCTCTTCTCGATATTATTTCGAGCCGATTTCTTGCAGGTACCCTTAAAAACATGTTTTAAACATAATGAACGGTTCAGATCATCAAAATAAAGGATCCCTCATTAGAAGCGCGGACTATATATGTACGAGTGAGCTTCTAATAAGGGATCCCCTATTTTGCTACGGTGTGGACCTCCTACTTCTTGATCAAATTATGATGATCTGAACCGTTCAATGTGTTTAAAACGTGTTTTTAAGGGTACCCGTAAGAGATCGGCTCAAAATAATATCCGGAAAGTCTTTGATCCGTTCAATTTTTCATAAAGCTGTTCCTGTCAGCATTTATCAAAAACTGTTTAGATCAAGCTCTTCTCGATATTATTTCGAGCCGATTTCTTGCAGGTACCCTTAAAAACATGTTTTAAACATAATGAACGGTTCAGATCATCCAAATAAAGGATCCCTCATTAGAAGCGCGGACTATATATGTACGAGTGAGCTTCTAATAAGGGATCCCCTATTTTGCTACGGTGTGGACCTCCTACTTCTTGATCAAATTATGATGATCTGAACCGTTCAATGTGTTTAAAACGTGTTTTTAAGGGTACCCGTAAGAGATCGGCTCAAAATAATATCCGGAAAGTCTTTGATCCGTTCAATTTTTCATAAAGCTGTTCCTGTCAGCATTTATCAAAAACTGTTTAGATCAAGCTCTTCTCGATATTATTTCGAGCCGATTTCTTGCAGGTACCCTTAAAAACATGTTTTAAACATAATGAACGGTTCAGATCATCAAAATAAAGGATCCCTCATTAGAAGCGCGGACTATATATGTATGAGTGAGCTTCTAATAAGGGATCCCCTATTTTGCTACGGTGTGGACCTCCTACTTCTTGATCAAATTATGATGATCTGAACCGTTCAATGTGTTTAAAACGTGTTTTTAAGGGTACCCGTAAGAGATCGGCTCAAAATAATATCCGGAAAGTCTTTGATCCGTTCAATTTTTCATAAAGCTGTTCCTGTCAGCATTTATCAAAAACTGTTTAGATCAAGCTCTTCTCGATATTATTTCGAGCCGATTTCTTGCAGGTACCCTTAAAAACATGTTTTTAAACATAATGAACGGTTCAGATCATCAAAATAAAGGATCCCTCATTAGAAGCACGGACTATATATGTATGAGTGAGCTTCTAATAAGGGATCCCCTATTTTGCTACGGTGTGGACCTCCTACTTCTTGATCAAATTATGATGATCTGAACCGTTCAATGTGTTTAAAACGTGTTTTTAAGGGTACCCGTAAGAGATCGGCTCAAAATAATATCCGGAAAGTCTTTGATCCGTTCAATTTTTCATAAAGCTGTTCCTGTCAGCATTTATCAAAAACTGTTTAGATCAAGCTCTTCTCGATATTATTTCGAGCCGATTTCTTGCAGGTACCCTTAAAAACATGTTTTAAACATAATGAACGGTTCAGATCATCAAAATAAAGGATCCCTCATTAGAAGCGCGGACTATATATGTATGAGTGAGCTTCTAATAAGGGATCCCCTATTTTGCTACGGTGTGGACCTCCTACTTCTTGATCAAATTATGATGATCTGAACCGTTCAATGTGTTTAAAACGTGTTTTTAAGGGTACCCGTAAGAGATCGGCTCAAAATAATATCCGGAAAGTCTTTGATCCGTTCAATTTTTCATAAAGCTGTTCCTGTCAGCATTTATCAAAAACTGTTTAGATCAAGCTCTTCTCGATATTATTTCGAGCCGATTTCTTGCAGGTACCCTTAAAAACATGTTTTAAACATAATGAACGGTTCAGATCATCAAAATAAAGGATCCCTCATTAGAAGCGCGGACTATATATGTATGAGTGAGCTTCTAATAAGGGATCCCCTATTTTGCTACGGTGTGGACCTCCTACTTCTTGATCAAATTATGATGATCTAAACCGTTCAATGTGTTTAAAACGTGTTTTTAAGGGTACCCGTAAGAGATCGGCTCAAAATAATATCCGGAAAGTCTTTGATCCGTTCAATTTTTCATAAAGCTGTTCCTGTCAGCATTTATCAAAAACTGTTTAGATCAAGCTCTTCTCGATATTATTTCGAGCCGATTTCTTGCAGGTACCCTTAAAAACATGTTTTAAACATAATGAACGGTTCAGATCATCAAAATAAAGGATCCCTCATTAGAAGCGCGGACTATATATGTATGAGTGAGCTTCTAATAAGGGATCCCCTATTTTGCTACGGTGTGGACCTCCTACTTCTTGATCAAATTATGATGATCTAAACCGTTCAATGTGTTTAAAACGTGTTTTTAAGGGTACCCGTAAGAGATCGGCTCAAAATAATATCCGGAAAGTCTTTGATCCGTTCAATTTTTCATAAAGCTGTTCCTGTCAGCATTTATCAAAAACTGTTTAGATCAAGCTCTTCTCGATATTATTTCGAGCCGATTTCTTGCAGGTACCCTTAAAAACATGTTTTAAACATAATGAACGGTTCAGATCATCAAAATAAAGGATCCCTCATTAGAAGCGCGGACTATATATGTATGAGTGAGCTTCTAATAAGGGATCCCCTATTTTGCTACGGTGTGGACCTCCTACTTCTTGATCAAATTATGATGATCTGAACCGTTCAATGTGTTTAAAACGTGTTTTTAAGGGTACCCGTAAGAGATCGGCTCAAAATAATATCCGGAAAGTCTTTGATCCGTTCAATTTTTCATAAAGCTGTTCCTGTCAGCATTTATCAAAAACTGTTTAGATCAAGCTCTTCTCGATATTATTTCGAGCCGATTTCTTGCAGGTACCCTTAAAAACATGTTTTAAACATAATGAACGGTTCAGATCATCAAAATAAAGGATCCCTCATTAGAAGCGCGGACTATATATGTACGAGTGAGCTTCTAATAAGGGATCCCCTATTTTGCTACGGTGTGGACCTCCTACTTCTTGATCAAATTATGATGATCTGAACCGTTCAATGTGTTTAAAACGTGTTTTTAAGGGTACCCGTAAGAGATCGGCTCAAAATAATATCCGGAAAGTCTTTGATCCGTTCAATTTTTCATAAAGCTGTTCCTGTCAGCATTTATCAAAAACTGTTTAGATCAAGCTCTTCTCGATATTATTTCGAGCCGATTTCTTGCAGGTACCCTTAAAAACATGTTTTAAACATAATGAACGGTTCAGATCATCCAAATAAAGGATCGCTCATTAGAAGCGCGGACTATATATGTATGAGTGAGCTTCTAATAAGGGATCCCCTATTTTGCTACGGTGTGGACCTCCTACTTCTTGATCAAATTATGATGATCTGAACCGTTCAATGTGTTTAAAACGTGTTTTTAAGGGTACCCGTAAGAGATCGGCTCAAAATAATATCCGGAAAGTCTTTGATCCGTTCAATTTTTCATAAAGCTGTTCCTGTCAGCATTTATCAAAAACTGTTTAGATCAAGCTCTTCTCGATATTATTTCGAGCCGATTTCTTGCAGGTACCCTTAAAAACATGTTTTAAACATAATGAACGGTTCAGATCATCAAAATAAAGGATCCCTCATTAGAAGCGCGGACTATATATGTATGAGTGAGCTTCTAATAAGGGATCCCCTATTTTGCTACGGTGTGGACCTCCTACTTCTTGATCAAATTATGATGATCTGAACCGTTCAATGTGTTTAAAACGTGTTTTTAAGGGTACCCGTAAGAGATCGGCTCAAAATAATATCCGGAAAGTCTTTGATCCGTTCAATTTTTCATAAAGCTGTTCCTGTCAGCATTTATCAAAAACTGTTTAGATCAAGCTCTTCTCGATATTATTTCGAGCCGATTTCTTGCAGGTACCCTTAAAAACATGTTTTAAACATAATGAACGGTTCAGATCATCAAAATAAAGGATCCCTCATTAGAAGCGCGGACTATATATGTATGAGTGAGCTTCTAATAAGGGATCCCCTATTTTGCTACGGTGTGGACCTCCTACTTCTTGATCAAATTATGATGATCTGAACCGTTCAATGTGTTTAAAACGTGTTTTTAAGGGTACCCGTAAGAGATCGGCTCAAAATAATATCCGGAAAGTCTTTGATCCGTTCAATTTTTCATAAAGCTGTTCCTGTCAGCATTTATCAAAAACTGTTTAGATCAAGCTCTTCTCGATATTATTTCGAGCCGATTTCTTGCAGGTACCCTTAAAAACATGTTTTAAACATAATGAACGGTTCAGATCATCAAAATAAAGGATCCCTCATTAGAAGCGCGGACTATATATGTATGAGTGAGCTTCTAATAAGGGATCCCCTATTTTGCTACGGTGTGGACCTCCTACTTCTTGATCAAATTATGATGATCTAAACCGTTCAATGTGTTTAAAACGTGTTTTTAAGGGTACCCGTAAGAGATCGGCTCAAAATAATATCCGGAAAGTCTTTGATCCGTTCAATTTTTCATAAAGCTGTTCCTGTCAGCATTTATCAAAAACTGTTTAGATCAAGCTCTTCTCGATATTATTTCGAGCCGATTTCTTGCAGGTACCCTTAAAAACATGTTTTAAACATAATGAACGGTTCAGATCATCAAAATAAAGGATCCCTCATTAGAAGCGCGGACTATATATGTATGAGTGAGCTTCTAATAAGGGATCCCCTATTTTGCTACGGTGTGGACCTCCTACTTCTTGATCAAATTATGATGATCTGAACCGTTCAATGTGTTTAAAACGTGTTTTTAAGGGTACCCGTAAGAGATCGGCTCAAAATAATATCCGGAAAGTCTTTGATCCGTTCAATTTTTCATAAAGCTGTTCCTGTCAGCATTTATCAAAAACTGTTTAGATCAAGCTCTTCTCGATATTATTTCGAGCCGATTTCTTGCAGGTACCCTTAAAAACATGTTTTAAACATAATGAACGGTTCAGATCATCAAAATAAAGGATCCCTCATTAGAAGCGCGGACTATATATGTATGAGTGAGCTTCTAATAAGGGATCCCCTATTTTGCTACGGTGTGGACCTCCTACTTCTTGATCAAATTATGATGATCTGAACCGTTCAATGTGTTTAAAACGTGTTTTTAAGGGTACCCGTAAGAGATCGGCTCAAAATAATATCCGGAAAGTCTTTGATCCGTTCAATTTTTCATAAATCTGTTCCTGTCAGCATTTATCAAAAACTGTTTAGATCAAGCTCTTCTCGATATTATTTCGAGCCGATTTCTTGCAGGTACCCTTAAAAACATGTTTTAAACATAATGAACGGTTCAGATCATCAAAATAAAGGATCCCTCATTAGAAGCGCGGACTATATATGTATGAGTGAGCTTCTAATAAGGGATCCCCTATTTTGCTACGGTGTGGACCTCCTACTTCTTGATCAAATTATGATGATCTGAACCGTTCAATGTGTTTAAAACGTGTTTTTAAGGGTACCCGTAAGAGATCGGCTCAAAATAATATCCGGAAAGTCTTTGATCCGTTCAATTTTTCATAAAGCTGTTCCTGTCAGCATTTATCAAAAACTGTTTAGATCAAGCTCTTCTCGATATTATTTCGAGCCGATTTCTTGCAGGTACCCTTAAAAACATGTTTTAAACATAATGAACGGTTCAGATCATCAAAATAAAGGATCCCTCATTAGAAGCGCGGACTATATATGTATGAGTGAGCTTCTAATAAGGGATCCCCTATTTTGCTACGGTGTGGACCTCCTACTTCTTGATCAAATTATGATGATCTGAACCGTTCAATGTGTTTAAAACGTGTTTTTAAGGGTACCCGTAAGAGATCGGCTCAAAATAATATCCGGAAAGTCTTTGATCCGTTCAATTTTTCATAAAGCTGTTCCTGTCAGCATTTATCAAAAACTGTTTAGATCAAGCTCTTCTCGATATTATTTCGAGCCGATTTCTTGCAGGTACCCTTAAAAACATGTTTTAAACATAATGAACGGTTCAGATCATCAAAATAAAGGATCCCTCATTAGAAGCGCGGACTATATATGTATGAGTGAGCTTCTAATAAGGGATCCCCTATTTTGCTACGGTGTGGACCTCCTACTTCTTAATCAAATTATGATGATCTGAACCGTTCAATGTGTTTAAAACGTGTTTTTAAGGGTACCCGTAAGAGATCGGCTCAAAATAATATCCGGAAAGTCTTTGATCCGTTCAATTTTTCATAAAGCTGTTCCTGTCAGCATTTATCAAAAACTGTTTAGATCAAGCTCTTCTCGATATTATTTCGAGCCGATTTCTTGCAGGTACCCTTAAAAACATGTTTTAAACATAATGAACGGTTCAGATCATCAAAATAAAGGATCCCTCATTAGAAGCGCGGACTATATATGTATGAGTGAGCTTCTAATAAGGGATCCCCTATTTTGCTACGGTGTGGACCTCCTACTTCTTGATCAAATTATGATGATCTGAACCGTTCAATGTGTTTAAAACGTGTTTTTAAGGGTACCCGTAAGAGATCGGCTCAAAATAATATCCGGAAAGTCTTTGATCCGTTCAATTTTTCATAAAGCTGTTCCTGTCAGCATTTATCAAAAACTGTTTAGATCAAGCTCTTCTCGATATTATTTCAAGCCGATTTCTTGCAGGTACCCTTAAAAACATGTTTTAAACATAATGAACGGTTCAGATCATCAAAATAAAGGATCCCTCATTAGAAGCGCGGACTATATATGTATGAGTGAGTTTCTAATAAGGGATCCCCTATTTTGGTACGGTGTGGACCTCCTACTTCTTGATCAAATTATGATGATCTGAACCGTTCAATGTGTTTAAAACGTGTTTTTAAGGGTACCCGTAAGAGATCGGCTCAAAATAATATCCGGAAAGTCTTTGATCCGTTCAATTTTTCATAAAGCTGTTCCTGTCAGCATTTATCAAAAACTGTTTAGATCAAGCTCTTCTCGATATTATTTCGAGCCGATTTCTTGCAGGTACCCTTAAAAACATGTTTTAAACATAATGAACGGTTCAGATCATCAAAATAAAGGATCCCTCATTAGAAGCGCGGACTATATATGTATGAGTGAGCTTCTAATAAGGGATCCCCTATTTTGCTACGGTGTGGACCTCCTACTTCTTGATCAAATTATGATGATCTAAACCGTTCAATGTGTTTAAAACGTGTTTTTAAGGGTACCCGTAAGAGATCGGCTCAAAATAATATCCGGAAAGTCTTTGATCCGTTCAATTTTTCATAAAGCTGTTCCTGTCAGCATTTATCAAAAACTGTTTAGATCAAGCTCTTCTCGATATTATTTCGAGCCGATTTCTTGCAGGTACCCTTAAAAACATGTTTTAAACATAATGAACGGTTCAGATCATCAAAATAAAGGATCCCTCATTAGAAGCGCGGACTATATATGTATGAGTGAGCTTCTAATAAGGGATCCCCTATTTTGCTACGGTGTGGACCTCCTACTTCTTGATCAAATTATGATGATCTGAACCGTTCAATGTGTTTAAAACGTGTTTTTAAGGGTACCCGTAAGAGATCGGCTCAAAATAATATCCGGAAAGTCTTTGATCCGTTCAATTTTTCATAAAGCTGTTCCTGTCAGCATTTATCAAAAACTGTTTAGATCAAGCTCTTCTCGATATTATTTCGAGCCGATTTCTTGCAGGTACCCTTAAAAACATGTTTTAAACATAATGAACGGTTCAGATCATCAAAATAAAGGATCCCTCATTAGAAGCGCGGACTATATATGTATGAGTGAGCTTCTAATAAGGGATCCCCTATTTTGCTACGGTGTGGACCTCCTACTTCTTGATCAAATTATGATGATCTGAACCGTTCAATGTGTTTAAAACGTGTTTTTAAGGGTACCCGTAAGAGATCGGCTCAAAATAATATCCGGAAAGTCTTTGATCCGTTCAATTTTTCATAAAGCTGTTCCTGTCAGCATTTATCAAAAACTGTTTAGATCAAGCTCTTCTCGATATTATTTCGAGCCGATTTCTTGCAGGTACCCTTAAAAACATGTTTTAAACATAATGAACGGTTCAGATCATCAAAATAAAGGATCCCTCATTAGAAGCGCGGACTATATATGTATGAGTGAGCTTCTAATAAGGGATCCCCTATTTTGCTACGGTGTGGACCTCCTACTTCTTGATCAAATTATGATGATCTGAACCGTTCAATGTGTTTAAAACGTGTTTTTAAGGGTACCCGTAAGAGATCGGCTCAAAATAATATCCGGAAAGTCTTTGATCCGTTCAATTTTTCATAAAGCTGTTCCTGTCAGCATTTATCAAAAACTGTTTAGATCAAGCTCTTCTCGATATTATTTCGAGCCGATTTCTTGCAGGTACCCTTAAAAACATGTTTTAAACATAATGAACGGTTCAGATCATCAAAATAAAGGATCCCTCATTAGAAGCGCGGACTATATATGTATGAGTGAGCTTCTAATAAGGGATCCCCTATTTTGCTACGGTGTGGACCTCCTACTTCTTGATCAAATTATGATGATCTGAACCGTTCAATGTGTTTAAAACGTGTTTTTAAGGGTACCCGTAAGAGATCGGCTCAAAATAATATCCGAAAAGTCTTTGATCCGTTCAATTTTTCATAAAGCTGTTCCTGTCAGCATTTATCAAAAACTGTTTAGATCAAGCTCTTCTCGATATTATTTCGAGCCGATTTCTTGCAGGTACCCTTAAAAACATGTTTTAAACATAATGAACGGTTCAGATCATCAAAATAAAGGATCCCTCATTAGAAGCGCGGACTATATATGTATGAGTGAGCTTCTAATAAGGGATCCCCTATTTTGGTACGGTGTGGACCTCCTACTTCTTGATCAAATTATGATGATCTGAACCGTTCAATGTGTTTAAAACGTGTTTTTAAGGGTACCCGTAAGAGATCGGCTCAAAATAATATCCGGAAAGTCTTTGATCCGTTCAATTTTTCATAAAGCTGTTCCTGTCAGCATTTATCAAAAACTGTTTAGATCAAGCTCTTCTCGATATTATTTCGAGCCGATTTCTTGCAGGTACCCTTAAAAACATGTTTTAAACATAATGAACGGTTCAGATCATCAAAATAAAGGATCCCTCATTAGAAGCGCGGACTATATATGTATGAGTGAGCTTCTAATAAGGGATCCCCTATTTTGCTACGGTGTGGACCTCCTACTTCTTGATCAAATTATGATGATCTGAACCGTTCAATGTGTTTAAAACATGTTTTTAAGGGTACCCGTAAGAGATCGGCTCAAAATAATATCCGGAAAGTCTTTGATCCGTTCAATTTTTCATAAAGCTGTTCCTGTCAGCATTTATCAAAAACTGTTTAGATCAAGCTCTTCTCGATATTATTTCGAGCCGATTTCTTGCAGGTACCCTTAAAAACATGTTTTAAACATAATGAACGGTTCAGATCATCAAAATAAAGGATCCCTCATTAGAAGCGCGGACTATATATGTATGAGTGAGCTTCTAATAAGGGATCCCCTATTTTGCTACGGTGTGGACCTCCTACTTCTTGATCAAATTATGATGATCTGAACCGTTCAATGTGTTTAAAACGTGTTTTTAAGGGTACCCGTAAGAGATCGGCTCAAAATAATATCCGGAAAGTCTTTGATCCGTTCAATTTTTCATAAAGCTGTTCCTGTCAGCATTTATCAAAAACTGTTTAGATCAAGCTCTTCTCGATATTATTTCGAGCCGATTTCTTGCAGGTACCCTTAAAAACATGTTTTAAACATAATGAACGGTTCAGATCATCAAAATAAAGGATCCCTCATTAGAAGCGCGGACTATATATGTATGAGTGAGCTTCTAATAAGGGATCCCCTATTTTGCTACGGTGTGGACCTCCTACTTCTTGATCAAATTATGATGATCTGAACCGTTCAATGTGTTTAAAACGTGTTTTTAAGGGTACCCGTAAGAGATCGGCTCAAAATAATATCCGGAAAGTCTTTGATCCGTTCAATTTTTCATAAAGCTGTTCCTGTCAGCATTTATCAAAAACTGTTTAGATCAAGCTCTTCTCGATATTATTTCGAGCCGATTTCTTGCAGGTACCCTTAAAAACATGTTTTAAACATAATGAACGGTTCAGATCATCAAAATAAAGGATCCCTCATTAGAAGCGCGGACTATATATGTACGAGTGAGCTTCTAACAAGGGATCCCCTATTTTGCTACGGTGTGGACCTCCTACTTCTTGATCAAATTATGATGATCTGAACCGTTCAATGTGTTTAAAACGTGTTTTTAAGGGTACCCGTAAGAGATCGGCTCAAAATAATATCCGGAAAGTCTTTGATCCGTTCAATTTTCCATAAAGCTGTTCCTGTCAGCATTTATCAAAAACTGTTTAGATCAAGCTCTTCTCGATATTATTTCGAGCCGATTTCTTGCAGGTACCCTTAAAAACATGTTTTAAACATAATGAACGGTTCAGATCATCAAAATAAAGGATCCCTCATTAGAAGCGCGGACTATATATGTATGAGTGAGCTTCTAATAAGGGATCCCCTATTTTGCTACGGTGTGGACCTCCTACTTCTTGATCAAATTATGATGATCTGAACCGTTCAATGTGTTTAAAACGTGTTTTTAAGGGTACCCGTAAGAGATCGGCTCAAAATAATATCCGGAAAGTCTTTGATCCGTTCAATTTTCCATAAAGCTGTTCCTGTCAGCATTTATCAAAAACTGTTTAGATCAAGCTCTTCTCGATATTATTTCGAGCCGATTTCTTGCAGGTACCCTTAAAAACGTGTTTTAAACATAATGAACGGTTCAGATCATCAAAATAAAGGATCCCTCATTAGAAGCGCGGACTATATATGTATGAGTGAGCTTCTAATAAGGGATCCCCTATTTTGCTACGGTGTGGACCTCCTACTTCTTGATCAAATTATGATGATCTGAACCGTTCAATGTGTTTAAAACGTGTTTTTAAGGGTACCCGTAAGAGATCGGCTCAAAATAATATCCGGAAAGTCTTTGATCCGTTCAATTTTCCATAAAGCTGTTCCTGTCAGCATTTATCAAAAACTGTTTAGATCAAGCTCTTCTCGATATTATTTCGAGCCGATTTCTTGCAGGTACCCTTAAAAACATGTTTTAAACATAATGAACGGTTCAGATCATCAAAATAAAGGATCCCTCATTAGAAGCGCGGACTATATATGTACGAGTGAGCTTCTAATAAGGGATCCCCTATTTTGCTACGGTGTGGACCTCCTACTTCTTGATCAAATTATGATGATCTGAACCGTTCAATGTGTTTAAAACGTGTTTTTAAGGGTACCCGTAAGAGATCGGCTCAAAATAATATCCGGAAAGTCTTTGATCCGTTCAATTTTCCATAAAGCTGTTCCTGTCAGCATTTATCAAAAACTGTTTAGATCAAGCTCTTCTCGATATTATTTCGAGCCGATTTCTTGCAGGTACCCTTAAAAACGTGTTTTAAACATAATGAACGGTTCAGATCATCAAAATAAAGGATCCCTCATTAGAAGCGCGGACTATATATGTACGAGTGAGCTTCTAACAAGGGATCCCCTATTTTGCTACGGTGTGGACCTCCTACTTCTTGATCAAATTATGATGATCTGAACCGTTCAATGTGTTTAAAACGTGTTTTTAAGGGTACCCGTAAGAGATCGGCTCAAAATAATATCCGGAAAGTCTTTGATCCGTTCAATTTTCCATAAAGCTGTTCCTGTCAGCATTTATCAAAAACTGTTTAGATCAAGCTCTTCTCGATATTATTTCGAGCCGATTTCTTGCAGGTACCCTTAAAAACATGTTTTAAACATAATGAACGGTTCAGATCATCAAAATAAAGGATCCCTCATTAGAAGCGCGGACTATATATGTATGAGTGAGCTTCTAATAAGGGATCCCCTATTTTGCTACGGTGTGGACCTCCTACTTCTTGATCAAATTATGATGATCTGAACCGTTCAATGTGTTTAAAACGTGTTTTTAAGGGTACCCGTAAGAGATCGGCTCAAAATAATATCCGGAAAGTCTTTGATCCGTTCAATTTTCCATAAAGCTGTTCCTGTCAGCATTTATCAAAAACTGTTTAGATCAAGCTCTTCTCGATATTATTTCGAGCCGATTTCTTGCAGGTACCCTTAAAAACGTGTTTTAAACATAATGAACGGTTCAGATCATCAAAATAAAGGATCCCTCATTAGAAGCGCGGACTATATATGTATGAGTGAGCTTCTAATAAGGGATCCCCTATTTTGCTACGGTGTGGACCTCCTACTTCTTGATCAAATTATGATGATCTGAACCGTTCAATGTGTTTAAAACGTGTTTTTAAGGGTACCCGTAAGAGATCGGCTCAAAATAATATCCGGAAAGTCTTTGATCCGTTCAATTTTCCATAAAGCTGTTCCTGTCAGCATTTATCAAAAACTGTTTAGATCAAGCTCTTCTCGATATTATTTCGAGCCGATTTCTTGCAGGTACCCTTAAAAACATGTTTTAAACATAATGAACGGTTCAGATCATCAAAATAAAGGATCCCTCATTAGAAGCGCGGACTATATATGTACGAGTGAGCTTCTAATAAGGGATCCCCTATTTTGCTACGGTGTGGACCTCCTACTTCTTGATCAAATTATGATGATCTGAACCGTTCAATGTGTTTAAAACGTGTTTTTAAGGGTACCCGTAAGAGATCGGCTCAAAATAATATCCGGAAAGTCTTTGATCCGTTCAATTTTCCATAAAGCTGTTCCTGTCAGCATTTATCAAAAACTGTTTAGATCAAGCTCTTCTCGATATTATTTCGAGCCGATTTCTTGCAGGTACCCTTAAAAACGTGTTTTAAACATAATGAACGGTTCAGATCATCAAAATAAAGGATCCCTCATTAGAAGCGCGGACTATATATGTACGAGTGAGCTTCTAATAAGGGATCCCCTATTTTGCTACGGTGTGGACCTCCTACTTCTTGATCAAATTATGATGATCTGAACCGTTCAATGTGTTTAAAACGTGTTTTTAAGGGTACCCGTAAGAGATCGGCTCAAAATAATATCCGGAAAGTCTTTGATCCGTTCAATTTTCCATAAAGCTGTTCCTGTCAGCATTTATCAAAAACTGTTTAGATCAAGCTCTTCTCGATATTATTTCGAGCCGATTTCTTGCAGGTACCCTTAAAAACATGTTTTAAACATAATGAACGGTTCAGATCATCAAAATAAAGGATCCATCATTAGAAGCGCGGACTATATATGTACGAGTGAGCTTCTAATAAGGGATCCCCTATTTTGCTACGGTGTGGACCTCCTACTTCTTGATCAAATTATGATGATCTGAACCGTTCAATGTGTTTAAAACGTGTTTTTAAGGGTACCCGTAAGAGATCGGCTCAAAATAATATCCGGAAAGTCTTTGATCCGTTCAATTTTCCATAAAGCTGTTCCTGTCAGCATTTATCAAAAACTGTTTAGATCAAGCTCTTCTCGATATTATTTCGAGCCGATTTCTTGCAGGTACCCTTAAAAACATGTTTTAAACATAATGAACGGTTCAGATCATCAAAATAAAGGATCCCTCATTAGAAGCGCGGACTATATATGTACGAGTGAGCTTCTAATAAGGGATCTCCTATTTTGCTACGGTGTGGACCTCCTACTTCTTGATCAAATTATGATGATCTGAACCGTTCAATGTGTTTAAAACGTGTTTTTAAGGGTACCCGTAAGAGATCGGCTCAAAATAATATCCGGAAAGTCTTTGATCCGTTCAATTTTTCATAAAGCTGTTCCTGTCAGCATTTATCAAAAACTGTTTAGATCAAGCTCTTCTCGATATTATTTCGAGCCGATTTCTTGCAGGTACCCTTAAAAACATGTTTTAAACATAATGAACGGTTCAGATCATCAAAATAAAGGATCCCTCATTAGAAGCGCGGACTATATATGTACGAGTGAGCTTCTAATAAGGGATCCCCTATTTTGCTACGGTGTGGACCTCCTACTTCTTGATCAAATTATGATGATCTGAACCGTTCAATGTGTTTAAAACGTGTTTTTAAGGGTACCCGTAAGAGATCGGCTCAAAATAATATCCGGAAAGTCTTTGATCCGTTCAATTTTTCATAAAGCTGTTCCTGTCAGCATTTATCAAAAACTGTTTAGATCAAGCTCTTCTCGATATTATTTCGAGCCGATTTCTTGCAGGTACCCTTAAAAACATGTTTTAAACATAATGAACGGTTCAGATCATCAAAATAAAGGATCCCTCATTAGAAGCGCGGACTATATATGTACGAGTGAGCTTCTAATAAGGGATCCCCTATTTTGCTACGGTGTGGACCTCCTACTTCTTGATCAAATTATGATGATCTGAACCGTTCAATGTGTTTAAAACGTGTTTTTAAGGGTACCCGTAAGAGATCGGCTCAAAATAATATCCGGAAAGTCTTTGATCCGTTCAATTTTTCATAAAGCTGTTCCTGTCAGCATTTATCAAAAACTGTTTAGATCAAGCTCTTCTCGATATTATTTCGAGCCGATTTCTTGCAGGTACCCTTAAAAACATGTTTTAAACATAATGAACGGTTCAGATCATCAAAATAAAGGATCCATCATTAGAAGCGCGGACTATATATGTACGAGTGAGCTTCTAATAAGGGATCCCCTATTTTGCTACGGTGTGGACCTCCTACTTCTTGATCAAATTATGATGATCTGAACCGTTCAATGTGTTTAAAACGTGTTTTTAAGGGTACCCGTAAGAGATCGGCTCAAAATAATATCCGGAAAGTCTTTGATCCGTTCAATTTTTCATAAAGCTGTTCCTGTCAGCATTTATCAAAAACTGTTTAGATCAAGCTCTTCTCGATATTATTTCGAGCCGATTTCTTGCAGGTACCCTTAAAAACATGTTTTAAACATAATGAACGGTTCAGATCATCAAAATAAAGGATCCCTCATTAGAAGCGCGGACTATATATGTATGAGTGAGCTTCTAATAAGGGATCCCCTATTTTGCTACGGTGTGGACCTCCTACTTCTTGATCAAATTATGATGATCTGAACCGTTCAATGTGTTTAAAACGTGTTTTTAAGGGTACCCGTAAGAGATCGGCTCAAAATAATATCCGGAAAGTCTTTGATCCGTTCAATTTTCCATAAAGCTGTTCCTGTCAGCATTTATCAAAAACTGTTTAGATCAAGCTCTTCTCGATATTATTTCGAGCCGATTTCTTGCAGGTACCCTTAAAAACATGTTTTAAACATAATGAACGGTTCAGATCATCAAAATAAAGGATCCCTCATTAGAAGCGCGGACTATATATGTACGAGTGAGCTTCTAATAAGGGATCCCCTATTTTGCTACGGTGTGGACCTCCTACTTCTTGATCAAATTATGATGATCTGAACCGTTCAATGTGTTTAAAACGTGTTTTTAAGGGTACCCGTAAGAGATCGGCTCAAAATAATATCCGGAAAGTCTTTGATCCGTTCAATTTTTCATAAAGCTGTTCCTGTCAGCATTTATCAAAAACTGTTTAGATCAAGCTCTTCTCGATATTATTTCGAGCCGATTTCTTGCAGGTCCCCTTAAAAACATGTTTTAAACATAATGAACGGTTCAGATCATCAAAATAAAGGATCCCTCATTAGAAGCGCGGACTATATATGTACGAGTGAGCTTCTAATAAGGGATCCCCTATTTTGCTACGGTGTGGACCTCCTACTTCTTGATCAAATTATGATGATCTGAACCGTTCAATGTGTTTAAAACGTGTTTTTAAGGGTACCCGTAAGAGATCGGCTCAAAATAATATCCGGAAAGTCTTTGATCCGTTCAATTTTTCATAAAGCTGTTCCTGTCAGCATTTATCAAAAACTGTTTAGATCAAGCTCTTCTCGATATTATTTCGAGCCGATTTCTTGCAGGTACCCTTAAAAACATGTTTTAAACATAATGAACGGTTCAGATCATCAAAATAAAGGATCCCTCATTAGAAGCGCGGACTATATATGTACGAGTGAGCTTCTAATAAGGGATCCCCTATTTTGCTACGGTGTGGACCTCCTACTTCTTGATCAAATTATGATGATCTGAACCGTTCAATGTGTTTAAAACGTGTTTTTAAGGGTACCCGTAAGAGATCGGCTCAAAATAATATCCGGAAAGTCTTTGATCCGTTCAATTTTTCATAAAGCTGTTCCTGTCAGCATTTATCAAAAACTGTTTAGATCAAGCTCTTCTCGATATTATTTCGAGCCGATTTCTTGCAGGTACCCTTAAAAACATGTTTTAAACATAATGAACGGTTCAGATCATCAAAATAAAGGATCCCTCATTAGAAGCGCGGACTATATATGTACGAGTGAGCTTCTAATAAGGGATCCCCTATTTTGCTACGGTGTGGACCTCCTACTTCTTGATCAAATTATGATGATCTGAACCGTTCAATGTGTTTAAAACGTTTTTTTAAGGGTACCCGTAAGAGATCGGCTCAAAATAATATCCGGAAAGTCTTTGATCCGTTCAATTTTTCATAAAGCTGTTCCTGTCAGCATTTATCAAAAACTGTTTAGATCAAGCTCTTCTCGATATTATTTCGAGCCGATTTCTTGCAGGTACCCTTAAAAACATGTTTTAAACATAATGAACGGTTCAGATCATCAAAATAAAGGATCCCTCATTAGAAGCGCGGACTATATATGTACGAGTGAGCTTCTAATAAGGGATCCCCTATTTTGCTACGGTGTGGACCTCCTACTTCTTGATCAAATTATGATGATCTGAACCGTTCAATGTGTTTAAAACGTGTTTTTAAGGGTACCCGTAAGAGATCGGCTCAAAATAATATCCGGAAAGTCTTTGATCCGTTCAATTTTTCATAAAGCTGTTCCTGTCAGCATTTATCAAAAACTGTTTAGATCAAGCTCTTCTCGATATTATTTCGAGCCGATTTCTTGCAGGTAACCTTAAAAACATGTTTTAAACATAATGAACGGTTCAGATCATCAAAATAAAGGATCCCTCATTAGAAGCGCGGACTATATATGTATGAGTGAGCTTCTAATAAGGGATCCCCTATTTTGCTACGGTGTGGACCTCCTACTTCTTGATCAAATTATGATGATCTGAACCGTTCAATGTGTTTAAAACGTGTTTTTAAGGGTACCCGTAAGAGATCGGCTCAAAATAATATCCGGAAAGTCTTTGATCCGTTCAATTTTCCATAAAGCTGTTCCTGTCAGCATTTATCAAAAACTGTTTAGATCAAGCTCTTCTCGATATTATTTCGAGCCGATTTCTTGCAGGTACCCTTAAAAACATGTTTTAAACATAATGAACGGTTCAGATCATCAAAATAAAGGATCCCTCATTAGAAGCGCGGACTATATATGTATGAGTGAGCTTCTAATAAGGGATCCCCTATTTTGCTACGGTGTGGACCTCCTACTTCTTGATCAAATTATGATGATCTGAACCGTTCAATGTGTTTAAAACGTGTTTTTAAGGGTACCCGTAAGAGATCGGCTCAAAATAATATCCGGAAAGTCTTTGATCCGTTCAATTTTCCATAAAGCTGTTCCTGTCAGCATTTATCAAAAACTGTTTAGATCAAGCTCTTCTCGATATTATTTCGAGCCGATTTCTTGCAGGTACCCTTAAAAACATGTTTTAAACATAATGAACGGTTCAGATCATCAAAATAAAGGATCCCTCATTAGAAGCGCGGACTATATATGTACGAGTGAGCTTCTAATAAGGGATCCCCTATTTTGCTACGGTGTGGACCTCCTACTTCTTGATCAAATTATGATGATCTGAACCGTTCAATGTGTTTAAAACGTGTTTTTAAGGGTACCCGTAAGAGATCGGCTCAAAATAATATCCGGAAAGTCTTTGATCCGTTCAATTTTTCATAAAGCTGTTCCTGTCAGCATTTACCAAAAACTATTTAGATCAAGCTCTCTTCTCGATATTATTTCGAGCCGATTTCTTGCAGGTACCCTTAAAAACATGTTTTAAACATAATGAACGGTTCAGATCATCAAAATAAAGGATCCCTCATTAGAAGCGCGGACTATATATGTACGAGTGAGCTTCTAATAAGGGATCCCCTATTTTGCTACGGTGTGGACCTCCTACTTCTTGATCAAATTATGATGATCTGAACCGTTCAATGTGTTTAAAACGTGTTTTTAAGGGTACCCGTAAGAGATCGGCTCAAAATAATATCCGGAAAGTCTTTGATCCGTTCAATTTTTCATAAAGCTGTTCCTGTCAGCATTTATCAAAAACTGTTTAGATCAAGCTCTTCTCGATATTATTTCGAGCCGATTTCTTGCAGGTACCCTTAAAAACATGTTTTAAACATAATGAACGGTTCAGATCATCAAAATAAAGGATCCCTCATTAGAAGCGCGGACTATATATGTACGAGTGAGCTTCTAATAAGGGATCCCCTATTTTGCTACGGTGTGGACCTCCTACTTCTTGATCAAATTATGATGATCTGAACCGTTCAATGTGTTTAAAACGTGTTTTTAAGGGTACCCGTAAGAGATCGGCTCAAAATAATATCCGGAAAGTCTTTGATCCGTTCAATTTTTCATAAAGCTGTTCCTGTCAGCATTTATCAAAAACTGTTTAGATCAAGCTCTTCTCGATATTATTTCGAGCCGATTTCTTGCAGGTACCCTTAAAAACATGTTTTAAACATAATGAACGGTTCAGATCATCAAAATAAAGGATCCCTCATTAGAAGCGCGGACTATATATGTACGAGTGAGCTTCTAATAAGGGATCCCCTATTTTGCTACGGTGTGGACCTCCTACTTCTTGATCAAATTATGATGATCTGAACCGTTCAATGTGTTTAAAACGTGTTTTTAAGGGTACCCGTAAGAGATCGGCTCAAAATAATATCCGGAAAGTCTTTGATCCGTTCAATTTTTCATAAAGCTGTTCCTGTCAGCATTTATCAAAAACTGTTTAGATCAAGCTCTTCTCGATATTATTTCGAGCCGATTTCTTGCAGGTACCCTTAAAAACATGTTTTAAACATAATGAACGGTTCAGATCATCAAAATAAAGGATCCCTCATTAGAAGCGCGGACTATATATGTACGAGTGAGCTTCTAATAAGGGATCCCCTATTTTGCTACGGTGTGGACCTCCTACTTCTTGATCAAATTATGATGATCTGAACCGTTCAATGTGTTTAAAACGTGTTTTTAAGGGTACCCGTAAGAGATCGGCTCAAAATAATATCCGGAAAGTCTTTGATCCGTTCAATTTTTCATAAAGCTGTTCCTGTCAGCATTTATCAAAAACTGTTTAGATCAAGCTCTTCTCGATATTATTTCGAGCCGATTTCTTGCAGGTCCCCTTAAAAACATGTTTTAAACATAATGAACGGTTCAGATCATCAAAATAAAGGATCCCTCATTAGAAGCGCGGACTATATATGTACGAGTGAGCTTCTAATAAGGGATCCCCTATTTTGCTACGGTGTGGACCTCCTACTTCTTGATCAAATTATGATGATCTGAACCGTTCAATGTGTTTAAAACGTGTTTTTAAGGGTACCCGTAAGAGATCGGCTCAAAATAATATCCGGAAAGTCTTTGATCCGTTCAATTTTTCATAAAGCTGTTCCTGTCAGCATTTATCAAAAACTGTTTAGATCAAGCTCTTCTCGATATTATTTCGAGCCGATTTCTTGCAGGTACCCTTAAAAACATGTTTTAAACATAATGAACGGTTCAGATCATCAAAATAAAGGATCCCTCATTAGAAGCGCGGACTATATATGTACGAGTGAGCTTCTAATAAGGGATCCCCTATTTTGCTACGGTGTGGACCTCCTACTTCTTGATCAAATTATGATGATCTGAACCGTTCAATGTGTTTAAAACGTGTTTTTAAGGGTACCCGTAAGAGATCGGCTCAAAATAATATCCGGAAAGTCTTTGATCCGTTCAATTTTTCATAAAGCTGTTCCTGTCAGCATTTATCAAAAACTGTTTAGATCAAGCTCTTCTCGATATTATTTCGAGCCGATTTCTTGCAGGTACCCTTAAAAACATGTTTTAAACATAATGAACGGTTCAGATCATCAAAATAAAGGATCCCTCATTAGAAGCGCGGACTATATATGTACGAGTGAGCTTCTAATAAGGGATCCCCTATTTTGCTACGGTGTGGACCTCCTACTTCTTGATCAAATTATGATGATCTGAACCGTTCAATGTGTTTAAAACGTTTTTTTAAGGGTACCCGTAAGAGATCGGCTCAAAATAATATCCGGAAAGTCTTTGATCCGTTCAATTTTTCATAAAGCTGTTCCTGTCAGCATTTATCAAAAACTGTTTAGATCAAGCTCTTCTCGATATTATTTCGAGCCGATTTCTTGCAGGTACCCTTAAAAACATGTTTTAAACATAATGAACGGTTCAGATCATCAAAATAAAGGATCCCTCATTAGAAGCGCGGACTATATATGTACGAGTGAGCTTCTAATAAGGGATCCCCTATTTTGCTACGGTGTGGACCTCCTACTTCTTGATCAAATTATGATGATCTGAACCGTTCAATGTGTTTAAAACGTGTTTTTAAGGGTACCCGTAAGAGATCGGCTCAAAATAATATCCGGAAAGTCTTTGATCCGTTCAATTTTTCATAAAGCTGTTCCTGTCAGCATTTATCAAAAACTGTTTAGATCAAGCTCTTCTCGATATTATTTCGAGCCGATTTCTTGCAGGTAACCTTAAAAACATGTTTTAAACATAATGAACGGTTCAGATCATCAAAATAAAGGATCCCTCATTAGAAGCGCGGACTATATATGTATGAGTGAGCTTCTAATAAGGGATCCCCTATTTTGCTACGGTGTGGACCTCCTACTTCTTGATCAAATTATGATGATCTGAACCGTTCAATGTGTTTAAAACGTGTTTTTAAGGGTACCCGTAAGAGATCGGCTCAAAATAATATCCGGAAAGTCTTTGATCCGTTCAATTTTCCATAAAGCTGTTCCTGTCAGCATTTATCAAAAACTGTTTAGATCAAGCTCTTCTCGATATTATTTCGAGCCGATTTCTTGCAGGTACCCTTAAAAACATGTTTTAAACATAATGAACGGTTCAGATCATCAAAATAAAGGATCCCTCATTAGAAGCGCGGACTATATATGTATGAGTGAGCTTCTAATAAGGGATCCCCTATTTTGCTACGGTGTGGACCTCCTACTTCTTGATCAAATTATGATGATCTGAACCGTTCAATGTGTTTAAAACGTGTTTTTAAGGGTACCCGTAAGAGATCGGCTCAAAATAATATCCGGAAAGTCTTTGATCCGTTCAATTTTCCATAAAGCTGTTCCTGTCAGCATTTATCAAAAACTGTTTAGATCAAGCTCTTCTCGATATTATTTCGAGCCGATTTCTTGCAGGTACCCTTAAAAACATGTTTTAAACATAATGAACGGTTCAGATCATCAAAATAAAGGATCCCTCATTAGAAGCGCGGACTATATATGTACGAGTGAGCTTCTAATAAGGGATCCCCTATTTTGCTACGGTGTGGACCTCCTACTTCTTGATCAAATTATGA
Organism: Arctostaphylos glauca; assembly: GCA_019985065.2. Classification (NCBI taxonomy): domain Eukaryota; kingdom Viridiplantae; phylum Streptophyta; class Magnoliopsida; order Ericales; family Ericaceae; genus Arctostaphylos; species Arctostaphylos glauca. The sequence goes on from JAHSPW020000023.1 coordinate 1,385,992, forward strand.
TGATCTGAACCGTTCAATGTGTTTAAAACGTGTTTTTAAGGGTACCCGTAAGAGATCGGCTCAAAATAATATCCGGAAAGTCTTTGATCCGTTCAATTTTTCATAAAGCTGTTCCTGTCAGCATTTACCAAAAACTATTTAGATCAAGCTCTCTTCTCGATATTATTTCGAGCCGATTTCTTGCAGGTACCCTTAAAAACATGTTTTAAACATAATGAACGGTTCAGATCATCAAAATAAAGGATCCCTCATTAGAAGCGCGGACTATATATGTACGAGTGAGCTTCTAATAAGGGATCCCCTATTTTGCTACGGTGTGGACCTCCTACTTCTTGATCAAATTATGATGATCTGAACCGTTCAATGTGTTTAAAACGTGTTTTTAAGGGTACCCGTAAGAGATCGGCTCAAAATAATATCCGGAAAGTCTTTGATCCGTTCAATTTTTCATAAAGCTGTTCCTGTCAGCATTTATCAAAAACTGTTTAGATCAAGCTCTTCTCGATATTATTTCGAGCCGATTTCTTGCAGGTACCCTTAAAAACATGTTTTAAACATAATGAACGGTTCAGATCATCAAAATAAAGGATCCCTCATTAGAAGCGCGGACTATATATGTACGAGTGAGCTTCTAATAAGGGATCCCCTATTTTGCTACGGTGTGGACCTCCTACTTCTTGATCAAATTATGATGATCTGAACCGTTCAATGTGTTTAAAACGTGTTTTTAAGGGTACCCGTAAGAGATCGGCTCAAAATAATATCCGGAAAGTCTTTGATCCGTTCAATTTTTCATAAAGCTGTTCCTGTCAGCATTTATCAAAAACTGTTTAGATCAAGCTCTTCTCGATATTATTTCGAGCCGATTTCTTGCAGGTACCCTTAAAAACATGTTTTAAACATAATGAACGGTTCAGATCATCAAAATAAAGGATCCCTCATTAGAAGCGCGGACTATATATGTACGAGTGAGCTTCTAATAAGGGATCCCCTATTTTGCTACGGTGTGGACCTCCTACTTCTTGATCAAATTATGATGATCTGAACCGTTCAATGTGTTTAAAACGTGTTTTTAAGGGTACCCGTAAGAGATCGGCTCAAAATAATATCCGGAAAGTCTTTGATCCGTTCAATTTTTCATAAAGCTGTTCCTGTCAGCATTTATCAAAAACTGTTTAGATCAAGCTCTTCTCGATATTATTTCGAGCCGATTTCTTGCAGGTACCCTTAAAAACATGTTTTAAACATAATGAACGGTTCAGATCATCAAAATAAAGGATCCCTCATTAGAAGCGCGGACTATATATGTACGAGTGAGCTTCTAATAAGGGATCCCCTATTTTGCTACGGTGTGGACCTCCTACTTCTTGATCAAATTATGATGATCTGAACCGTTCAATGTGTTTAAAACGTGTTTTTAAGGGTACCCGTAAGAGATCGGCTCAAAATAATATCCGGAAAGTCTTTGATCCGTTCAATTTTTCATAAAGCTGTTCCTGTCAGCATTTACCAAAAACTATTTAGATCAAGCTCTCTTCTCGATATTATTTCGAGCCGATTTCTTGCAGGTACCCTTAAAAACATGTTTTAAACATAATGAACGGTTCAGATCATCAAAATAAAGGATCCCTCATTAGAAGCGCGGACTATATATGTACGAGTGAGCTTCTAATAAGGGATCCCCTATTTTGCTACGGTGTGGACCTCCTACTTCTTGATCAAATTATGATGATCTGAACCGTTCAATGTGTTTAAAACGTGTTTTTAAGGGTACCCGTAAGAGATCGGCTCAAAATAATATCCGGAAAGTCTTTGATCCGTTCAATTTTTCATAAAACTGTTCCTGTCAGCATTTACCAAAAACTATTTAGATCAAGCTCTCTTCTCGATATTATTTCGAGCCGATTTCTTGCAGGTACCCTTAAAAACATGTTTTAAACATAATGAACGGTTCAGATCATCAAAATAAAGGATCCCTCATTAGAAGCGCGGACTATATATGTATGAGTGAGCTTCTAATAAGGGATCCCCTATTTTGCTACGGTGTGGACCTCCTACTTCTTGATCAAATTATGATGATCTGAACCGTTCAATGTGTTTAAAACGTGTTTTTAAGGGTACCCGTAAGAGATCGGCTCAAAATAATATCCGGAAAGTCTTTGATCCGTTCAATTTTTCATAAAGCTGTTCCTGTCAGCATTTATCAAAAACTGTTTAGATCAAGCTCTCTTCTCGATATTATTTCGAGCCGATTTCTTGCAGGTACCCTTAAAAACATGTTTTAAACATAATGAACGGTTCAGATCATCAAAATAAAGGATCCCTCATTAGAAGCGCGGACTATATATGTATGAGTGAGCTTCTAATAAGGGATCCCCTATTTTGCTACGGTGTGGACCTCCTACTTCTTGATCAAATTATGATGATCTGAACCGTTCAATGTGTTTAAAACGTGTTTTTAAGGGTACCCGTAAGAGATCGGCTCAAAATAATATCCGGAAAGTCTTTGATCCGTTCAATTTTTCATAAAGCTGTTCCTGTCAGCATTTATCAAAAACTGTTTAGATCAAGCTCTCTTCTCGATATTATTTCGAGCCGATTTCTTGCAGGTACCCTTAAAAACATGTTTTAAACATAATGAACGGTTCAGATCATCAAAATAAAGGATCCCTCATTAGAAGCGCGGACTATATATGTATGAGTGAGCTTCTAATAAGGGATCCCCTATTTTGCTACGGTGTGGACCTCCTACTTCTTGATCAAATTATGATGATCTGAACCGTTCAATGTGTTTAAAACGTGTTTCTAAGGGTACCCGTAAGAGATCGGCTCAAAATAATATCCGGAAAGTCTTTGATCCGTTCAATTTTTCATAAAGCTGTTCCTGTCAGCATTTATCAAAAACTGTTTAGATCAAGCTCTTCTCGATATTATTTCGAACCGATTTCTTGCAGGTACCCTTAAAAACATGTTTTAAACATAATGAACGGTTCAGATCATCAAAATAAAGGATCCCTCATTAGAAGCGCGGACTATATATGTATGAGTGAGCTTCTAATAAGGGATCCCCTATTTTGCTACGGTGTGGACCTCCTACTTCTTGATCAAATTATGATGATCTGAACCGTTCAATGTGTTTAAAACGTGTTTCTAAGGGTACCCGTAAGAGATCGGCTCAAAATAATATCCGGAAAGTCTTTGATCCGTTCAATTTTTCATAAAGCTGTTCCTGTCAGCATTTATCAAAAACTGTTTAGATCAAGCTCTTCTCGATATTATTTCGAGCCGATTTCTTGCAGGTACCCTTAAAAACATGTTTTAAACATAATGAACGGTTCAGATCATCAAAATAAAGGATCCCTCATTAGAAGCGCGGACTATATATGTATGAGTGAGCTTCTAATAAGGGATCCCCTATTTTGCTACGGTGTGGACCTCCTACTTCTTGATCAAATTATGATGATCTGAACCGTTCAATGTGTTTAAAACGTGTTTCTAAGGGTACCCGTAAGAGATCGGCTCAAAATAATATCCGGAAAGTCTTTGATCCGTTCAATTTTTCATAAAGCTGTTCCTGTCAGCATTTATCAAAAACTGTTTAGATCAAGCTCTTCTCGATATTATTTCGAGCCGATTTCTTGCAGGTACCCTTAAAAACATGTTTTAAACATAATGAACGGTTCAGATCATCAAAATAAAGGATCCCTCATTAGAAGCGCGGACTATATATGTATGAGTGAGCTTCTAATAAGGGATCCCCTATTTTGCTACGGTGTGGACCTCCTACTTCTTGATCAAATTATGATGATCTGAACCGTTCAATGTGTTTAAAACGTGTTTCTAAGGGTACCCGTAAGAGATCGGCTCAAAATAATATCCGGAAAGTCTTTGATCCGTTCAATTTTTCATAAAGCTGTTCCTGTCAGCATTTATCAAAAACTGTTTAGATCAAGCTCTTCTCGATATTATTTCGAGCCGATTTCTTGCAGGTACCCTTAAAAACATGTTTTAAACATAATGAACGGTTCAGATCATCAAAATAAAGGATCCCTCATTAGAAGCGCGGACTATATATGTATGAGTGAGCTTCTAATAAGGGATCCCCTATTTTGCTACGGTGTGGACCTCCTACTTCTTGATCAAATTATGATGATCTGAACCGTTCAATGTGTTTAAAACGTGTTTCTAAGGGTACCCGTAAGACATCGGCTCAAAATAATATCCGGAAAGTCTTTGATCCGTTCAATTTTTCATAAAGCTGTTCCTGTCAGCATTTATCAAAAACTGTTTAGATCAAGCTCTTCTCGATATTATTTCGAGCCGATTTCCTGCAGGTACCCTTAAAAACATGTTTTAAACATAATGAACGGTTCAGATCATCAAAATAAAGGATCCCTCATTAGAAGCGCGGACTATATATGTATGAGTGAGCTTCTAATAAGGGATCCCCTATTTTGCTACGGTGTGGACCTCCTACTTCTTGATCAAATTATGATGATCTGAACCGTTCAATGTGTTTAAAACGTGTTTCTAAGGGTACCCGTAAGAGATCGGCTCAAAATAATATCCGGAAAGTCTTTGATCCGTTCAATTTTTCATAAAGCTGTTCCTGTCAGCATTTATCAAAAACTGTTTAGATCAAGCTCTTCTCGATATTATTTCGAGCCGATTTCTTGCAGGTACCCTTAAAAACATGTTTTAAACATAATGAACGGTTCAGATCATCAAAATAAAGGATCCCTCATTAGAAGCGCGGACTATATATCTATGAGTGAGCTTCTAATAAGGGATCCCCTATTTTGCTACGGTGTGGACCTCCTACTTCTTGATCAAATTATGATGATCTGAACCGTTCAATGTGTTTAAAACGTGTTTCTAAGGGTACCCGTAAGAGATCGGCTCAAAATAATATCCGGAAAGTCTTTGATCCGTTCAATTTTTCATAAAGCTGTTCCTGTCAGCATTTATCAAAAACTGTTTAGATCAAGCTCTTCTCGATATTATTTCGAGCCGATTTCTTGCAGGTACCCTTAAAAACATGTTTTAAACATAATGAACGGTTCAGATCATCAAAATAAAGGATCCCTCATTAGAAGCGCGGACTATATATGTATGAGTGAGCTTCTAATAAGGGATCCCCTATTTTGCTACGGTGTGGACCTCCTACTTCTTGATCAAATTATGATGATCTGAACCGTTCAATGTGTTTAAAACGTGTTTCTAAGGGTACCCGTAAGAGATCGGCTCAAAATAATATCCGGAAAGTCTTTGATCCGTTCAATTTTTCATAAAGCTGTTCCTGTCAGCATTTATCAAAAACTGTTTAGATCAAGCTCTTCTCGATATTTTTTCGAGCCGATTTCTTGCAGGTACCCTTAAAAACATGTTTTAAACATAATGAACGGTTCAGATCATCAAAATAAAGGATCCCTCATTAGAAGCGCGGACTATATATGTATGAGTGAGCTTCTAATAAGGGATCCCCTATTTTGCTACGGTGTGGACCTCCTACTTCTTGATCAAATTATGATGATCTGAACCGTTCAATGTGTTTAAAACGTGTTTCTAAGGGTACCCGTAAGAGATCGGCTCAAAATAATATCCGGAAAGTCTTTGATCCGTTCAATTTTTCATAAAGCTGTTCCTGTCAGCATTTATCAAAAACTGTTTAGATCAAGCTCTCCTCGATATTATTTCGAGCCGATTTCCTGCAGGTACCCTTAAAAACATGTTTTAAACATAATGAACGGTTCAGATCATCAAAATAAAGGATCCCTCATTAGAAGCGCGGACTATATATGTATGAGTGAGCTTCTAATAAGGGATCCCCTATTTTGCTACGGTGTGGACCTCCTACTTCTTGATCAAATTATGATGATCTGAACCGTTCAATGTGTTTAAAACGTGTTTCTAAGGGTACCCGTAAGACATCGGCTCAAAATAATATCCGGAAAGTCTTTGATCCGTTCAATTTTTCATAAAGCTGTTCCTGTCAGCATTTATCAAAAACTGTTTAGATCAAGCTCTTCTCGATATTATTTCGAGCCGATTTCCTGCAGGTACCCTTAAAAACATGTTTTAAACATAATGAACGGTTCAGATCATCAAAATAAAGGATCCCTCATTAGAAGCGCGGACTATATATGTATGAGTGAGCTTCTAATAAGGGATCCCCTATTTTGCTACGGTGTGGACCTCCTACTTCTTGATCAAATTATGATGATCTGAACCGTTCAATGTGTTTAAAACGTGTTTCTAAGGGTACCCGTAAGACATCGGCTCAAAATAATATCCGGAAAGTCTTTGATCCGTTCAATTTTTCATAAAGCTGTTCCTGTCAGCATTTATCAAAAACTGTTTAGATCAAGCTCTTCTCGATATTATTTCGAGCCGATTTCTTGCAGGTACCCTTAAAAACATGTTTTAAACATAATGAACGGTTCAGATCATCAAAATAAAGGATCCCTCATTAGAAGCGCGGACTATATATGTATGAGTGAGCTTCTAATAAGGGATCCCCTATTTTGCTACGGTGTGGACCTCCTACTTCTTGATCAAATTATGATGATCTGAACCGTTCAATGTGTTTAAAACGTGTTTCTAAGGGTACCCGTAAGAGATCGGCTCAAAATAATATCCGGAAAGTCTTTGATCCGTTCAATTTTTCATAAAGCTGTTCCTGTCAGCATTTATCAAAAACTGTTTAGATCAAGCTCTTCTCGATATTATTTCGAGCCGATTTCTTGCAGGTACCCTTAAAAACATGTTTTAAACATAATGAACGGTTCAGATCATCAAAATAAAGGATCCCTCATTAGAAGCGCGGACTATATATGTATGAGTGAGCTTCTAATAAGGGATCCCCTATTTTGCTACGGTGTGGACCTCCTACTTCTTGATCAAATTATGATGATCTGAACCGTTCAATGTGTTTAAAACGTGTTTCTAAGGGTACCCGTAAGAGATCGGCTCAAAATAATATCCGGAAAGTCTTTGATCCGTTCAATTTTTCATAAAGCTGTTCCTGTCAGCATTTATCAAAAACTGTTTAGATCAAGCTCTTCTCGATATTATTTCGAGCCGATTTCTTGCAGGTACCCTTAAAAACATGTTTTAAACATAATGAACGGTTCAGATCATCAAAATAAAGGATCCCTCATTAGAAGCGCGGACTATATATGTATGAGTGAGCTTCTAATAAGGGATCCCCTATTTTGCTACGGTGTGGACCTCCTACTTCTTGATCAAATTATGATGATCTGAACCGTTCAATGTGTTTAAAACGTGTTTCTAAGGGTACCCGTAAGACATCGGCTCAAAATAATATCCGGAAAGTCTTTGATCCGTTCAATTTTTCATAAAGCTGTTCCTGTCAGCATTTATCAAAAACTGTTTAGATCAAGCTCTTCTCGATATTATTTCGAGCCGATTTCCTGCAGGTACCCTTAAAAACATGTTTTAAACATAATGAACGGTTCAGATCATCAAAATAAAGGATCCCTCATTAGAAGCGCGGACTATATATGTATGAGTGAGCTTCTAATAAGGGATCCCCTATTTTGCTACGGTGTGGACCTCCTACTTCTTGATCAAATTATGATGATCTGAACCGTTCAATGTGTTTAAAACGTGTTTCTAAGGGTACCCGTAAGACATCGGCTCAAAATAATATCCGGAAAGTCTTTGATCCGTTCAATTTTTCATAAAGCTGTTCCTGTCAGCATTTATCAAAAACTGTTTAGATCAAGCTCTTCTCGATATTATTTCGAGCCGATTTCTTGCAGGTACCCTTAAAAACATGTTTTAAACATAATGAACGGTTCAGATCATCAAAATAAAGGATCCCTCATTAGAAGCGCGGACTATATATGTATGAGTGAGCTTCTAATAAGGGATCCCCTATTTTGCTACGGTGTGGACCTCCTACTTCTTGATCAAATTATGATGATCTGAACCGTTCAATGTGTTTAAAACGTGTTTCTAAGGGTACCCGTAAGAGATCGGCTCAAAATAATATCCGGAAAGTCTTTGATCCGTTCAATTTTTCATAAAGCTGTTCCTGTCAGCATTTATCAAAAACTGTTTAGATCAAGCTCTTCTCGATATTATTTCGAGCCGATTTCTTGCAGGTACCCTTAAAAACATGTTTTAAACATAATGAACGGTTCAGATCATCAAAATAAAGGATCCCTCATTAGAAGCGCGGACTATATATGTATGAGTGAGCTTCTAATAAGGGATCCCCTATTTTGCTACGGTGTGGACCTCCTACTTCTTGATCAAATTATGATGATCTGAACCGTTCAATGTGTTTAAAACGTGTTTCTAAGGGTACCCGTAAGAGATCGGCTCAAAATAATATCCGGAAAGTCTTTGATCCGTTCAATTTTTCATAAAGCTGTTCCTGTCAGCATTTATCAAAAACTGTTTAGATCAAGCTCTTCTCGATATTATTTCGAGCCGATTTCCTGCAGGTACCCTTAAAAACATGTTTTAAACATAATGAACGGTTCAGATCATCAAAATAAAGGATCCCTCATTAGAAGCGCGGACTATATATGTATGAGTGAGCTTCTAATAAGGGATCCCCTATTTTGCTACGGTGTGGACCTCCTACTTCTTGATCAAATTATGATGATCTGAACCGTTCAATGTGTTTAAAACGTGTTTCTAAGGGTACCCGTAAGAGATCGGCTCAAAATAATATCCGGAAAGTCTTTGATCCGTTCAATTTTTCATAAAGCTGTTCCTGTCAGCATTTATCAAAAACTGTTTAGATCAAGCTCTTCTCGATATTATTTCGAGCCGATTTCCTGCAGGTACCCTTAAAAACATGTTTTAAACATAATGAACGGTTCAGATCATCAAAATAAAGGATCCCTCATTAGAAGCGCGGACTATATATGTATGAGTGAGCTTCTAATAAGGGATCCCCTATTTTGCTACGGTGTGGACCTCCTACTTCTTGATCAAATTATGATGATCTGAACCGTTCAATGTGTTTAAAACGTGTTTCTAAGGGTACCCGTAAGACATCGGCTCAAAATAATATCCGGAAAGTCTTTGATCCGTTCAATTTTTCATAAAGCTGTTCCTGTCAGCATTTATCAAAAACTGTTTAGATCAAGCTCTTCTCGATATTATTTCGAGCCGATTTCCTGCAGGTACCCTTAAAAACATGTTTTAAACATAATGAACGGTTCAGATCATCAAAATAAAGGATCCCTCATTAGAAGCGCGGACTATATATGTATGAGTGAGCTTCTAATAAGGGATCCCCTATTTTGCTACGGTGTGGACCTCCTACTTCTTGATCAAATTATGATGATCTGAACCGTTCAATGTGTTTAAAACGTGTTTCTAAGGGTACCCGTAAGAGATCGGCTCAAAATAATATCCGGAAAGTCTTTGATCCGTTCAATTTTTCATAAAGCTGTTCCTGTCAGCATTTATCAAAAACTGTTTAGATCAAGCTCTTCTCGATATTATTTCGAGCCGATTTCCTGCAGGTACCCTTAAAAACATGTTTTAAACATAATGAACGGTTCAGATCATCAAAATAAAGGATCCCTCATTAGAAGCGCGGACTATATATGTATGAGTGAGCTTCTAATAAGGGATCCCCTATTTTGCTACGGTGTGGACCTCCAACTTCTTGATCAAATTATGATGATCTGAACCGTTCAATGTGTTTAAAACGTGTTTCTAAGGGTACCCGTAAGAGATCGGCTCAAAATAATATCCGGAAAGTCTTTGATCCGTTCAATTTTTCATAAAGCTGTTCCTGTCAGCATTTATCAAAAACTGTTTAGATCAAGCTCTTCTCGATATTATTTCGAGCCGATTTCCTGCAGGTACCCTTAAAAACATGTTTTAAACATAATGAACGGTTCAGATCATCAAAATAAAGGATCCCTCATTAGAAGCGCGGACTATATATGTATGAGTGAGCTTCTAATAAGGGATCCCCTATTTTGCTACGGTGTGGACCTCCTACTTCTTGATCAAATTATGATGATCTGAACCGTTCAATGTGTTTAAAACGTGTTTCTAAGGGTACCCGTAAGAGATCGGCTCAAAATAATATCCGGAAAGTCTTTGATCCGTTCAATTTTTCATAAAGCTGTTCCTGTCAGCATTTATCAAAAACTGTTTAGATCAAGCTCTTCTCGATATTATTTCGAGCCGATTTCCTGCAGGTACCCTTAAAAACATGTTTTAAACATAATGAACGGTTCAGATCATCAAAATAAAGGATCCCTCATTAGAAGCGCGGACTATATATGTATGAGTGAGCTTCTAATAAGGGATCCCCTATTTTGCTACGGTGTGGACCTCCTACTTCTTGATCAAATTATGATGATCTGAACCGTTCAATGTGTTTAAAACGTGTTTCTAAGGGTACCCGTAAGAGATCGGCTCAAAATAATATCCGGAAAGTCTTTGATCCGTTCAATTTTTCATAAAGCTGTTCCTGTCAGCATTTATCAAAAACTGTTTAGATCAAGCTCTTCTCGATATTATTTCGAGCCGATTTCCTGCAGGTACCCTTAAAAACATGTTTTAAACATAATGAACGGTTCAGATCATCAAAATAAAGGATCCCTCATTAGAAGCGCGGACTATATATGTATGAGTGAGCTTCTAATAAGGGATCCCCTATTTTGCTACGGTGTGGACCTCCTACTTCTTGATCAAATTATGATGATCTGAACCGTTCAATGTGTTTAAAACGTGTTTCTAAGGGTACCCGTAAGAGATCGGCTCAAAATAATATCGGGAAAGTCTTTGATCCGTTCAATTTTTCATAAAGCTGTTCCTGTCAGCATTTATCAAAAACTGTTTAGATCAAGCTCTTCTCGATATTATTTCGAGCCGATTTCTTGCAGGTACCCTTAAAAACATGTTTTAAACATAATGAACGGTTCAGATCATCAAAATAAAGGATCCCTCATTAGAAGCGCGGACTATATATGTATGAGTGAGCTTCTAATAAGGGATCCCCTATTTTGCTACGGTGTGGACCTCCTACTTCTTGATCAAATTATGATGATCTGAACCGTTCAATGTGTTTAAAACGTGTTTCTAAGGGTACCCGTAAGAGATCGGCTCAAAATAATATCCGGAAAGTCTTTGATCCGTTCAATTTTTCATAAAGCTGTTCCTGTCAGCATTTATCAAAAACTGTTTAGATCAAGCTCTTCTCGATATTATTTCGAGCCGATTTCCTGCAGGTACCCTTAAAAACATGTTTTAAACATAATGAACGGTTCAGATCATCAAAATAAAGGATCCCTCATTAGAAGCGCGGACTATATATGTATGAGTGAGCTTCTAATAAGGGATCCCCTATTTTGCTACGGTGTGGACCTCCTACTTCTTGATCAAATTATGATGATCTGAACCGTTCAATGTGTTTAAAACGTGTTTCTAAGGGTACCCGTAAGACATCGGCTCAAAATAATATCCGGAAAGTCTTTGATCCGTTCAATTTTTCATAAAGCTGTTCCTGTCAGCATTTATCAAAAACTGTTTAGATCAAGCTCTTCTCGATATTATTTCGAGCCGATTTCCTGCAGGTACCCTTAAAAACATGTTTTAAACATAATGAACGGTTCAGATCATCAAAATAAAGGATCCCTCATTAGAAGCGCGGACTATATATGTATGAGTGAGCTTCTAATAAGGGATCCCCTATTTTGCTACGGTGTGGACCTCCTACTTCTTGATCAAATTATGATGATCTGAACCGTTCAATGTGTTTAAAACGTGTTTCTAAGGGTACCCGTAAGAGATCGGCTCAAAATAATATCCGGAAAGTCTTTGATCCGTTCAATTTTTCATAAAGCTGTTCCTGTCAGCATTTATCAAAAACTGTTTAGATCAAGCTCTTCTCGATATTATTTCGAGCCGATTTCCTGCAGGTACCCTTAAAAACATGTTTTAAACATAATGAACGGTTCAGATCATCAAAATAAAGGATCCCTCATTAGAAGCGCGGACTATATATGTATGAGTGAGCTTCTAATAAGGGATCCCCTATTTTGCTACGGTGTGGACCTCCTACTTCTTGATCAAATTATGATGATCTGAACCGTTCAATGTGTTTAAAACGTGTTTCTAAGGGTACCCGTAAGAGATCGGCTCAAAATAATATCCGGAAAGTCTTTGATCCGTTCAATTTTTCATAAAGCTGTTCCTGTCAGCATTTATCAAAAACTGTTTAGATCAAGCTCTTCTCGATATTATTTCGAGCCGATTTCTTGCAGGTACCCTTAAAAACATGTTTTAAACATAATGAACGGTTCAGATCATCAAAATAAAGGATCCCTCATTAGAAGCGCGGACTATATATGTATGAGTGAGCTTCTAATAAGGGATCCCCTATTTTGCTACGGTGTGGACCTCCTACTTCTTGATCAAATTATGATGATCTGAACCGTTCAATGTGTTTAAAACGTGTTTCTAAGGGTACCCGTAAGAGATCGGCTCAAAATAATATCCGGAAAGTCTTTGATCCGTTCAATTTTTCATAAAGCTGTTCCTGTCAGCATTTATCAAAAACTGTTTAGATCAAGCTCTTCTCGATATTATTTCGAGCCGATTTCTTGCAGGTACCCTTAAAAACATGTTTTAAACATAATGAACGGTTCAGATCATCAAAATAAAGGATCCCTCATTAGAAGCGCGGACTATATATGTATGAGTGAGCTTCTAATAAGGGATCCCCTATTTTGCTACGGTGTGGACCTCCTACTTCTTGATCAAATTATGATGATCTGAACCGTTCAATGTGTTTAAAACGTGTTTCTAAGGGTACCCGTAAGACATCGGCTCAAAATAATATCCGGAAAGTCTTTGATCCGTTCAATTTTTCATAAAGCTGTTCCTGTCAGCATTTATCAAAAACTGTTTAGATCAAGCTCTTCTCGATATTATTTCGAGCCGATTTCCTGCAGGTACCCTTAAAAACATGTTTTAAACATAATGAACGGTTCAGATCATCAAAATAAAGGATCCCTCATTAGAAGCGCGGACTATATATGTATGAGTGAGCTTCTAATAAGGGATCCCCTATTTTGCTACGGTGTGGACCTCCTACTTCTTGATCAAATTATGATGATCTGAACCGTTCAATGTGTTTAAAACGTGTTTCTAAGGGTACCCGTAAGAGATCGGCTCAAAATAATATCCGGAAAGTCTTTGATCCGTTCAATTTTTCATAAAGCTGTTCCTGTCAGCATTTATCAAAAACTGTTTAGATCAAGCTCTTCTCGATATTATTTCGAGCCGATTTCTAGCAGGTACCCTTAAAAACATGTTTTAAACATAATGAACGGTTCAGATCATCAAAATAAAGGATCCCTCATTAGAAGCGCGGACTATATATGTATGAGTGAGCTTCTAATAAGGGATCCCCTATTTTGCTACGGTGTGGACCTCCTACTTCTTGATCAAATTATGATGATCTGAACCGTTCAATGTGTTTAAAACGTGTTTCTAAGGGTACCCGTAAGAGATCGGCTCAAAATAATATCCGGAAAGTCTTTGATCCGTTCAATTTTTCATAAAGCTGTTCCTGTCAGCATTTATCAAAAACTGTTTAGATCAAGCTCTTCTCGATATTATTTCGAGCCGATTTCCTGCAGGTACCCTTAAAAACATGTTTTAAACATAATGAACGGTTCAGATCATCAAAATAAAGGATCCCTCATTAGAAGCGCGGACTATATATGTATGAGTGAGCTTCTAATAAGGGATCCCCTATTTTGGTACGGTGTGGACCTCCTACTTCTTGATCAAATTATGATGATCTGAACCGTTCAATGTGTTTAAAACGTGTTTCTAAGGGTACCCGTAAGAGATCGGCTCAAAATAATATCCGGAAAGTCTTTGATCCGTTCAATTTTTCATAAAGCTGTTCCTGTCAGCATTTATCAAAAACTGTTTAGATCAAGCTCTTCTCGATATTATTTCGAGCCGATTTCTTGCAGGTACCCTTAAAAACATGTTTTAAACATAATGAACGGTTCAGATCATCAAAATAAAGGATCCCTCATTAGAAGCGCGGACTATATATGTATGAGTGAGCTTCTAATAAGGGATCCCCTATTTTGCTACGGTGTGGACCTCCTACTTCTTGATCAAATTATGATGATCTGAACCGTTCAATGTGTTTAAAACGTGTTTCTAAGGGTACCCGTAAGAGATCGGCTCAAAATAATATCCGGAAAGTCTTTGATCCGTTCAATTTTTCATAAAGCTGTTCCTGTCAGCATTTATCAAAAACTGTTTAGATCAAGCTCTTCTCGATATTATTTCGAGCCGATTTCCTGCAGGTACCCTTAAAAACATGTTTTAAACATAATGAACGGTTCAGATCATCAAAATAAAGGATCCCTCATTAGAAGCGCGGACTATATATGTATGAGTGAGCTTCTAATAAGGGATCCCCTATTTTGCTACGGTGTGGACCTCCTACTTCTTGATCAAATTATGATGATCTGAACCGTTCAATGTGTTTAAAACGTGTTTCTAAGGGTACCCGTAAGAGATCGGCTCAAAATAATATCCGGAAAGTCTTTGATCCGTTCAATTTTTCATAAAGCTGTTCCTGTCAGCATTTATCAAAAACTGTTTAGATCAAGCTCTTCTCGATATTATTTCGAGCCGATTTCCTGCAGGTACCCTTAAAAACATGTTTTAAACATAATGAACGGTTCAGATCATCAAAATAAAGGATCCCTCATTAGAAGCGCGGACTATATATGTATGAGTGAGCTTCTAATAAGGGATCCCCTATTTTGCTACGGTGTGGACCTCCTACTTCTTGATCAAATTATGATGATCTGAACCGTTCAATGTGTTTAAAACGTGTTTCTAAGGGTACCCGTAAGAGATCGGCTCAAAATAATATCCGGAAAGTCTTTGATCCGTTCAATTTTTCATAAAGCTGTTCCTGTCAGCATTTATCAAAAACTGTTTAGATCAAGCTCTTCTCGATATTATTTCGAGCCGATTTCCTGCAGGTACCCTTAAAAACATGTTTTAAACATAATGAACGGTTCAGATCATCAAAATAAAGGATCCCTCATTAGAAGCGCGGACTATATATGTATGAGTGAGCTTCTAATAAGGGATCCCCTATTTTGCTACGGTGTGGACCTCCTACTTCTTGATCAAATTATGATGATCTGAACCGTTCAATGTGTTTAAAACGTGTTTCTAAGGGTACCCGTAAGAGATCGGCTCAAAATAATATCCGGAAAGTCTTTGATCCGTTCAATTTTTCATAAAGCTGTTCCTGTCAGCATTTATCAAAAACTGTTTAGATCAAGCTCTTCTCGATATTATTTCGAGCCGATTTCTTGCAGGTACCCTTAAAAACATGTTTTAAACATAATGAACGGTTCAGATCATCAAAATAAAGGATCCCTCATTAGAAGCGCGCACTATATATGTATGAGTGAGCTTCTAATAAGGGATCCCCTATTTTGCTACGGTGTGGACCTCCTACTTCTTGATCAAATTATGATGATCTGAACCGTTCAATGTGTTTAAAACGTGTTTCTAAGGGTACCCGTAAGAGATCGGCTCAAAATAATATCCGGAAAGTCTTTGATCCGTTCAATTTTTCATAAAGCTGTTCCTGTCAGCATTTATCAAAAACTGTTTAGATCAAGCTCTTCTCGATATTATTTCGAGCCGATTTCTTGCAGGCACCCTTAAAAACATGTTTTAAACATAATGAACGGTTCAGATCATCAAAATAAAGGATCCCTCATTAGAAGCGCGGACTATATATGTATGAGTGAGCTTCTAATAAGGGATCCCCTATTTTGCTACGGTGTGGACCTCCTACTTCTTGATCAAATTATGATGATCTGAACCGTTCAATGTGTTTAAAACGTCTTTCTAAGGGTACCCGTAAGAGATCGGCTCAAAATAATATCCGGAAAGTCTTTGATCCGTTCAATTTTTCATAAAGCTGTTCCTGTCAGCATTTATCAAAAACTGTTTAGATCAAGCTCTTCTCGATATTATTTCGAGCCGATTTCTTGCAGGTACCCTTAAAAACATGTTTTAAACATAATGAACGGTTCAGATCATCAAAATAAAGGATCCCTCATTAGAAGCGCGGACTATATATGTATGAGTGAGCTTCTAATAAGGGATCCCCTATTTTGCTACGGTGTGGACCTCCTACTTCTTGATCAAATTATGATGATCTGAACCGTTCAATGTGTTTAAAACGTGTTTCTAAGGGTACCCGTAAGAGATCGGCTCAAAATAATATCCGGAAAGTCTTTGATCCGTTCAATTTTTCATAAAGCTGTTCCTGTCAGCATTTATCAAAAACTGTTTAGATCAAGCTCTTCTCGATATTATTTCGAGCCGATTTCTTGCAGGTACCCTTAAAAACATGTTTTAAACATAATGAACGGTTCAGATCATCAAAATAAAGGATCCCTCATTAGAAGCGCGGACTATATATGTATGAGTGAGCTTCTAATAAGGGATCCCCTATTTTGCTACGGTGTGGACCTCCTACTTCTTGATCAAATTATGATGATCTGAACCGTTCAATGTGTTTAAAACGTGTTTCTAAGGGTACCCGTAAGAGATCGGCTCAAAATAATATCCGGAAAGTCTTTGATCCGTTCAATTTTTCATAAAGCTGTTCCTGTCAGCATTTATCAAAAACTGTTTAGATCAAGCTCTTCTCGATATTATTTCGAGCCGATTTCTTGCAGGTACCCTTAAAAACATGTTTTAAACATAATGAACGGTTCAGATCATCAAAATAAAGGATCCCTCATTAGAAGCGCGGACTATATATGTATGAGTGAGCTTCTAATAAGGGATCCCCTATTTTGCTACGGTGTGGACCTCCTACTTCTTGATCAAATTATGATGATCTGAACCGTTCAATGTGTTTAAAACGTGTTTCTAAGGGTACCCGTAAGAGATCGGCTCAAAATAATATCCGGAAAGTCTTTGATCCGTTCAATTTTTCATAAAGCTGTTCCTGTCAGCATTTATCAAAAACTGTTTAGATCAAGCTCTTCTCGATATTATTTCGAGCCGATTTCTTGCAGGTACCCTTAAAAACATGTTTTAAACATAATGAACGGTTCAGATCATCAAAATAAAGGATCCCTCATTAGAAGCGCGGACTATATATGTATGAGTGAGCTTCTAATAAGGGATCCCCTATTTTGCTACGGTGTGGACCTCCTACTTCTTGATCAAATTATGATGATCTGAACCGTTCAATGTGTTTAAAACGTGTTTCTAAGGGTACCCGTAAGAGATCGGCTCAAAATAATATCCGGAAAGTCTTTGATCCGTTCAATTTTTCATAAAGCTGTTCCTGTCAGCATTTATCAAAAACTGTTTAGATCAAGCTCTTCTCGATATTATTTCGAGCCGATTTCTTGCAGGTACCCTTAAAAACATGTTTTAAACATAATGAACGGTTCAGATCATCAAAATAAAGGATCCCTCATTAGAAGCGCGGACTATATATGTATGAGTGAGCTTCTAATAAGGGATCCCCTATTTTGCTACGGTGTGGACCTCCTACTTCTTGATCAAATTATGATGATCTGAACCGTTCAATGTGTTTAAAACGTCTTTCTAAGGGTACCCGTAAGAGATCGGCTCAAAATAATATCCGGAAAGTCTTTGATCCGTTCAATTTTTCATAAAGCTGTTCCTGTCAGCATTTATCAAAAACTGTTTAGATCAAGCTCTTCTCGATATTATTTCGAGCCGATTTCTTGCAGGTACCCTTAAAAACATGTTTTAAACATAATGAACGGTTCAGATCATCAAAATAAAGGATCCCTCATTAGAAGCGCGGACTATATATGTATGAGTGAGCTTCTAATAAGGGATCCCCTATTTTGCTACGGTGTGGACCTCCTACTTCTTGATCAAATTATGATGATCTGAACCGTTCAATGTGTTTAAAACGTGTTTCTAAGGGTACCCGTAAGAGATCGGCTCAAAATAATATCCGGAAAGTCTTTGATCCGTTCAATTTTTCATAAAGCTGTTCCTGTCAGCATTTATCAAAAACTGTTTAGATCAAGCTCTTCTCGATATTATTTCGAGCCGATTTCTTGCAGGTACCCTTAAAAACATGTTTTAAACATAATGAACGGTTCAGATCATCAAAATAAAGGATCCCTCATTAGAAGCGCGGACTATATATGTATGAGTGAGCTTCTAATAAGGGATCCCCTATTTTGCTACGGTGTGGACCTCCTACTTCTTGATCAAATTATGATGATCTGAACCGTTCAATGTGTTTAAAACGTGTTTCTAAGGGTACCCGTAAGAGATCGGCTCAAAATAATATCCGGAAAGTCTTTGATCCGTTCAATTTTTCATAAAGCTGTTCCTGTCAGCATTTATCAAAAACTGTTTAGATCAAGCTCTTCTCGATATTATTTCGAGCCGATTTCTTGCAGGTACCCTTAAAAACATGTTTTAAACATAATGAACGGTTCAGATCATCAAAATAAAGGATCCCTCATTAGAAGCGCGGACTATATATGTATGAGTGAGCTTCTAATAAGGGATCCCCTATTTTGCTACGGTGTGGACCTCCTACTTCTTGATCAAATTATGATGATCTGAACCGTTCAATGTGTTTAAAACGTGTTTCTAAGGGTACCCGTAAGAGATCGGCTCAAAATAATATCCGGAAAGTCTTTGATCCGTTCAATTTTTCATAAAGCTGTTCCTGTCAGCATTTATCAAAAACTGTTTAGATCAAGCTCTTCTCGATATTATTTCGAGCCGATTTCTTGCAGGTACCCTTAAAAACATGTTTTAAACATAATGAACGGTTCAGATCATCAAAATAAAGGATCCCTCATTAGAAGCGCGGACTATATATGTATGAGTGAGCTTCTAATAAGGGATCCCCTATTTTGCTACGGTGTGGACCTCCTACTTCTTGATCAAATTATGATGATCTGAACCGTTCAATGTGTTTAAAACGTCTTTCTAAGGGTACCCGTAAGAGATCGGCTCAAAATAATATCCGGAAAGTCTTTGATCCGTTCAATTTTTCATAAAGCTGTTCCTGTCAGCATTTATCAAAAACTGTTTAGATCAAGCTCTTCTCGATATTATTTCGAGCCGATTTCTTGCAGGTACCCTTAAAAACATGTTTTAAACATAATGAACGGTTCAGATCATCAAAATAAAGGATCCCTCATTAGAAGCGCGGACTATATATGTATGAGTGAGCTTCTAATAAGGGATCCCCTATTTTGCTACGGTGTGGACCTCCTACTTCTTGATCAAATTATGATGATCTGAACCGTTCAATGTGTTTAAAACGTGTTTCTAAGGGTACCCGTAAGAGATCGGCTCAAAATAATATCCGGAAAGTCTTTGATCCGTTCAATTTTTCATAAAGCTGTTCCTGTCGGCATTTATCAAAAACTGTTTAGATCAAGCTCTTCTCGATATTATTTCGAGCCGATTTCTTGCAGGTACCCTTAAAAACATGTTTTAAACATAATGAACGGTTCAGATCATCAAAATAAAGGATCCCTCATTAGAAGCGCGGACTATATATGTATGAGTGAGCTTCTAATAAGGGATCCCCTATTTTGCTACGGTGTGGACCTCCTACTTCTTGATCAAATTATGATGATCTGAACCGTTCAATGTGTTTAAAACGTGTTTCTAAGGGTACCCGTAAGAGATCGGCTCAAAATAATATCCGGAAAGTCTTTGATCCGTTCAATTTTTCATAAAGCTGTTCCTGTCAGCATTTATCAAAAACTGTTTAGATCAAGCTCTTCTCGATATTATTTCGAGCCGATTTCTTGCAGGTACCCTTAAAAACATGTTTTAAACATAATGAACGGTTCAGATCATCAAAATAAAGGATCCCTCATTAGAAGCGCGGACTATATATGTATGAGTGAGCTTCTAATAAGGGATCCCCTATTTTGCTACGGTGTGGACCTCCTACTTCTTGATCAAATTATGATGATCTGAACCGTTCAATGTGTTTAAAACGTGTTTCTAAGGGTACCCGTAAGAGATCGGCTCAAAATAATATCCGGAAAGTCTTTGATCCGTTCAATTTTTCATAAAGCTGTTCCTGTCAGCATTTATCAAAAACTGTTTAGATCAAGCTCTTCTCGATATTATTTCGAGCCGATTTCTTGCAGGTACCCTTAAAAACATGTTTTAAACATAATGAACGGTTCAGATCATCAAAATAAAGGATCCCTCATTAGAAGCGCGGACTATATATGTATGAGTGAGCTTCTAATAAGGGATCCCCTATTTTGCTACGGTGTGGACCTCCTACTTCTTGATCAAATTATGATGATCTGAACCGTTCAATGTGTTTAAAACGTGTTTCTAAGGGTACCCGTAAGAGATCGGCTCAAAATAATATCCGGAAAGTCTTTGATCCGTTCAATTTTTCATAAAGCTGTTCCTGTCAGCATTTATCAAAAACTGTTTAGATCAAGCTCTTCTCGATATTATTTCGAGCCGATTTCTTGCAGGTACCCTTAAAAACATGTTTTAAACATAATGAACGGTTCAGATCATCAAAATAAAGGATCCCTCATTAGAAGCGCGGACTATATATGTATGAGTGAGCTTCTAATAAGGGATCCCCTATTTTGCTACGGTGTGGACCTCCTACTTCTTGATCAAATTATGATGATCTGAACCGTTCAATGTGTTTAAAACGTGTTTCTAAGGGTACCCGTAAGAGATCGGCTCAAAATAATATCCGGAAAGTCTTTGATCCGTTCAATTTTTCATAAAGCTGTTCCTGTCAGCATTTATCAAAAACTGTTTAGATCAAGCTCTTCTCGATATTATTTCGAGCCGATTTCTTGCAGGTACCCTTAAAAACATGTTTTAAACATAATGAACGGTTCAGATCATCAAAATAAAGGATCCCTCATTAGAAGCGCGGACTATATATGTATGAGTGAGCTTCTAATAAGGGATCCCCTATTTTGCTACGGTGTGGACCTCCTACTTCTTGATCAAATTATGATGATCTGAACCGTTCAATGTGTTTAAAACGTGTTTCTAAGGGTACCCGTAAGAGATCGGCTCAAAATAATATCCGGAAAGTCTTTGATCCGTTCAATTTTTCATAAAGCTGTTCCTGTCAGCATTTATCAAAAACTGTTTAGATCAAGCTCTTCTCGATATTATTTCGAGCCGATTTCTTGCAGGTACCCTTAAAAACATGTTTTAAACATAATGAACGGTTCAGATCATCAAAATAAAGGATCCCTCATTAGAAGCGCGGACTATATATGTATGAGTGAGCTTCTAATAAGGGATCCCCTATTTTGCTACGGTGTGGACCTCCTACTTCTTGATCAAATTATGATGATCTGAACCGTTCAATGTGTTTAAAACGTGTTTCTAAGGGTACCCGTAAGAGATCGGCTCAAAATAATATCCGGAAAGTCTTTGATCCGTTCAATTTTTCATAAAGCTGTTCCTGTCAGCATTTATCAAAAACTGTTTAGATCAAGCTCTTCTCGATATTATTTCGAGCCGATTTCTTGCAGGTACCCTTAAAAACATGTTTTAAACATAATGAACGGTTCAGATCATCAAAATAAAGGATCCCTCATTAGAAGCGCGGACTATATATGTATGAGTGAGCTTCTAATAAGGGATCCCCTATTTTGCTACGGTGTGGACCTCCTACTTCTTGATCAAATTATGATGATCTGAACCGTTCAATGTGTTTAAAACGTGTTTCTAAGGGTACCCGTAAGAGATCGGCTCAAAATAATATCCGGAAAGTCTTTGATCCGTTCAATTTTTCATAAAGCTGTTCCTGTCAGCATTTATCAAAAACTGTTTAGATCAAGCTCTTCTCGATATTATTTCGAGCCGATTTCTTGCAGGTACCCTTAAAAACATGTTTTAAACATAATGAACGGTTCAGATCATCAAAATAAAGGATCCCTCATTAGAAGCGCGGACTATATATGTATGAGTGAGCTTCTAATAAGGGATCCCCTATTTTGCTACGGTGTGGACCTCCTACTTCTTGATCAAATTATGATGATCTGAACCGTTCAATGTGTTTAAAACGTGTTTCTAAGGGTACCCGTAAGAGATCGGCTCAAAATAATATCCGGAAAGTCTTTGATCCGTTCAATTTTTCATAAAGCTGTTCCTGTCAGCATTTATCAAAAACTGTTTAGATCAAGCTCTTCTCGATATTATTTCGAGCCGATTTCTTGCAGGTACCCTTAAAAACATGTTTTAAACATAATGAACGGTTCAGATCATCAAAATAAAGGATCCCTCATTAGAAGCGCGGACTATATATGTATGAGTGAGCTTCTAATAAGGGATCCCCTATTTTGCTACGATGTGGACCTCCTACTTCTTGATCAAATTATGATGATCTGAACCGTTCAATGTGTTTAAAACGTGTTTCTAAGGGTTCCCGTAAGAGATCGGCTCAAAATAATATCCGGAAAGTCTTTGATCCGTTCAATTTTTCATAAAGCTGTTCCTGTCAGCATTTATCAAAAACTGTTTAGATCAAGCTGTTCTCGATATTATTTCGAGCCGATTTCTTGCAGGTACCCTTAAAAACATGTTTTAAACATAATGAACGGTTCAGATCATCAAAATAAAGGATCCCTCATTAGAAGCGCGCACTATATATGTATGAGTGAGCTTCTAATAAGGGATCCCCTATTTTGCTACGGTGTGGACCTCCTACTTCTTGATCAAATTATGATGATCTGAACCGTTCAATGTGTTTAAAACGTGTTTCTAAGGGTACCCGTAAGAGATCGGCTCAAAATAATATCCGGAAAGTCTTTGATCCGTTCAATTTTTCATAAAGCTGTTCCTGTCAGCATTTATCAAAAACTGTTTAGATCAAGCTCTTCTCGATATTATTTCGAGCCGATTTCTTGCAGGTACCCTTAAAAACATGTTTTAAACATAATGAACGGTTCAGATCATCAAAATAAAGGATCCCTCATTAGAAGCGCGGACTATATATGTATGAGTGAGCTTCTAATAAGGGATCCCCTATTTTGCTACGGTGTGGACCTCCTACTTCTTGATCAAATTATGATGATCTGAACCGTTCAATGTGTTTAAAACGTGTTTCTAAGGGTACCCGTAAGAGATCGGCTCAAAATAATATCCGGAAAGTCTTTGATCCGTTCAATTTTTCATAAAGCTGTTCCTGTCAGCATTTATCAAAAACTGTTTAGATCAAGCTCTTCTCGATATTATTTCGAGCCGATTTCTTGCAGGTACCCTTAAAAACATGTTTTAAACATAATGAACGGTTCAGATCATCAAAATAAAGGATCCCTCATTAGAAGCGCGGACTATATATGTATGAGTGAGCTTCTAATAAGGGATCCCCTATTTTGCTACGGTGTGGACCTCCTACTTCTTGATCAAATTATGATGATCTGAACCGTTCAATGTGTTTAAAACGTGTTTCTAAGGGTACCCGTAAGAGATCGGCTCAAAATAATATCCGGAAAGTCTTTGATCCGTTCAATTTTTCATAAAGCTGTTCCTGTCAGCATTTATCAAAAACTGTTTAGATCAAGCTCTTCTCGATATTATTTCGAGCCGATTTCTTGCAGGTACCCTTAAAAACATGTTTTAAACATAATGAACGGTTCAGATCATCAAAATAAAGGATCCCTCATTAGAAGCGCGGACTATATATGTATGAGTGAGCTTCTAATAAGGGATCCCCTATTTTGCTACGGTGTGGACCTCCTACTTCTTGATCAAATTATGATGATCTGAACCGTTCAATGTGTTTAAAACGTGTTTCTAAGGGTACCCGTAAGAGATCGGCTCAAAATAATATCCGGAAAGTCTTTGATCCGTTCAATTTTTCATAAAGCTGTTCCTGTCAGCATTTATCAAAAACTGTTTAGATCAAGCTCTTCTCGATATTATTTCGAGCCGATTTCTTGCAGGTACCCTTAAAAACATGTTTTAAACATAATGAACGGTTCAGATCATCAAAATAAAGGATCCCTCATTAGAAGCGCGGACTATATATGTATGAGTGAGCTTCTAATAAGGGATCCCCTATTTTGCTACGGTGTGGACCTCCTACTTCTTGATCAAATTATGATGATCTGAACCGTTCAATGTGTTTAAAACGTGTTTCTAAGGGTACCCGTAAGAGATCGGCTCAAAATAATATCCGGAAAGTCTTTGATCCGTTCAATTTTTCATAAAGCTGTTCCTGTCAGCATTTATCAAAAACTGTTTAGATCAAGCTCTTCTCGATATTATTTCGAGCCGATTTCTTGCAGGTACCCTTAAAAACATGTTTTAAACATAATGAACGGTTCAGATCATCAAAATAAAGGATCCCTCATTAGAAGCGCGGACTATATATGTATGAGTGAGCTTCTAATAAGGGATCCCCTATTTTGCTACGGTGTGGACCTCCTACTTCTTGATCAAATTATGATGATCTGAACCGTTCAATGTGTTTAAAACGTGTTTCTAAGGGTACCCGTAAGAGATCGGCTCAAAATAATATCCGGAAAGTCTTTGATCCGTTCAATTTTTCATAAAGCTGTTCCTGTCAGCATTTATCAAAAACTGTTTAGATCAAGCTCTTCTCGATATTATTTCGAGCCGATTTCTTGCAGGTACCCTTAAAAACATGTTTTAAACATAATGAACGGTTCAGATCATCAAAATAAAGGATCCCTCATTAGAAGCGCGGACTATATATGTATGAGTGAGCTTCTAATAAGGGATCCCCTATTTTGCTACGGTGTGGACCTCCTACTTCTTGATCAAATTATGATGATCTGAACCGTTCAATGTGTTTAAAACGTGTTTCTAAGGGTACCCGTAAGAGATCGGCTCAAAATAATATCCGGAAAGTCTTTGATCCGTTCAATTTTTCATAAAGCTGTTCCTGTCAGCATTTATCAAAAACTGTTTAGATCAAGCTCTTCTCGATATTATTTCGAGCCGATTTCTTGCAGGTACCCTTAAAAACATGTTTTAAACATAATGAACGGTTCAGATCATCAAAATAAAGGATCCCTCATTAGAAGCGCGGACTATATATGTATGAGTGAGCTTCTAATAAGGGATCCCCTATTTTGCTACGGTGTGGACCTCCTACTTCTCGATCAAATTATGATGATCTGAACCGTTCAATGTGTTTAAAACGTGTTTCTAAGGGTACCCGTAAGAGATCGGCTCAAAATAATATCCGGAAAGTCTTTGATCCGTTCAATTTTTCATAAAGCTGTTCCTGTCAGCATTTATCAAAAACTGTTTAGATCAAGCTCTTCTCGATATTATTTCGAGCCGATTTCTTGCAGGTACCCTTAAAAACATGTTTTAAACATAATGAACGGTTCAGATCATCAAAATAAAGGATCCCTCATTAGAAGCGCGGACTATATATGTATGAGTGAGCTTCTAATAAGGGATCCCCTATTTTGCTACGGTGTGGACCTCCTACTTCTTGATCAAATTATGATGATCTGAACCGTTCAATGTGTTTAAAACGTGTTTCTAAGGGTACCCGTAAGAGATCGGCTCAAAATAATATCCGGAAAGTCTTTGATCCGTTCAATTTTTCATAAAGCTGTTCCTGTCAGCATTTATCAAAAACTGTTTAGATCAAGCTCTTCTCGATATTATTTCGAGCCGATTTCTTGCAGGTACCCTTAAAAACATGTTTTAAACATAATGAACGGTTCAGATCATCAAAATAAAGGATCCCTCATTAGAAGCGCGGACTATATATGTATGAGTGAGCTTCTAATAAGGGATCCCCTATTTTGCTACGGTGTGGACCTCCTACTTCTTGATCAAATTATGATGATCTGAACCGTTCAATGTGTTTAAAACGTGTTTCTAAGGGTACCCGTAAGAGATCGGCTCAAAATAATATCCGGAAAGTCTTTGATCCGTTCAATTTTTCATAAAGCTGTTCCTGTCAGCATTTATCAAAAACTGTTTAGATCAAGCTCTTCTCGATATTATTTCGAGCCGATTTCTTGCAGGTACCCTTAAAAACATGTTTTAAACATAATGAACGGTTCAGATCATCAAAATAAAGGATCCCTCATTAGAAGCGCGGACTATATATGTATGAGTGAGCTTCTAATAAGGGATCCCCTATTTTGCTACGGTGTGGACCTCCTACTTCTTGATCAAATTATGATGATCTGAACCGTTCAATGTGTTTAAAACGTGTTTCTAAGGGTACCCGTAAGAGATCGGCTCAAAATAATATCCGGAAAGTCTTTGATCCGTTCAATTTTTCATAAAGCTGTTCCTGTCAGCATTTATCAAAAACTGTTTAGATCAAGCTCTTCTCGATATTATTTCGAGCCGATTTCTTGCAGGTACCCTTAAAAACATGTTTTAAACATAATGAACGGTTCAGATCATCAAAATAAAGGATCCCTCATTAGAAGCGCGGACTATATATGTATGAGTGAGCTTCTAATAAGGGATCCCCTATTTTGCTACGGTGTGGACCTCCTACTTCTTGATCAAATTATGATGATCTGAACCGTTCAATGTGTTTAAAACGTGTTTCTAAGGGTACCCGTAAGAGATCGGCTCAAAATAATATCCGGAAAGTCTTTGATCCGTTCAATTTTTCATAAAGCTGTTCCTGTCAGCATTTATCAAAAACTGTTTAGATCAAGCTCTTCTCGATATTATTTCGAGCCGATTTCTTGCAGGTACCCTTAAAAACATGTTTTAAACATAATGAACGGTTCAGATCATCAAAATAAAGGATCCCTCATTAGAAGCGCGGACTATATATGTATGAGTGAGCTTCTAATAAGGGATCCCCTATTTTGCTACGGTGTGGACCTCCTACTTCTTGATCAAATTATGATGATCTGAACCGTTCAATGTGTTTAAAACGTGTTTCTAAGGGTACCCGTAAGAGATCGGCTCAAAATAATATCCGGAAAGTCTTTGATCCGTTCAATTTTTCATAAAGCTGTTCCTGTCAGCATTTATCAAAAACTGTTTAGATCAAGCTCTTCTCGATATTATTTCGAGCCGATTTCTTGCAGGTACCCTTAAAAACATGTTTTAAACATAATGAACGGTTCAGATCATCAAAATAAAGGATCCCTCATTAGAAGCGCGGACTATATATGTATGAGTGAGCTTCTAATAAGGGATCCCCTATTTTGCTACGGTGTGGACCTCCTACTTCTTGATCAAATTATGATGATCTGAACCGTTCAATGTGTTTAAAACGTGTTTCTAAGGGTACCCGTAAGAGATCGGCTCAAAATAATATCCGGAAAGTCTTTGATCCGTTCAATTTTTCATAAAGCTGTTCCTGTCAGCATTTATCAAAAACTGTTTAGATCAAGCTCTTCTCGATATTATTTCGAGCCGATTTCTTGCAGGTACCCTTAAAAACATGTTTTAAACATAATGAACGGTTCAGATCATCAAAATAAAGGATCCCTCATTAGAAGCGCGGACTATATATGTATGAGTGAGCTTCTAATAAGGGATCCCCTATTTTGCTACGGTGTGGACCTCCTACTTCTTGATCAAATTATGATGATCTGAACCGTTCAATGTGTTTAAAACGTGTTTCTAAGGGTACCCGTAAGAGATCGGCTCAAAATAATATCCGGAAAGTCTTTGATCCGTTCAATTTTTCATAAAGCTGTTCCTGTCAGCATTTATCAAAAACTGTTTAGATCAAGCTCTTCTCGATATTATTTCGAGCCGATTTCTTGCAGGTACCCTTAAAAACATGTTTTAAACATAATGAACGGTTCAGATCATCAAAATAAAGGATCCCTCATTAGAAGCGCGGACTATATATGTATGAGTGAGCTTCTAATAAGGGATCCCCTATTTTGCTACGGTGTGGACCTCCTACTTCTTGATCAAATTATGATGATCTGAACCGTTCAATGTGTTTAAAACGTGTTTCTAAGGGTACCCGTAAGAGATCGGCTCAAAATAATATCCGGAAAGTCTTTGATCCGTTCAATTTTTCATAAAGCTGTTCCTGTCAGCATTTATCAAAAACTGTTTAGATCAAGCTCTTCTCGATATTATTTCGAGCCGATTTCTTGCAGGTACCCTTAAAAACATGTTTTAAACATAATGAACGGTTCAGATCATCAAAATAAAGGATCCCTCATTAGAAGCGCGGACTATATATGTATGAGTGAGCTTCTAATAAGGGATCCCCTATTTTGCTACGGTGTGGACCTCCTACTTCTTGATCAAATTATGATGATCTGAACCGTTCAATGTGTTTAAAACGTGTTTCTAAGGGTACCCGTAAGAGATCGGCTCAAAATAATATCCGGAAAGTCTTTGATCCGTTCAATTTTTCATAAAGCTGTTCCTGTCAGCATTTATCAAAAACTGTTTAGATCAAGCTCTTCTCGATATTATTTCGAGCCGATTTCTTGCAGGTACCCTTAAAAACATGTTTTAAACATAATGAACGGTTCAGATCATCAAAATAAAGGATCCCTCATTAGAAGCGCGGACTATATATGTATGAGTGAGCTTCTAATAAGGGATCCCCTATTTTGCTACGGTGTGGACCTCCTACTTCTTGATCAAATTATGATGATCTGAACCGTTCAATGTGTTTAAAACGTGTTTCTAAGGGTACCCGTAAGAGATCGGCTCAAAATAATATCCGGAAAGTCTTTGATCCGTTCAATTTTTCATAAAGCTGTTCCTGTCAGCATTTATCAAAAACTGTTTAGATCAAGCTCTTCTCGATATTATTTCGAGCCGATTTCTTGCAGGTACCCTTAAAAACATGTTTTAAACATAATGAACGGTTCAGATCATCAAAATAAAGGATCCCTCATTAGAAGCGCGGACTATATATGTATGAGTGAGCTTCTAATAAGGGATCCCCTATTTTGCTACGGTGTGGACCTCCTACTTCTTGATCAAATTATGATGATCTGAACCGTTCAATGTGTTTAAAACGTGTTTCTAAGGGTACCCGTAAGAGATCGGCTCAAAATAATATCCGGAAAGTCTTTGATCCGTTCAATTTTTCATAAAGCTGTTCCTGTCAGCATTTATCAAAAACTGTTTAGATCAAGCTCTTCTCGATATTATTTCGAGCCGATTTCTTGCAGGTACCCTTAAAAACATGTTTTAAACATAATGAACGGTTCAGATCATCAAAATAAAGGATCCCTCATTAGAAGCGCGGACTATATATGTATGAGTGAGCTTCTAATAAGGGATCCCCTATTTTGCTACGGTGTGGACCTCCTACTTCTTGATCAAATTATGATGATCTGAACCGTTCAATGTGTTTAAAACGTGTTTCTAAGGGTACCCGTAAGAGATCGGCTCAAAATAATATCCGGAAAGTCTTTGATCCGTTCAATTTTTCATAAAGCTGTTCCTGTCAGCATTTATCAAAAACTGTTTAGATCAAGCTCTTCTCGATATTATTTCGAGCCGATTTCTTGCAGGTACCCTTAAAAACATGTTTTAAACATAATGAACGGTTCAGATCATCAAAATAAAGGATCCCTCATTAGAAGCGCGGACTATATATGTATGAGTGAGCTTCTAATAAGGGATCCCCTATTTTGCTACGGTGTGGACCTCCTACTTCTTGATCAAATTATGATGATCTGAACCGTTCAATGTGTTTAAAACGTGTTTCTAAGGGTACCCGTAAGAGATCGGCTCAAAATAATATCCAGAAAGTCTTTGATCCGTTCAATTTTTCATAAAGCTGTTCCTGTCAGCATTTATCAAAAACTGTTTAGATCAAGCTCTTCTCGATATTATTTCGAGCCGATTTCTTGCAGGTACCCTTAAAAACATGTTTTAAACATAATGAACGGTTCAGATCATCAAAATAAAGGATCCCTCATTAGAAGCGCGGACTATATATGTATGAGTGAGCTTCTAATAAGGGATCCCCTATTTTGCTACGGTGTGGACCTCCTACTTCTTGATCAAATTATGATGATCTGAACCGTTCAATGTGTTTAAAACGTGTTTCTAAGGGTACCCGTAAGAGATCGGCTCAAAATAATATCCGGAAAGTCTTTGATCCGTTCAATTTTTCATAAAGCTGTTCCTGTCAGCATTTATCAAAAACTGTTTAGATCAAGCTCTTCTCGATATTATTTCGAGCCGATTTCTTGCAGGTACCCTTAAAAACATGTTTTAAACATAATGAACGGTTCAGATCATCAAAATAAAGGATCCCTCATTAGAAGCGCGGACTATATATGTATGAGTGAGCTTCTAATAAGGGATCCCCTATTTTGCTACGGTGTGGACCTCCTACTTCTTGATCAAATTATGATGATCTGAACCGTTCAATGTGTTTAAAACGTGTTTCTAAGGGTACCCGTAAGAGATCGGCTCAAAATAATATCCGGAAAGTCTTTGATCCGTTCAATTTTTCATAAAGCTGTTCCTGTCAGCATTTATCAAAAACTGTTTAGATCAAGCTCTTCTCGATATTATTTCGAGCCGATTTCTTGCAGGTACCCTTAAAAACATGTTTTAAACATAATGAACGGTTCAGATCATCAAAATAAAGGATCCCTCATTAGAAGCGCGGACTATATATGTATGAGTGAGCTTCTAATAAGGGATCCCCTATTTTGCTACGGTGTGGACCTCCTACTTCTTGATCAAATTATGATGATCTGAACCGTTCAATGTGTTTAAAACGTGTTTCTAAGGGTACCCGTAAGAGATCGGCTCAAAATAATATCCGGAAAGTCTTTGATCCGTTCAATTTTTCATAAAGCTGTTCCTGTCAGCATTTATCAAAAACTGTTTAGATCAAGCTCTTCTCGATATTATTTCGAGCCGATTTCTTGCAGGTACCCTTAAAAACATGTTTTAAACATAATGAACGGTTCAGATCATCAAAATAAAGGATCCCTCATTAGAAGCGCGGACTATATATGTATGAGTGAGCTTCTAATAAGGGATCCCCTATTTTGCTACGGTGTGGACCTCCTACTTCTTGATCAAATTATGATGATCTGAACCGTTCAATGTGTTTAAAACGTGTTTCTAAGGGTACCCGTAAGAGATCGGCTCAAAATAATATCCGGAAAGTCTTTGATCCGTTCAATTTTTCATAAAGCTGTTCCTGTCAGCATTTATCAAAAACTGTTTAGATCAAGCTCTTCTCGATATTATTTCGAGCCGATTTCTTGCAGGTACCCTTAAAAACATGTTTTAAACATAATGAACGGTTCAGATCATCAAAATAAAGGATCCCTCATTAGAAGCGCGGACTATATATGTATGAGTGAGCTTCTAATAAGGGATCCCCTATTTTGCTACGGTGTGGACCTCCTACTTCTTGATCAAATTATGATGATCTGAACCGTTCAATGTGTTTAAAACGTGTTTCTAAGGGTACCCGTAAGAGATCGGCTCAAAATAATATCCGGAAAGTCTTTGATCCGTTCAATTTTTCATAAAGCTGTTCCTGTCAGCATTTATCAAAAACTGTTTAGATCAAGCTCTTCTCGATATTATTTCGAGCCGATTTCTTGCAGGTACCCTTAAAAACATGTTTTAAACATAATGAACGGTTCAGATCATCAAAATAAAGGATCCCTCATTAGAAGCGCGGACTATATATGTATGAGTGAGCTTCTAATAAGGGATCCCCTATTTTGCTACGGTGTGGACCTCCTACTTCTTGATCAAATTATGATGATCTGAACCGTTCAATGTGTTTAAAACGTGTTTCTAAGGGTACCCGTAAGAGATCGGCTCAAAATAATATCCGGAAAGTCTTTGATCCGTTCAATTTTTCATAAAGCTGTTCCTGTCAGCATTTATGAAAAACTGTTTAGATCAAGCTCTTCTCGATATTATTTCGAGCCGATTTCTTGCAGGTACCCTTAAAAACATGTTTTAAACATAATGAACGGTTCAGATCATCAAAATAAAGGATCCCTCATTAGAAGCGCGGACTATATATGTATGAATGAGCTTCTAATAAGGGATCCCCTATTTTGCTACGGTGTTGACCTCCTACTTCTTGATCAAATTATGATGATCTGAACCGTTCAATGTGTTTAAAACGTGTTTCTAAGGGTACCCGTAAGAGATCGGCTCAAAATAATATCCGGAAAGTCTTTGATCCGTTCAATTTTTCATAAAGCTGTTCCTGTCAGCATTTATCAAAAACTGTTTAGATCAAGCTCTTCTCGATATTATTTCGAGCCGATTTCTTGCAGGTACCCTTAAAAACATGTTTTAAACATAATGAACGGTTCAGATCATCAAAATAAAGGATCCCTCATTAGAAGCGCGGACTATATATGTATGAGTGAGCTTCTAATAAGGGATCCCCTATTTTGCTACGGTGTTGACCTCCTACTTCTTGATCAAATTATGATGATCTGAACCGTTCAATGTGTTTAAAACGTGTTTCTAAGGGTACCCGTAAGAGATCGGCTCAAAATAATATCCGGAAAGTCTTTGATCCGTTCAATTTTTCATAAAGCTGTTCCTGTCAGCATTTATCAAAAACTGTTTAGATCAAGCTCTTCTCGATATTATTTCGAGCCGATTTCTTGCAGGTACCCTTAAAAACATGTTTTAAACATAATGAACGGTTCAGATCATCAAAATAAAGGATCCCTCATTAGAAGCGCGGACTATATATGTATGAGTGAGTTTCTAATAAGGGATCCCCTATTTTGCTACGGTGTGGACCTCCTACTTCTTGATCAAATTATGATGATCTGAACCGTTCAATGTGTTTAAAACGTGTTTCTAAGGGTACCCGTAAGAGATCGGCTCAAAATAATATCCGGAAAGTCTTTGATCCGTTCAATTTTTCATAAAGCTGTTCCTGTCAGCATTTATCAAAAACTGTTTAGATCAAGCTCTTCTCGATATTATTTCGAGCCGATTTCTTGCAGGTACCCTTAAAAACATGTTTTAAACATAATGAACGGTTCAGATCATCAAAATAAAGGATCCCTCATTAGAAGCGCGGACTATATATGTATGAATGAGCTTCTAATAAGGGATCCCCTATTTTGCTACGGTGTTGACCTCCTACTTCTTGATCAAATTATGATGATCTGAACCGTTCAATGTGTTTAAAACGTGTTTCTAAGGGTACCCGTAAGAGATCGGCTCAAAATAATATCCGGAAAGTCTTTGATCCGTTCAATTTTTCATAAAGCTGTTCCTGTCAGCATTTATCAAAAACTGTTTAGATCAAGCTCTTCTCGATATTATTTCGAGCCGATTTCTTGCAGGTACCCTTAAAAACATGTTTTAAACATAATGAACGGTTCAGATCATCAAAATAAAGGATCCCTCATTAGAAGCGCGGACTATATATGTATGAGTGAGCTTCTAATAAGGGATCCCCTATTTTGCTACGGTGTGGACCTCCTACTTCTTGATCAAATTATGATGATCTGAACCGTTCAATGTGTTTAAAACGTGTTTCTAAGGGTACCCGTAAGAGATCGGCTCAAAATAATATCCGGAAAGTCTTTGATCCGTTCAATTTTTCATAAAGCTGTTCCTGTCAGCATTTATCAAAAACTGTTTAGATCAAGCTCTTCTCGATATTATTTCGAGCCGATTTCTTGCAGGTACCCTTAAAAACATGTTTTAAACATAATGAACGGTTCAGATCATCAAAATAAAGGATCCCTCATTAGAAGCGCGGACTATATATGTATGAGTGAGCTTCTAATAAGGGATCCCCTATTTTGCTACGGTGTGGACCTCCTACTTCTTGATCAAATTATGATGATCTGAACCGTTCAATGTGTTTAAAACGTGTTTCTAAGGGTACCCGTAAGAGATCGGCTCAAAATAATATCCGGAAAGTCTTTGATCCGTTCAATTTTTCATAAAGCTGTTCCTGTCAGCATTTATCAAAAACTGTTTAGATCAAGCTCTTCTCGATATTATTTCGAGCCGATTTCTTGCAGGTACCCTTAAAAACATGTTTTAAACATAATGAACGGTTCAGATCATCAAAATAAAGGATCCCTCATTAGAAGCGCGGACTATATATGTATGAGTGAGCTTCTAATAAGGGATCCCCTATTTTGCTACGGTGTGGACCTCCTACTTCTTGATCAAATTATGATGATCTGAACCGTTCAATGTGTTTAAAACGTGTTTCTAAGGGTACCCGTAAGAGATCGGCTCAAAATAATATCCGGAAAGTCTTTGATCCGTTCAATTTTTCATAAAGCTGTTCCTGTCAGCATTTATCAAAAACTGTTTAGATCAAGCTCTTCTCGATATTATTTCGAGCCGATTTCTTGCAGGTACCCTTAAAAACATGTTTTAAACATAATGAACGGTTCAGATCATCAAAATAAAGGATCCCTCATTAGAAGCGCGGACTATATATGTATGAGTGAGCTTCTAATAAGGGATCCCCTATTTTGCTACGGTGTGGACCTCCTACTTCTTGATCAAATTATGATGATCTGAACCGTTGAATGTGTTTAAAACGTGTTTCTAAGGGTACCCGTAAGAGATCGGCTCAAAATAATATCCGGAAAGTCTTTGATCCGTTCAATTTTTCATAAAGCTGTTCCTGTCAGCATTTATCAAAAACTGTTTAGATCAAGCTCTTCTCGATATTATTTCGAGCCGATTTCTTGCAGGTACCCTTAAAAACATGTTTTAAACATAATGAACGGTTCAGATCATCAAAATAAAGGATCCCTCATTAGAAGCGCGGACTATATATGTATGAGTGAGCTTCTAATAAGGGATCCCCTATTTTGCTACGGTGTGGACCTCCTACTTCTTGATCAAATTATGATGATCTGAACCGTTCAATGTGTTTAAAACGTGTTTCTAAGGGTACCCGTAAGAGATCGGCTCAAAATAATATCCGGAAAGTCTTTGATCCGTTCAATTTTTCATAAAGCTGTTCCTGTCAGCATTTATCAAAAACTGTTTAGATCAAGCTCTTCTCGATATTATTTCGAGCCGATTTCTTGCAGGTACCCTTAAAAACATGTTTTAAACATAATGAACGGTTCAGATCATCAAAATAAAGGATCCCTCATTAGAAGCGCGGACTATATATGTATGAGTGAGCTTCTAATAAGGGATCCCCTATTTTGCTACGGTGTGGACCTCCTACTTCTTGATCAAATTATGATGATCTGAACCGTTCAATGTGTTTAAAACGTGTTTCTAAGGGTACCCGTAAGAGATCGGCTCAAAATAATATCCGGAAAGTCTTTGATCCGTTCAATTTTTCATAAAGCTGTTCCTGTCAGCATTTATCAAAAACTGTTTAGATCAAGCTCTTCTCGATATTATTTCGAGCCGATTTCTTGCAGGTACCCTTAAAAACATGTTTTAAACATAATGAACGGTTCAGATCATCAAAATAAAGGATCCCTCATTAGAAGCGCGGACTATATATGTATGAGTGAGCTTCTAATAAGGGATCCCCTATTTTGCTACGGTGTGGACCTCCTACTTCTTGATCAAATTATGATGATCTGAACCGTTCAATGTGTTTAAAACGTGTTTCTAAGGGTACCCGTAAGAGATCGGCTCAAAATAATATCCGGAAAGTCTTTGATCTGTTCAATTTTTCATAAAGCTGTTCCTGTCAGCATTTATCAAAAACTGTTTAGATCAAGCTCTTCTCGATATTATTTCGAGCCGATTTCTTGCAGGTACCCTTAAAAACATGTTTTAAACATAATGAACGGTTCAGATCATCAAAATAAAGGATCCCTCATTAGAAGCGCGGACTATATATGTATGAGTGAGCTTCTAATAAGGGATCCCCTATTTTGCTACGGTGTGGACCTCCTACTTCTTGATCAAATTATGATGATCTGAACCGTTCAATGTGTTTAAAACGTGTTTCTAAGGGTACCCGTAAGAGATCGGCTCAAAATAATATCCGGAAAGTCTTTGATCCGTTCAATTTTTCATAAAGCTGTTCCTGTCAGCATTTATCAAAAACTGTTTAGATCAAGCTCTTCTCGATATTATTTCGAGCCGATTTCTTGCAGGTACCCTTAAAAACATGTTTTAAACATAATGAACGGTTCAGATCATCAAAATAAAGGATCCCTCATTAGAAGCGCGGACTATATATGTATGAGTGAGCTTCTAATAAGGGATCCCCTATTTTGCTACGGTGTGGACCTCCTACTTCTTGATCAAATTATGATGATCTGAACCGTTCAATGTGTTTAAAACGTGTTTTTAAGGGTACCCGTAAGAGATCGGCTCAAAATAATATCCGGAAAGTCTTTGATCCGTTCAATTTTTCATAAAGCTGTTCCTGTCAGCATTTATCAAAAACTGTTTAGATCAAG
The DNA here is from genome assembly GCA_019985065.2 of Arctostaphylos glauca. Lineage (NCBI taxonomy): Eukaryota > Viridiplantae > Streptophyta > Magnoliopsida > Ericales > Ericaceae > Arctostaphylos > Arctostaphylos glauca. Next base: position 1,422,375 of record JAHSPW020000023.1, read on the forward strand.
CTCTTCTCGATATTATTTCGAGCCGATTTCTTGCAGGTACCCTTAAAAACATGTTTTAAACATAATGAACGGTTCAGATCATCAAAATAAAGGATCCCTCATTAGAAGCGCGGACTATATATGTATGAGTGAGCTTCTAATAAGGGATCCCCTATTTTGCTACGGTGTGGACCTCCTACTTCTTGATCAAATTATGATGATCTGAACCGTTCAATGTGTTTAAAACGTGTTTCTAAGGGTACCCGTAAGAGATCGGCTCAAAATAATATCCGGAAAGTCTTTGATCCGTTCAATTTTTCATAAAGCTGTTCCTGTCAGCATTTATCAAAAACTGTTTAGATCAAGCTCTTCTCGATATTATTTCGAGCCGATTTCTTGCAGGTACCCTTAAAAACATGTTTTAAACATAATGAACGGTTCAGATCATCAAAATAAAGGATCCCTCATTAGAAGCGCGGACTATATATGTATGAGTGAGCTTCTAATAAGGGATCCCCTATTTTGCTACGGTGTGGACCTCCTACTTCTTGATCAAATTATGATGATCTGAACCGTTCAATGTGTTTAAAACGTGTTTCTAAGGGTACCCGTAAGAGATCGGCTCAAAATAATATCCGGAAAGTCTTTGATCCGTTCAATTTTTCATAAAGCTGTTCCTGTCAGCATTTATCAAAAACTGTTTAGATCAAGCTCTTCTCGATATTATTTCGAGCCGATTTCTTGCAGGTACCCTTAAAAACATGTTTTAAACATAATGAACGGTTCAGATCATCAAAATAAAGGATCCCTCATTAGAAGCGCGGACTATATATGTATGAGTGAGCTTCTAATAAGGGATCCCCTATTTTGCTACGGTGTTGACCTCCTACTTCTTGATCAAATTATGATGATCTGAACCGTTCAATGTGTTTAAAACGTGTTTCTAAGGGTACCCGTAAGAGATCGGCTCAAAATAATATCCGGAAAGTCTTTGATCCGTTCAATTTTTCATAAAGCTGTTCCTGTCAGCATTTATCAAAAACTGTTTAGATCAAGCTCTTCTCGATATTATTTCGAGCCGATTTCTTGCAGGTACCCTTAAAAACATGTTTTAAACATAATGAACGGTTCAGATCATCAAAATAAAGGATCCCTCATTAGAAGCGCGGACTATATATGTATGAGTGAGCTTCTAATAAGGGATCCCCTATTTTGCTACGGTGTGGACCTCCTACTTCTTGATCAAATTATGATGATCTGAACCGTTCAATGTGTTTAAAACGTGTTTCTAAGGGTACCCGTAAGAGATCGGCTCAAAATAATATCCGGAAAGTCTTTGATCCGTTCAATTTTTCATAAAGCTGTTCCTGTCAGCAATTATCAAAAACTGTTTAGATCAAGCTCTTCTCGATATTATTTCGAGCCGATTTCTTGCAGGTACCCTTAAAAACATGTTTTAAACATAATGAACGGTTCAGATCATCAAAATAAAGGATCCCTCATTAGAAGCGCGGACTATATATGTATGAGTGAGCTTCTAATAAGGGATCCCCTATTTTGCTACGGTGTGGACCTCCTACTTCTTGATCAAATTATGATGATCTGAACCGTTCAATGTGTTTAAAACGTGTTTCTAAGGGTACCCGTAAGAGATCGGCTCAAAATAATATCCGGAAAGTCTTTGATCCGTTCAATTTTTCATAAAGCTGTTCCTGTCAGCATTTATCAAAAACTGTTTAGATCAAGCTCTTCTCGATATTATTTCGAGCCGATTTCTTGCAGGTACCCTTAAAAACATGTTTTAAACATAATGAACGGTTCAGATCATCAAAATAAAGGATCCCTCATTAGAAGCGCGGACTATATATGTATGAGTGAGCTTCTAATAAGGGATCCCCTATTTTGCTACGGTGTGGACCTCCTACTTCTTGATCAAATTATGATGATCTGAACCGTTCAATGTGTTTAAAACGTGTTTCTAAGGGTACCCGTAAGAGATCGGCTCAAAATAATATCCGGAAAGTCTTTGATCCGTTCAATTTTTCATAAAGCTGTTCCTGTCAGCATTTATCAAAAACTGTTTAGATCAAGCTCTTCTCGATATTATTTCGAGCCGATTTCTTGCAGGTACCCTTAAAAACATGTTTTAAACATAATGAACGGTTCAGATCATCAAAATAAAGGATCCCTCATTAGAAGCGCGGACTATATATGTATGAGTGAGCTTCTAATAAGGGATCCCCTATTTTGCTACGGTGTGGACCTCCTACTTCTTGATCAAATTATGATGATCTGAACCGTTCAATGTGTTTAAAACGTGTTTTTAAGGGTACCCGTAAGAGATCGGCTCAAAATAATATCCGGAAAGTCTTTGATCCGTTCAATTTTTCATAAAGCTGTTCCTGTCAGCATTTATCAAAAACTGTTTAGATCAAGCTCTTCTCGATATTATTTCGAGCCGATTTCTTGCAGGTACCCTTAAAAACATGTTTTAAACATAATGAACGGTTCAGATCATCAAAATAAAGGATCCCTCATTAGAAGCGCGGACTATATATGTATGAGTGAGCTTCTAATAAGGGATCCCCTATTTTGCTACGGTGTGGACCTCCTACTTCTTGATCAAATTATGATGATCTGAACCGTTCAATGTGTTTAAAACGTGTTTTTAAGGGTACCCGTAAGAGATCGGCTCAAAATAATATCCGGAAAGTCTTTGATCCGTTCAATTTTTCATAAAGCTGTTCCTGTCAGCATTTATCAAAAACTGTTTAGATCAAGCTCTTCTCGATATTATTTCGAGCCGATTTCTTGCAGGTACCCTTAAAAACATGTTTTAAACATAATGAACGGTTCAGATCATCAAAATAAAGGATCCCTCATTAGAAGCGCGGACTATATATGTATGAGTGAGCTTCTAATAAGGGATCCCCTATTTTGCTACGGTGTGGACCTCCTACTTCTTGATCAAATTATGATGATCTGAACCGTTCAATATGTTTAAAACGTGTTTCTAAGGGTACCCGTAAGAGATCGGCTCAAAATAATATCCGGAAAGTCTTTGATCCGTTCAATTTTTCATAAAGCTGTTCCTGTCAGCATTTATCAAAAACTGTTTAGATCAAGCTCTTCTCGATATTATTTCGAGCCGATTTCTTGCAGGTACCCTTAAAAACATGTTTTAAACATAATGAACGGTTCAGATCATCAAAATAAAGGATCCCTCATTAGAAGCGCGGACTATATATGTATGAGTGAGCTTCTAATAAGGGATCCCCTATTTTGCTACGGTGTTGACCTCCTACTTCTTGATCAAATTATGATGATCTGAACCGTTCAATGTGTTTAAAACGTGTTTCTAAGGGTACCCGTAAGAGATCGGCTCAAAATAATATCCGGAAAGTCTTTGATCCGTTCAATTTTTCATAAAGCTGTTCCTGTCAGCATTTATCAAAAACTGTTTAGATCAAGCTCTTCTCGATGTTATTTCGAGCCGATTTCTTGCAGGTACCCTTAAAAACATGTTTTAAACATAATGAACGGTTCAGATCATCAAAATAAAGGATCCCTCATTAGAAGCGCGGACTATATATGTATGAGTGAGCTTCTAATAAGGGATCCCCTATTTTGCTACGGTGTGGACCTCCTACTTCTTGATCAAATTATGATGATCTGAACCGTTCAATGTGTTTAAAACGTGTTTCTAAGGGTACCCGTAAGAGATCGGCTCAAAATAATATCCGGAAAGTCTTTGATCCGTTCAATTTTTCATAAAGCTGTTCCTGTCAGCATTTATCAAAAACTGTTTAGATCAAGCTCTCTTCTCGATATTATTTCGAGCCGATTTCTTGCAGGTACCCTTAAAAACATGTTTTAAACATAATGAACGGTTCAGATCATCAAAATAAAGGATCCCTCATTAGAAGCGCGGACTATATATGTATGAGTGAGCTTCTAATAAGGGATCCCCTATTTTGCTACGGTGTGGACCTCCTACTTCTTGATCAAATTATGATGATCTGAACCGTTCAATGTGTTTAAAACGTGTTTCTAAGGGTACCCGTAAGAGATCGGCTCAAAATAATATCCGGAAAGTCTTTGATCCGTTCAATTTTTCATAAAGCTGTTCCTGTCAGCATTTATCAAAAACTGTTTAGATCAAGCTCTTCTCGATATTATTTCGAGCCGATTTCTTGCAGGTACCCTTAAAAACATGTTTTAAACATAATGAACGGTTCAGATCATCAAAATAAAGGATCCCTCATTAGAAGCGCGGACTATATATGTATGAGTGAGCTTCTAATAAGGGATCCCCTATTTTGCTACGGTGTGGACCTCCTACTTCTTGATCAAATTATGATGATCTGAACCGTTCAATGTGTTTAAAACGTGTTTCTAAGGGTACCCGTAAGAGATCGGCTCAAAATAATATCCGGAAAGTCTTTGATCCGTTCAATTTTTCATAAAGCTGTTCCTGTCAGCATTTATCAAAAACTGTTTAGATCAAGCTCTTCTCGATATTATTTCGAGCCGATTTCTTGCAGGTACCCTTAAAAACATGTTTTAAACATAATGAACGGTTCAGATCATCAAAATAAAGGATCCCTCATTAGAAGCGCGGACTATATATGTATGAGTGAGCTTCTAATAAGGGATCCCCTATTTTGCTACGGTGTGGACCTCCTACTTCTTGATCAAATTATGATGATCTGAACCGTTCAATGTGTTTAAAACGTGTTTCTAAGGGTACCCGTAAGAGATCGGCTCAAAATAATATCCGGAAAGTCTTTGATCCGTTCAATTTTTCATAAAGCTGTTCCTGTCAGCATTTATCAAAAACTGTTTAGATCAAGCTCTTCTCGATATTATTTCGAGCCGATTTCTTGCAGGTACCCTTAAAAACATGTTTTAAACATAATGAACGGTTCAGATCATCAAAATAAAGGATCCCTCATTAGAAGCGCGGACTATATATGTATGAGTGAGCTTCTAATAAGGGATCCCCTATTTTGCTACGGTGTGGACCTCCTACTTCTTGATCAAATTATGATGATCTGAACCGTTCAATGTGTTTAAAACGTGTTTCTAAGGGTACCCGTAAGAGATCGGCTCAAAATAATATCCGGAAAGTCTTTGATCCGTTCAATTTTTCATAAAGCTGTTCCTGTCAGCATTTATCAAAAACTGTTTAGATCAAGCTCTTCTCGATATTATTTCGAGCCGATTTCTTGCAGGTACCCTTAAAAACATGTTTTAAACATAATGAACGGTTCAGATCATCAAAATAAAGGATCCCTCATTAGAAGCGCGGACTATATATGTATGAGTGAGCTTCTAATAAGGGATCCCCTATTTTGCTACGGTGTGGACCTCCTACTTCTTGATCAAATTATGATGATCTGAACCGTTCAATGTGTTTAAAACGTGTTTCTAAGGGTACCCGTAAGAGATCGGCTCAAAATAATATCCGGAAAGTCTTTGATCCGTTCAATTTTTCATAAAGCTGTTCCTGTCAGCATTTATCAAAAACTGTTTAGATCAAGCTCTTCTCGATATTATTTCGAGCCGATTTCTTGCAGGTACCCTTAAAAACATGTTTTAAACATAATGAACGGTTCAGATCATCAAAATAAAGGATCCCTCATTAGAAGCGCGGACTATATATGTATGAGTGAGCTTCTAATAAGGGATCCCCTATTTTGCTACGGTGTGGACCTCCTACTTCTTGATCAAATTATGATGATCTGAACCGTTCAATGTGTTTAAAACGTGTTTCTAAGGGTACCCGTAAGAGATCGGCTCAAAATAATATCCGGAAAGTCTTTGATCCGTTCAATTTTTCATAAAGCTGTTCCTGTCAGCATTTATCAAAAACTGTTTAGATCAAGCTCTTCTCGATATTATTTCGAGCCGATTTCTTGCAGGTACCCTTAAAAACATGTTTTAAACATAATGAACGGTTCAGATCATCAAAATAAAGGATCCCTCATTAGAAGCGCGGACTATATATGTATGAGTGAGCTTCTAATAAGGGATCCCCTATTTTGCTACGGTGTGGACCTCCTACTTCTTGATCAAATTATGATGATCTGAACCGTTCAATGTGTTTAAAACGTGTTTTTAAGGGTACCCGTAAGAGATCGGCTCAAAATAATATCCGGAAAGTCTTTGATCCGTTCAATTTTTCATAAAGCTGTTCTTGTCAGCATTTATCAAAAACTGTTTAGATCAAGCTCTTCTCGATATTATTTCGAGCCGATTTCTTGCAGGTACCCTTAAAAACATGTTTTAAACATAATGAACGGTTCAGATCATCAAAATAAAGGATCCCTCATTAGAAGCGCGGACTATATATGTATGAGTGAGCTTCTAATAAGGGATCCCCTATTTTGCTACGGTGTGGACCTCCTACTTCTTGATCAAATTATGATGATCTGAACCGTTCAATGTGTTTAAAACGTGTTTCTAAGGGTACCCGTAAGAGATCGGCTCAAAATAATATCCGGAAAGTCTTTGATCCGTTCAATTTTTCATAAAGCTGTTCCTGTCAGCATTTATCAAAAACTGTTTAGATCAAGCTCTTCTCGATATTATTTCGAGCCGATTTCTTGCAGGTACCCTTAAAAACATGTTTTAAACATAATGAACGGTTCAGATCATCAAAATAAAGGATCCCTCATTAGAAGCGCGGACTATATATGTATGAGTGAGCTTCTAATAAGGGATCCCCTATTTTGCTACGGTGTGGACCTCCTACTTCTTGATCAAATTATGATGATCTGAACCGTTCAATGTGTTTAAAACGTGTTTCTAAGGGTACCCGTAAGAGATCGGCTCAAAATAATATCCGGAAAGTCTTTGATCCGTTCAATTTTTCATAAAGCTGTTCCTGTCAGCATTTATCAAAAACTGTTTAGATCAAGCTCTCTTCTCGATATTATTTCGAGCCGATTTCTTGCAGGTACCCTTAAAAACATGTTTTAAACATAATGAACGGTTCAGATCATCAAAATAAAGGATCCCTCATTAGAAGCGCGGACTATATATGTATGAGTGAGCTTCTAATAAGGGATCCCCTATTTTGCTACGGTGTGGACCTCCTACTTCTTGATCAAATTATGATGATCTGAACCGTTCAATGTGTTTAAAACGTGTTTCTAAGGGTACCCGTAAGAGATCGGCTCAAAATAATATCCGGAAAGTCTTTGATCCGTTCAATTTTTCATAAAGCTGTTCCTGTCAGCATTTATCAAAAACTGTTTAGATCAAGCTCTTCTCGATATTATTTCGAGCCGATTTCTTGCAGGTACCCTTAAAAACATGTTTTAAACATAATGAACGGTTCAGATCATCAAAATAAAGGATCCCTCATTAGAAGCGCGGACTATATATGTATGAGTGAGCTTCTAATAAGGGATCCCCTATTTTGCTACGGTGTGGACCTCCTACTTCTTGATCAAATTATGATGATCTGAACCGTTCAATGTGTTTAAAACGTGTTTCTAAGGGTACCCGTAAGAGATCGGCTCAAAATAATATCCGGAAAGTCTTTGATCCGTTCAATTTTTCATAAAGCTGTTCCTGTCAGCATTTATCAAAAACTGTTTAGATCAAGCTCTTCTCGATATTATTTCGAGCCGATTTCTTGCAGGTACCCTTAAAAACATGTTTTAAACATAATGAACGGTTCAGATCATCAAAATAAAGGATCCCTCATTAGAAGCGCGGACTATATATGTATGAGTGAGCTTCTAATAAGGGATCCCCTATTTTGCTACGGTGTGGACCTCCTACTTCTTGATCAAATTATGATGATCTGAACCGTTCAATGTGTTTAAAACGTGTTTCTAAGGGTACCCGTAAGAGATCGGCTCAAAATAATATCCGGAAAGTCTTTGATCCGTTCAATTTTTCATAAAGCTGTTCCTGTCAGCATTTATCAAAAACTGTTTAGATCAAGCTCTTCTCGATATTATTTCGAGCCGATTTCTTGCAGGTACCCTTAAAAACATGTTTTAAACATAATGAACGGTTCAGATCATCAAAATAAAGGATCCCTCATTAGAAGCGCGGACTATATATGTATGAGTGAGCTTCTAATAAGGGATCCCCTATTTTGCTACGGTGTGGACCTCCTACTTCTTGATCAAATTATGATGATCTGAACCGTTCAATGTGTTTAAAACGTGTTTTTAAGGGTACCCGTAAGAGATCGGCTCAAAATAATATCCGGAAAGTCTTTGATCCGTTCAATTTTTCATAAAGCTGTTCCTGTCAGCATTTATCAAAAACTGTTTAGATCAAGCTCTTCTCGATATTATTTCGAGCCGATTTCTTGCAGGTACCCTTAAAAACATGTTTTAAACATAATGAACGGTTCAGATCATCAAAATAAAGGATCCCTCATTAGAAGCGCGGACTATATATGTATGAGTGAGCTTCTAATAAGGGATCCCCTATTTTGCTACGGTGTGGACCTCCTACTTCTTGATCAAATTATGATGATCTGAACCGTTCAATGTGTTTAAAACGTGTTTCTAAGGGTACCCGTAAGAGATCGGCTCAAAATAATATCCGGAAAGTCTTTGATCCGTTCAATTTTTCATAAAGCTGTTCCTGTCAGCATTTATCAAAAACTGTTTAGATCAAGCTCTTCTCGATATTATTTCGAGCCGATTTCTTGCAGGTACCCTTAAAAACATGTTTTAACCATAATGAACGGTTCAGATCATCAAAATAAAGGATCCCTCATTAGAAGCGCGGACTATATATGTATGAGTGAGCTTCTAATAAGGGATCCCCTATTTTGCTACGGTGTTGACCTCCTACTTCTTGATCAAATTATGATGATCTGAACCGTTCAATGTGTTTAAAACGTGTTTCTAAGGGTACCCGTAAGAGATCGGCTCAAAATAATATCCGGAAAGTCTTTGATCCGTTCAATTTTTCATAAAGCTGTTCCTGTCAGCATTTATCAAAAACTGTTTAGATCAAGCTCTTCTCGATATTATTTCGAGCCGATTTCTTGCAGGTACCCTTAAAAACATGTTTTAAACATAATGAACGGTTCAGATCATCAAAATAAAGGATCCCTCATTAGAAGCGCGGACTATATATGTATGAGTGAGCTTCTAATAAGGGATCCCCTATTTTGCTACGGTGTGGACCTCCTACTTCTTGATCAAATTATGATGATCTGAACCGTTCAATGTGTTTAAAACGTGTTTCTAAGGGTACCCGTAAGAGATCGGCTCAAAATAATATCCGGAAAGTCTTTGATCCGTTCAATTTTTCATAAAGCTGTTCCTGTCAGCATTTATCAAAAACTGTTTAGATCAAGCTCTTCTCGATATTATTTCGAGCCGATTTCTTGCAGGTACCCTTAAAAACATGTTTTAAACATAATGAACGGTTCAGATCATCAAAATAAAGGATCCCTCATTAGAAGCGCGGACTATATATGTATGAGTGAGCTTCTAATAAGGGATCCCCTATTTTGCTACGGTGTGGACCTCCTACTTCTTGATCAAATTATGATGATCTGAACCGTTCAATGTGTTTAAAACGTGTTTCTAAGGGTACCCGTAAGAGATCGGCTCAAAATAATATCCGGAAAGTCTTTGATCCGTTCAATTTTTCATAAAGCTGTTCCTGTCAGCATTTATCAAAAACTGTTTAGATCAAGCTCTTCTCGATATTATTTCGAGCCGATTTCTTGCAGGTACCCTTAAAAACATGTTTTAAACATAATGAACGGTTCAGATCATCAAAATAAAGGATCCCTCATTAGAAGCGCGGACTATATATGTATGAGTGAGCTTCTAATAAGGGATCCCCTATTTTGCTACGGTGTGGACCTCCTACTTCTTGATCAAATTATGATGATCTGAACCGTTCAATGTGTTTAAAACGTGTTTCTAAGGGTACCCGTAAGAGATCGGCTCAAAATAATATCCGGAAAGTCTTTGATCCGTTCAATTTTTCATAAAACTGTTCCTGTCAGCATTTATCAAAAACTGTTTAGATCAAGCTCTTCTCGATATTATTTCGAGCCGATTTCTTGCAGGTACCCTTAAAAACATGTTTTAAACATAATGAACGGTTCAGATCATCAAAATAAAGGATCCCTCATTAGAAGCGCGGACTATATATGTATGAGTGAGCTTCTAATAAGGGATCCCCTATTTTGCTACGGTGTGGACCTCCTACTTCTTGATCAAATTATGATGATCTGAACCGTTCAATGTGTTTAAAACGTGTTTCTAAGGGTACCCGTAAGAGATCGGCTCAAAATAATATCCGGAAAGTCTTTGATCCGTTCAATTTTTCATAAAGCTGTTCCTGTCAGCATTTATCAAAAACTGTTTAGATCAAGCTCTTCTCGATATTATTTCGAGCCGATTTCTTGCAGGTACCCTTAAAAACATGTTTTAAACATAATGAACGGTTCAGATCATCAAAATAAAGGATCCCTCATTAGAAGCGCGGACTATATATGTATGAGTGAGCTTCTAATAAGGGATCCCCTATTTTGCTACGGTGTGGACCTCCTACTTCTTGATCAAATTATGATGATCTGAACCGTTCAATGTGTTTAAAACGTGTTTTTAAGGGTACCCGTAAGAGATCGGCTCAAAATAATATCCGGAAAGTCTTTGATCCGTTCAATTTTTCATAAAGCTGTTCCTGTCAGCATTTATCAAAAACTGTTTAGATCAAGCTCTTCTCGATATTATTTCGAGCCGATTTCTTGCAGGTACCCTTAAAAACATGTTTTAAACATAATGAACGGTTCAGATCATCAAAATAAAGGATCCCTCATTAGAAGCGCGGACTATATATGTATGAGTGAGCTTCTAATAAGGGATCCCCTATTTTGCTACGGTGTGGACCTCCTACTTCTTGATCAAATTATGATGATCTGAACCGTTCAATGTGTTTAAAACGTGTTTCTAAGGGTACCCGTAAGAGATCGGCTCAAAATAATATCCGGAAAGTCTTTGATCCGTTCAATTTTTCATAAAGCTGTTCCTGTCAGCATTTATCAAAAACTGTTTAGATCAAGCTCTCTTCTCGATATTATTTCGAGCCGATTTCTTGCAGGTACCCTTAAAAACATGTTTTAAACATAATGAACGGTTCAGATCATCAAAATAAAGGATCCCTCATTAGAAGCGCGGACTATATATGTATGAGTGAGCTTCTAATAAGGGATCCCCTATTTTGCTACGGTGTGGACCTCCTACTTCTTGATCAAATTATGATGATCTGAACCGTTCAATGTGTTTAAAACGTGTTTCTAAGGGTACCCGTAAGAGATCGGCTCAAAATAATATCCGGAAAGTCTTTGATCCGTTCAATTTTTCATAAAGCTGTTCCTGTCAGCATTTATCAAAAACTGTTTAGATCAAGCTCTTCTCGATATTATTTCGAGCCGATTTCTTGCAGGTACCCTTAAAAACATGTTTTAAACATAATGAACGGTTCAGATCATCAAAATAAAGGATCCCTCATTAGAAGCGCGGACTATATATGTATGAGTGAGCTTCTAATAAGGGATCCCCTATTTTGCTACGGTGTTGACCTCCTACTTCTTGATCAAATTATGATGATCTGAACCGTTCAATGTGTTTAAAACGTGTTTCTAAGGGTACCCGTAAGAGATCGGCTCAAAATAATATCCGGAAAGTCTTTGATCCGTTCAATTTTTCATAAAACTGTTCCTGTCAGCATTTATCAAAAACTGTTTAGATCAAGCTCTTCTCGATATTATTTCGAGCCGATTTCTTGCAGGTACCCTTAAAAACATGTTTTAAACATAATGAACGGTTCAGATCATCAAAATAAAGGATCCCTCATTAGAAGCGCGGACTATATATGTATGAGTGAGCTTCTAATAAGGGATCCCCTATTTTGCTACGGTGTGGACCTCCTACTTCTTGATCAAATTATGATGATCTGAACCGTTCAATGTGTTTAAAACGTGTTTCTAAGGGTACCCGTAAGAGATCGGCTCAAAATAATATCCGGAAAGTCTTTGATCCGTTCAATTTTTCATAAAGCTGTTCCTGTCAGCATTTATCAAAAACTGTTTAGATCAAGCTCTTCTCGATATTATTTCGAGCCGATTTCTTGCAGGTACCCTTAAAAACATGTTTTAAACATAATGAACGGTTCAGATCATCAAAATAAAGGATCCCTCATTAGAAGCGCGGACTATATATGTATGAGTGAGCTTCTAATAAGGGATCCCCTATTTTGCTACGGTGTGGACCTCCTACTTCTTGATCAAATTATGATGATCTGAACCGTTCAATGTGTTTAAAACGTGTTTCTAAGGGTACCCGTAAGAGATCGGCTCAAAATAATATCCGGAAAGTCTTTGATCCGTTCAATTTTTCATAAAGCTGTTCCTGTCAGCATTTATCAAAAACTGTTTAGATCAAGCTCTTCTCGATATTATTTCGAGCCGATTTCTTGCAGGTACCCTTAAAAACATGTTTTAAACATAATGAACGGTTCAGATCATCAAAATAAAGGATCCCTCATTAGAAGCGCGGACTATATATGTATGAGTGAGCTTCTAATAAGGGATCCCCTATTTTGCTACGGTGTGGACCTCCTACTTCTTGATCAAATTATGATGATCTGAACCGTTCAATGTGTTTAAAACGTGTTTCTAAGGGTACCCGTAAGAGATCGGCTCAAAATAATATCCGGAAAGTCTTTGATCCGTTCAATTTTTCATAAAGCTGTTCCTGTCAGCATTTATCAAAAACTGTTTAGATCAAGCTCTTCTCGATATTATTTCGAGCCGATTTCTTGCAGGTACCCTTAAAAACATGTTTTAAACATAATGAACGGTTCAGATCATCAAAATAAAGGATCCCTCATTAGAAGCGCGGACTATATATGTATGAGTGAGCTTCTAATAAGGGATCCCCTATTTTGCTACGGTGTGGACCTCCTACTTCTTGATCAAATTATGATGATCTGAACCGTTCAATGTGTTTAAAACGTGTTTCTAAGGGTACCCGTAAGAGATCGGCTCAATATAATATCCGGAAAGTCTTTGATCCGTTCAATTTTTCATAAAGCTGTTCCAGTCAGCATTTATCAAAAACTGTTTAGATCAAGCTCTTCTCGATATTATTTCGAGCCGATTTCTTGCAGGTACCCTTAAAAACATGTTTTAAACATAATGAACGGTTCAGATCATCAAAATAAAGGATCCCTCATTAGAAGCGCGGACTATATATGTATGAGTGAGCTTCTAATAAGGGATCCCCTATTTTGCTACGGTGTGGACCTCCTACTTCTTGATCAAATTATGATGATCTGAACCGTTCAATGTGTTTAAAACGTGTTTCTAAGGGTACCCGTAAGAGATCGGCTCAAAATAATATCCGGAAAGTCTTTGATCCGTTCAATTTTTCATAAAGCTGTTCCTGTCAGCATTTATCAAAAACTGTTTAGATCAAGCTCTTCTCGATATTATTTCGAGCCGATTTCTTGCAGGTACCCTTAAAAACATGTTTTAAACATAATGAACGGTTCAGATCATCAAAATAAAGGATCCCTCATTAGAAGCGCGGACTATATATGTATGAGTGAGCTTCTAATAAGGGATCCCCTATTTTGCTACGGTGTGGACCTCCTACTTCTTGATCAAATTATGATGATCTGAACCGTTCAATGTGTTTAAAACGTGTTTCTAAGGGTACCCGTAAGAGATCGGCTCAAAATAATATCCGGAAAGTCTTTGATCCGTTCAATTTTTCATAAAGCTGTTCCTGTCAGCATTTATCAAAAACTGTTTAGATCAAGCTCTTCTCGATATTATTTCGAGCCGATTTCTTGCAGGTACCCTTAAAAACATGTTTTAAACATAATGAACGGTTCAGATCATCAAAATAAAGGATCCCTCATTAGAAGCGCGGACTATATATGTATGAGTGAGCTTCTAATAAGGGATCCCCTATTTTGCTACGGTGTGGACCTCCTACTTCTTGATCAAATTATGATGATCTGAACCGTTCAATGTGTTTAAAACGTGTTTCTAAGGGTACCCGTAAGAGATCGGCTCAAAATAATATCCGGAAAGTCTTTGATCCGTTCAATTTTTCATAAAGCTGTTCCTGTCAGCATTTATCAAAAACTGTTTAGATCAAGCTCTTCTCGATATTATTTCGAGCCGATTTCTTGCAGGTACCCTTAAAAACATGTTTTAAACATAATGAACGGTTCAGATCATCAAAATAAAGGATCCCTCATTAGAAGCGCGGACTATATATGTATGAGTGAGCTTCTAATAAGGGATCCCCTATTTTGCTACGGTGTGGACCTCCTACTTCTTGATCAAATTATGATGATCTGAACCGTTCAATGTGTTTAAAACGTGTTTCTAAGGGTACCCGTAAGAGATCGGCTCAAAATAATATCCGGAAAGTCTTTGATCCGTTCAATTTTTCATAAAGCTGTTCCTGTCAGCATTTATCAAAAACTGTTTAGATCAAGCTCTTCTCGATATTATTTCGAGCCGATTTCTTGCAGGTACCCTTAAAAACATGTTTTAAACATAATGAACGGTTCAGATCATCAAAATAAAGGATCCCTCATTAGAAGCGCGGACTATATATGTATGAGTGAGCTTCTAATAAGGGATCCCCTATTTTGCTACGGTGTGGACCTCCTACTTCTTGATCAAATTATGATGATCTGAACCGTTCAATGTGTTTAAAACGTGTTTCTAAGGGTACCCGTAAGAGATCGGCTCAAAATAATATCCGGAAAGTCTTTGATCCGTTCAATTTTTCATAAAGCTGTTCCTGTCAGCATTTATCAAAAACTGTTTAGATCAAGCTCTTCTCGATATTATTTCGAGCCGATTTCTTGCAGGTACCCTTAAAAACATGTTTTAAACAAAATGAACGGTTCAGATCATCAAAATAAAGGATCCCTCATTAGAAGCGCAGACTATATATGTATGAGTGAGCTTCTAATAAGGGATCCCCTATTTTGCTACGGTGTGGACCTCCTACTTCTTGATCAAATTATGATGATCTGAACCGTTCAATGTGTTTAAAACGTGTTTCTAAGGGTACCCGTAAGAGATCGGCTCAATATAATATCCGGAAAGTCTTTGATCCGTTCAATTTTTCATAAAGCTGTTCCTGTCAGCATTTATCAAAAACTGTTTAGATCAAGCTCTTCTCGATATTATTTCGAGCCGATTTCTTGCAGGTACCCTTAAAAACATGTTTTAAACATAATGAACGGTTCAGATCATCAAAATAAAGGATCCCTCATTAGAAGCGCGGACTATATATGTATGAGTGAGCTTCTAATAAGGGATCCCCTATTTTGCTACGGTGTGGACCTCCTACTTCTTGATCAAATTATGATGATCTGAACCGTTCAATGTGTTTAAAACGTGTTTCTAAGGGTACCCGTAAGAGATCGGCTCAAAATAATATCCGGAAAGTCTTTGATCCGTTCAATTTTTCATAAAGCTGTTCCTGTCAGCATTTATCAAAAACTGTTTAGATCAAGCTCTTCTCGATATTATTTCGAGCCGATTTCTTGCAGGTACCCTTAAAAACATGTTTTAAACAAAATGAACGGTTCAGATCATCAAAATAAAGGATCCCTCATTAGAAGCGCAGACTATATATGTATGAGTGAGCTTCTAATAAGGGATCCCCTATTTTGCTACGGTGTGGACCTCCTACTTCTTGATCAAATTATGATGATCTGAACCGTTCAATGTGTTTAAAACGTGTTTCTAAGGGTACCCGTAAGAGATCGGCTCAATATAATATCCGGAAAGTCTTTGATCCGTTCAATTTTTCATAAAGCTGTTCCTGTCAGCATTTATCAAAAACTGTTTAGATCAAGCTCTTCTCGATATTATTTCGAGCCGATTTCTTGCAGGTACCCTTAAAAACATGTTTTAAACATAATGAACGGTTCAGATCATCAAAATAAAGGATCCCTCATTAGAAGCGCGGACTATATATGTATGAGTGAGCTTCTAATAAGGGATCCCCTATTTTGCTACGGTGTGGACCTCCTACTTCTTGATCAAATTATGATGATCTGAACCGTTCAATGTGTTTAAAACGTGTTTTTAAGGGTACCCGTAAGAGATCGGCTCAAAATAATATCCGGAAAGTCTTTGATCCGTTCAATTTTTCATAAAGCTGTTCCTGTCAGCATTTATCAAAAACTGTTTAGATCAAGCTCTTCTCGATATTATTTCGAGCCGATTTCTTGCAGGTACCCTTAAAAACATGTTTTAAACATAATGAACGGTTCAGATCATCAAAATAAAGGATCCCTCATTAGAAGCGCGGACTATATATGTATGAGTGAGCTTCTAATAAGGGATCCCCTATTTTGCTACGGTGTGGACCTCCTACTTCTTGATCAAATTATGATGATCTGAACCATTCAATGTGTTTAAAACGTGTTTTTAAGGGTACCCGTAAGAGATCGGCTCAAAATAATATCCGGAAAGTCTTTGATCCGTTCAATTTTTCATAAAGCTGTTCCTGTCAGCATTTATCAAAAACTGTTTAGATCAAGCTCTTCTCGATATTATTTCGAGCCGATTTCTTGCAGGTACCCTTAAAAACATGTTTTAAACATAATGAACGGTTCAGATCATCAAAATAAAGGATCCCTCATTAGAAGCGCGGACTATATATGTATGAGTGAGCTTCTAATAAGGGATCCCCTATTTTGCTACGGTGTGGACCTCCTACTTCTTGATCAAATTATGATGATCTGAACCGTTCAATGTGTTTAAAACGTGTTTTTAAGGGTACCCGTAAGAGATCGGCTCAAAATAATATCCGGAAAGTCTTTGATCCGTTCAATTTTTCATAAAGCTGTTCCTGTCAGCATTTATCAAAAACTGTTTAGATCAAGCTCTTCTCGATATTATTTCGAGCCGATTTCTTGCAGGTACCCTTAAAAACATGTTTTAAACATAATTAACGGTTCAGATCATCAAAATAAAGGATCCCTCATTAGAAGCGCGGACTATATATGTATGAGTGAGCTTCTAATAAGGGATCCCCTATTTTGCTACGGTGTGGACCTCCTACTTCTTGATCAAATTATGATGATCTGAACCGTTCAATGTGTTTAAAACGTGTTTCTAAGGGTACCCGTAAGAGATCGGCTCAAAATAATATTCCGTTCAATTTTTCATAAAGCTGTTCCTGTCAGCATTTATCAAAAACTGTTTAGATCAAGCTCTTCTCGATATTATTTCGAGCCGATTTCTTGCAGGTACCCTTAAAAACATGTTTTAAACATAATTAACGGTTCAGATCATCAAAATAAAGGATCCCTCATTAGAAGCGCGGACTATATATGTATGAGTGAGCTTCTAATAAGGGATCCCCTATTTTGCTACGGTGTGGACCTCCTACTTCTTGATCAAATTATGATGATCTGAACCGTTCAATGTGTTTAAAACGTGTTTCTAAGGGTACCCGTAAGAGATCGGCTCAAAATAATATCCGGAAAGTCTTTGATCCGTTCAATTTTTCATAAAGCTGTTCCTGTCAGCATTTATCAAAAACTGTTTAGATCAAGCTCTTCTCGATATTATTTCGAGCCGATTTCTTGCAGGTACCCTTAAAAACATGTTTTAAACATAATGAACGGTTCAGATCATCAAAATAAAGGATCCCTCATTAGAAGCGCGGACTATATATGTATGAGTGAGCTTCTAATAAGGGATCCCCTATTTTGCTACAGTGTGGACCTCCTACTTCTTGATCAAATTATGATGATCTGAACCGTTCAATGTGTTTAAAACGTGTTTCTAAGGGTACCCGTAAGAGATCGGCTCAAAATAATATCCGGAAAGTCTTTGATCCGTTCAATTTTTCATAAAGCTGTTCCTGTCAGCATTTATCAAAAACTGTTTAGATCAAGCTCTTCTCGATATTATTTCGAGCCGATTTCTTGCAGGTACTCTTAAAAACATGTTTTAAACATAATGAACGGTTCAGATCATCAAAATAAAGGATCCCTCATTAGAAGCGCGGACTATATATGTATGAGTGAGCTTCTAATAAGGGATCCCCTATTTTGCTACGGTGTGGACCTCCTACTTCTTGATCAAATTATGATGATCTGAACCCTTCAATGTGTTTAAAACGTGTTTTTAAGGGTACCCGTAAGAGATCGGCTCAAAATAATATCCGGAAAGTCTTTGATCCGTTCAATTTTTCATAAAGCTGTTCCTGTCAGCATTTATCAAAAACTGTTTAGATCAAGCTCTTCTCGATATTATTTCGAGCCGATTTCTTGCAGGTACCCTTAAAAACATGTTTTAAACATAATGAACGGTTCAGATCATCAAAATAAAGGATCCCTCATTAGAAGCGCGGACTATATATGTATGAGTGAGCTTCTAATAAGGGATCCCCTATTTTGCTACGGTGTGGACCTCCTACTTCTTGATCAAATTATGATGATCTGAACCGTTCAATGTGTTTAAAACGTGTTTTTAAGGGTACCCGTAAGAGATCGGCTCAAAATAATATCCGGAAAGTCTTTGATCCGTTCAATTTTTCATAAAGCTGTTCCTGTCAGCATTTATCAAAAACTGTTTAGATCAAGCTCTTCTCGATATTATTTCGAGCCGATTTCTTGCAGGTACCCTTAAAAACATGTTTTAAACATAATGAACGGTTCAGATCATCAAAATAAAGGATCCCTCATTAGAAGCGCGGACTATATATGTATGAGTGAGCTTCTAATAAGGGATCCCCTATTTTGCTACGGTGTGGACCTCCTACTTCTTGATCAAATTATGATGATCTGAACCGTTCAATGTGTTTAAAACGTGTTTTTAAGGGTACCCGTAAGAGATCGGCTCAAAATAATATCCGGAAAGTCTTTGATCCGTTCAATTTTTCATAAAGCTGTTCCTGTCAGCATTTATCAAAAACTGTTTAGATCAAGCTCTTCTCGATATTATTTCGAGCCGATTTCTTGCAGGTACCCTTAAAAACATGTTTTAAACATAATGAACGGTTCAGATCATCAAAATAAAGGATCCCTCATTAGAAGCGCGGACTATATATGTATGAGTGAGCTTCTAATAAGGGATCCCCTATTTTGCTACGGTGTGGACCTTCTACTTCTTGATCAAATTATGATGATCTGAACCGTTCAATGTGTTTAAAACGTGTTTTTAAGGGTACCCGTAAGAGATCGGCTCAAAATAATATCCGGAAAGTCTTTGATCCGTTCAATTTTTCATAAAGCTGTTCCTGTCAGCATTTATCAAAAACTGTTTAGATCAAGCTCTTCTCGATATTATTTCGAGCCGATTTCTTGCAGGTACCCCTAAAAACATGTTTTAAACATAATGAACGGTTCAGATCATCAAAATAAAGGATCCCTCATTAGAAGTGCGGACTATATATGTATGAGTGAGCTTCTAATAAGGGATCCCATATTTTGCTACGGTGTGGACCTCCTACTTCTTGATCAAATTATGATGATCTGAACCGTTCAATGTGTTTAAAACGTGTTTTTAAGGGTACCCGTAAGAGATCGGCTCAAAATAATATCCGGAAAGTCTTTGATCCGTTCAATTTTTCATAAAGCTGTTCTTGTCAGCATTTATCAAAAACTGTTTAGATCAAGCTCTTCTCGATATTATTTCGAGCCGATTTCTTGCAGGTACTCTTAAAAACATGTTTTAAACATAATGAACGGTTCAGATCATCAAAATAAAGGATCCCTCATTAGAAGCGCGGACTATATATGTATGAGTGAGCTTCTAATAAGGGATCCCCTATTTTGCTACGGTGTGGACCTCCTACTTCTTGATCAAATTATGATGATCTGAACCCTTCAATGTGTTTAAAACGTGTTTTTAAGGGTACCCGTAAGAGATCGGCTCAAAATAATATCCGGAAAGTCTTTGATCCGTTCAATTTTTCATAAAGCTGTTCCTGTCAGCATTTATCAAAAACTGTTTAGATCAAGCTCTTCTCGATATTATTTCGAGCCGATTTCTTGCAGGTACCCTTAAAAACATGTTTTAAACATAATGAACGGTTCAGATCATCAAAATAAAGGATCCCTCATTAGAAGCGCGGACTATATATGTATGAGTGAGCTTCTAATAAGGGATCCCCTATTTTGCTACGGTGTGGACCTCCTACTTCTTGATCAAATTATGATGATCTGAACCGTTCAATGTGTTTAAAACGTGTTTTTAAGGGTACCCGTAAGAGATCGGCTCAAAATAATATCCGGAAAGTCTTTGATCCGTTCAATTTTTCATAAAGCTGTTCCTGTCAGCATTTATCAAAAACTGTTTAGATCAAGCTCTTCTCGATATTATTTCGAGCCGATTTCTTGCAGGTACCCTTAAAAACATGTTTTAAACATAATGAACGGTTCAGATCATCAAAATAAAGGATCCCTCATTAGAAGCGCGGACTATATATGTATGAGTGAGCTTCTAATAAGGGATCCCCTATTTTGCTACGGTGTGGACCTCCTACTTCTTGATCAAATTATGATGATCTGAACCGTTAAATGTGTTTAAAACGTGTTTTTAAGGGTACCCGTAAGAGATCGGCTCAAAATAATATCCGGAAAGTCTTTGATCCGTTCAATTTTTCATAAAGCTGTTCCTGTCAGCATTTATCAAAAACTGTTTAGATCAAGCTCTTCTCGATATTATTTCGAGCCGATTTCTTGCAGGTACCCTTAAAAACATGTTTTAAACATAATGAACGGTTCAGATCATCAAAATAAAGGATCCCTCATTAGAAGCGCGGACTATATATGTATGAGTGAGCTTCTAATAAGGGATCCCCTATTTTGCTACGGTGTGGACCTTCTACTTCTTGATCAAATTATGATGATCTGAACCGTTCAATGTGTTTAAAACGTGTTTTTAAGGGTACCCGTAAGAGATCGGCTCAAAATAATATCCGGAAAGTCTTTGATCCGTTCAATTTTTCATAAAGCTGTTCCTGTCAGCATTTATCAAAAACTGTTTAGATCAAGCTCTTCTCGATATTATTTCGAGCCGATTTCTTGCAGGTACCCTTAAAAACATGTTTTAAACATAATGAACGGTTCAGATCATCAAAATAAAGGATCCCTCATTAGAAGCGCGGACTATATATGTATGAGTGAGCTTCTAATAAGGGATCCCCTATTTTGCTACGGTGTGGACCTCCTACTTCTTGATCAAATTATGATGATCTGAACCGTTCAATGTGTTTAAAACGTGTTTTTAAGGGTACCCGTAAGAGATCGGCTCAAAATAATATCCGGAAAGTCTTTGATCCGTTCAATTTTTCATAAAGCTGTTCCTGTCAGCATTTATCAAAAACTGTTTAGATCAAGCTCTCTTCTCGATATTATTTCGAGCCGATTTCTTGCAGGTACCCTTAAAAACATGTTTTAAACATAATGAACGGTTCAGATCATCAAAATAAAGGATCCCTCATTAGAAGCGCGGACTATATTTGTATGAGTGAGCTTCTAATAAGGGATCCCCTATTTTGCTACGGTGTGGACCTCCTACTTCTTGATCAAATTATGATTATCTGAACCGTTCAATGTGTTTAAAACGTGTTTTTAAGGGTACCCGTAAGAGATCGGCTCAAAATAATATCCGGAAAGTCTTTGATCCGTTCAATTTTTCATAAAGCTGTTCCTGTCAGCATTTATCAAAAACTGTTTAGATCAAGCTCTTCTCGATATTATTTCGAGCCGATTTCTTGCAGGTACCCTTAAAAACATGTTTTAAACATAATGAACGGTTCAGATCATCAAAATAAAGGATCCCTCATTAGAAGCGCGGACTATATATGTATGAGTGAGCTTCTAATAAGGGATCCCCTATTTTGCTACGGTGTGGACCTCCTACTTCTTGATCAAATTATGATGATCTGAACCGTTCAATGTGTTTAAAACGTGTTTTTAAGGGTACCCGTAAGAGATCGGCTCAAAATAATATCCGGAAAGTCTTTGATCCGTTCAATTTTTCATAAAGCTGTTCCTGTCAGCATTTATCAAAAACTGTTTAGATCAAGCTCTTCTCGATATTATTTCGAGCCGATTTCTTGCAGGTACCCTTAAAAACATGTTTTAAACATAATGAACGGTTCAGATCATCAAAATAAAGGATCCCTCATTAGAAGCGCGGACTATATATGTATGAGTGAGCTTCTAATAAGGGATCCCCTATTTTGCTACGGTGTGGACCTCCTACTTCTTGATCAAATTATGATGATCTGAACCGTTAAATGTGTTTAAAACGTGTTTTTAAGGGTACCCGTAAGAGATCGGCTCAAAATAATATCCGGAAAGTCTTTGATCCGTTCAATTTTTCATAAAGCTGTTCCTGTCAGCATTTATCAAAAACTGTTTAGATCAAGCTCTTCTCGATATTATTTCGAGCCGATTTCTTGCAGGTACCCTTAAAAACATGTTTTAAACATAATGAACGGTTCAGATCATCAAAATAAAGGATCCCTCATTAGAAGCGCGGACTATATATGTATGAGTGAGCTTCTAATAAGGGATCCCCTATTTTGCTACGGTGTGGACCTCCTACTTCTTGATCAAATTATGATGATCTGAACCGTTCAATGTGTTTAAAACGTGTTTCTAAGGGTACCCGTAAGAGATCGGCTCAAAATAATATCCGGAAAGTCTTTGATCCTTTCAATTTTTCATAAAGCTGTTCCTGTCAGCATTTATCAAAAACTGTTTAGATCAAGCTCTTCTCGATATTATTTCGAGCCGATTTCTTGCAGGTACCCTTAAAAACATGTTTTAAACATAATGAACGGTTCAGATCATCAAAATAAAGGATCCCTCATTAGAAGCGCGGACTATATATGTATGAGTGAGCTTCTAATAAGGGATCCCCTATTTTGCTACGGTGTGGACCTCCTACTTCTTGATCAAATTATGATGATCTGAACCGTTCAATGTGTTTAAAACGTGTTTTTAAGGGTACCCGTAAGAGATCGGCTCAAAATAATATCCGGAAAGTCTTTGATCCGTTCAATTTTTCATAAAACTGTTCCTGTCAGCATTTATCAAAAACTGTTTAGATCAAGCTCTTCTCGATATTATTTCGAGCCGATTTCTTGCAGGTACCCTTAAAAACATGTTTTAAACATAATGAACGGTTCAGATCATCAAAATAAAGGATCCCTCATTAGAAGCGCGGACTATATATGTATGAGTGAGCTTCTAATAAGGGATCCCCTATTTTGCTACGGTGTGGACCTCCTACTTCTTGATCAAATTATGATGATCTGAACCGTTCAATGTGTTTAAAACGTGTTTTTAAGGGTACCCGTAAGAGATCGGCTCAAAATAATATCCGGAAAGTCTTTGATCCGTTCAATTTTTCATAAAGCTGTTCCTGTCAGCATTTATCAAAAACTGTTTAGATCAAGCTCTTCTCGATATTATTTCGAGCCGATTTCTTGCAGGTACCCTTAAAAACATGTTTTAAACATAATGAACGGTTCAGATCATCAAAATAAAGGATCCCTCATTAGAAGCGCGGACTATATATGTATGAGTGAGCTTCTAATAAGGGATCCCCTATTTTGCTACGGTGTGGACCTCCTACTTCTTGATCAAATTATGATGATCTGAACCGTTCAATGTGTTTAAAACGTGTTTTTAAGGGTACCCGTAAGAGATCGGCTCAAAATAATATCCGGAAAGTCTTTGATCCGTTCAATTTTTCATAAAGCTGTTCCTGTCAGCATTTATCAAAAACTGTTTAGATCAAGCTCTTCTCGATATTATTTCGAGCCGATTTCTTGCAGGTACCCTTAAAAACATGTTTTAAACATAATGAACGGTTCAGATCATCAAAATAAAGGATCCCTCATTAGAAGCGCGGACTATATATGTATGAGTGAGCTTCTAATAAGGGATCCCCTATTTTGCTACGGTGTGGACCTCCTACTTCTTGATCAAATTATGATGATCTGAACCGTTCAATGTGTTTAAAACGTGTTTTTAAGGGTACCCGTAAGAGATCGGCTCAAAATAATATCCGGAAAGTCTTTGATCCGTTCAATTTTTCATAAAGCTGTTCCTGTCAGCATTTATCAAAAACTGTTTAGATCAAGCTCTTCTCGATATTATTTCGAGCCGATTTCTTGCAGGTACCCTTAAAAACATGTTTTAAACATAATGAACGGTTCAGATCATCAAAATAAAGGATCCCTCATTAGAAGCGCGGACTATATATGTATGAGTGAGCTTCTAATAAGGGATCCCCTATTTTGCTACGGTGTGGACCTCCTACTTCTTGATCAAATTATGATGATCTGAACCGTTCAATGTGTTTAAAACGTGTTTTTAAGGGTACCCGTAAGAGATCGGCTCAAAATAATATCCGGAAAGTCTTTGATCCGTTCAATTTTTCATAAAGCTGTTCCTGTCAGCATTTATCAAAAACTGTTTAGATCAAGCTCTCTTCTCGATATTATTTCGAGCCGATTTCTTGCAGGTACCCTTAAAAACATGTTTTAAACATAATGAACGGTTCAGATCATCAAAATAAAGGATTCCTCATTAGAAGCGCGGACTATATATGTATGAGTGAGCCTCTAATAAGGGATCCCCTATTTTGCTACGGTGTGGACCTCCTACTTCTTGATCAAATTATGATGATCTGAACCGTTCAATGTGTTTAAAACGTGTTTTTAAGGGTACCCGTAAGAGATCGGCTCAAAATAATATCCGGAAAGTCTTTGATCCGTTCAATTTTTCATAAAACTGTTCCTGTCAGCATTTATCAAAAACTGTTTAGATCAAGCTCTCTTCTCGATATTATTTCGAGCCGATTGCTTGCAGGTACCCTTAAAAACAAGTTTTAAACATAATGAACGGTTCAGATCATCAAAATAAAGGATCCCTCATTAGAAGCGCGGACTATATATGTATGAGTGAGCTTCTAATAAGGGATCCCCTATTTTGCTACGGTGTGGACCTCCTACTTCTTGATCAAATTATGATGATCTGAACCGTTCAATGTGTTTAAAACGTGTTTTTAAGGGTACCCGTAAGAGATCGGCTCAAAATAATATCCGGAAAGTCTTTGATCCGTTCAATTTTTCATAAAACCGTTCCTGTCAGCATTTATCAAAAACTGTTTAGATCAAGCTCTCTTCTCGATATTATTTCGAGCCGATTTCTTGCAGGTACCCTTAATAACATGTTTTAAACATAATGAACAGTTCAGATCATCAAAATAAAGGATCCCTCATTAGAAGCGCAGACTATATATGTATGAGTGAGCTTCTAATAAGGGATCCCCTATTTTGCTACGGTGTGGACCTCCTACTTCTTGATCAAATTATGATGATCTGAACCGTTCAATGTGTTTAAAACGTGTTTTTAAGGGTACCCGTAAGAGATCGGCTCAAAATAATATCCGGAAAGTCTTTGATCCGTTCAATTTTTCATAAAACTGTTCCTGTCAGCATTTATCAAAAACTGTTTAGATCAAGCTCTCTTCTCGATATTATTTCGAGCCGATTTCTTGCAGGTACCCTTAAAAACATGTTTTAAACATAATGAATGGTTCAGATCATCAAAATAAAGGATCCCTCATTAGAAGCGCGGACTATATATGTATGAGTGAGCTTCTAATAAGGGATCCCCTATTTTGCTACGGTGTGGACCTCCTACTTCTTGATCAAATTATGATGATCTGAACCGTTCAATGTGTTTAAAACGTGTTTTTAAGGGTACCCGTAAGAGATCGGCTAAAATAATATCCGGAAAGTCTTTGATCCGTTCAATTTTTCATAAAACTGTTCCTGTCAGCATTTATCAAAAACTGTTTAGATCAAGCTCTCTTCTCGATATTATTTCGAGCCGATTTCTTGCAGGTACCCTTAAAAACATGTTTTAAACATAATGAACGGTTCAGATCATCAAAATAAAGGATCCCTCATTAGAAGCGCGGACTATATATGTATGAGTGAGCTTCTAATAAGGGATCCCCTATTTTGCTACGGTGTGGACCTCCTACTTCTTGATCAAATTATGATGATCTGAACCGTTCAATGTGTTTAAAACGTGTTTTTAAGGGTACCCGTAAGAGATCGGCTCAAAATAATATCCGGAAAGTCTTTGATCCGTTCAATTTTTCATAAAACTGTTCTTGTCAGCATTTATCAAAAACTGTTTAGATCAAGCTCTCTTCTCGATATTATTTCGAGCCGATTTCTTGCAGGTACCCTTAAAAACATGTTTTAAACATAATGAACGGTTCAGATCATCAAAATAAAGGATCCCTCATTAGAAGCGCGGACTATATATGTATGAGTGAGCTTCTAATAAGGGATCCCCTATTTTGCTACGGTGTGGACCTCCTACTTCTTGATCAAATTATGATGATCTGAACCGTTCAATGTGTTTAAAACGTGTTTTTAAGGGTACCCGTAAGAGATCGGCTCAAAATAATATCCGGAAAGTCTTTGATCCGTTCAATTTTTCATAAAACTGTTCCTGTCAGCATTTATCAAAAACTGTTTAGATCAAGCTCTCTTCTCGATATTATTTCGAGCCGATTTCTTGCAGGTACCCTTAAAAACATGTTTTAAACATAATGAACGGTTCAGATCATCAAAATAAAGGATCCCTCATTAGAAGCGCGGACTATATATGTATGAGTGAGCTTCTAATAAGGGATCCCCTATTTTGCTACGGTGTGGACTTCCTACTTCTTGATCAAATTATGATGATCTGAACCGTTCAATGTGTTTAAAACGTGTTTTTAAGGGTACCCGTAAGAGATCGGCTCAAAATAATATCCGGAAAGTCTTTGATCCGTTCAATTTTTCATAAAACTGTTCCTGTCAGCATTTATCAAAAACTGTTTAGATCAAGCTCTCTTCTCGATATTATTTCGAGCCGATTTCTTGCAGGTACCCTTAAAAACATGTTTTAAACATAATGAACGGTTCAGATCATCAAAATAAAGGATCCCTCATTAGAAGCGCGGACTATATATGTATGAGTGAGCTTCTAATAAGGGATCCCCTATTTTGCTACGGTGTGGACCTCCTACTTCTTGATCAAATTATGATGATCTGAACCGTTCAATGTGTTTAAAACGTGTTTTTAAGGGTACCCGTAAGAGATCGGCTCAAAATAATATCCGGAAAGTCTTTGATCCGTTTAATTTTTCATAAAACTGTTCCTGTCAGCATTTATCAAAAACTGTTTAGATCAAGCTCTCTTCTCGATATTATTTCGAGCCGATTTCTTGCAGGTACCCTTAAAAACATGTTTTAAACATAATGAACGGTTCAGATCATCAAAATAAATGATCCCTCATTAGAAGCGCGGACTATATATGTATGAGTGAGCTTCTAATAAGGGATCCCCTATTTTGCTACGGTGTGGACCTCCTACTTCTTGATCAAATTATGATGATCTGAACCGTTCAATGTGTTTAAAACGTGTTTTTAAGGGTACCCGTAAGAGATCGGCTCAAAATAATATCCGGAAAGTCTTTGATCCGTTCAATTTTTCATAAAGCTGTTCCTGTCAGCATTTATCAAAAACTGTTTAGATCAAGCTCTCTTCTCGATATTATTTCGAGCCGATTTCTTGCAGGTACCCTTAAAAACATGTTTTAAACATAATGAACGGTTCAGATCATCAAAATAAAGGATCCCTCATTAGAAGCGCGGACTATATATGTATGAGTGAGCTTCTAATAAGGGATCCCCTATTTTGCTACGGTGTGGACCTCCTACTTCTTGATCAAATTATGATGATCTGAACCGTTCAATGTGTTTAAAACGTGTTTTTAAGGGTACCCGTAAGAGATCGGCTCAAAATAATATCCGGAAAGTCTTTGATCCGTTCAATTTTTCATAAAACTGTACCTGTCAGCATTTATCAAAAACTGTTTAGATCAAGCTCTCTTCTCGATATTATTTCGAGCCGATTTCTTGCAGGTACCCTTAAAAACATGTTTTAAACATAATGAACGGTTCAGATCATCAAAATAAAGGATCCCTCATTAGAAGCGCGGACTATATATGTATGAGTGAGCTTCTAATAAGGGATCCCCTATTTTGCTACGGTGTGGACCTCCTACTTCTTGATCAAATTATGATGATCTGAACCGTTCAATGTGTTTAAAACGTGTTTTTAAGGGTACCCGTAAGAGATCGGCTCAAAATAATATCCGGAAAGTCTTTGATCCGTTCAATTTTTCATAAAACTGTTCCTGTCAGCATTTATCAAAAACTGTTTAGATCAAGCTCTCTTCTCGATATTATTTCGAGCCGATTTCTTGCAGGTACCCTTAAAAACATGTTTTAAACATAATGAACGGTTCAGATCATCAAAATAAAGGATCCCTCATTAGAAGCGCGGACTATATATGTATGAGTGAGCTTCTAATAAGGGATCCCCTATTTTGCTACGGTGTGGACCTCCTACTTCTTGATCAAATTATGATGATCTGAACCGTTCAATGTGTTTAAAACGTGTTTTTAAGGGTACCCGTAAGAGATCGGCTCAAAATAATATCCGGAAAGTCTTTGATCCGTTCAATTTTTCATAAAACTGTTCCTGTCACCATTTATCAAAAACTGTTTAGATCAAGCTCTCTTCTCGATATTATTTCGAGCCGATTTCTTGCAGGTACCCTTAAAAACATGTTTTAAACATAATGAACGGTTCAGATCATCAAAATAAAGGATCCCTCATTAGAAGCGCGGACTATATATGTATAAGTGAGCTTCTAATAAGGGATCCCCTATTTTGCTACGGTGTGGACCTCCTACTTCTTGATCAAATTATGATGATCTGAACCGTTCAATGTGTTTAAAACGTGTTTTTAAGGGTACCCGTAAGAGATCGGCTCAAAATAATATCCGGAAAGTCTTTGATCCGTTCAATTTTTCATAAAACTGTTCCTGTCAGCATTTATCAAAAACTGTTTAGATCAAGCTCTCTTCTCGATATTATTTCGAGCCGATTTCTTGCAGGTACCCTTAAAAACATGTTTTAAACATAATGAACGGTTCAGGTCATCAAAATAAAGGATCCCTCATTAGAAGCGCGGACTATATATGTATGAGTGAGCTTCTAATAAGGGATCCCCTATTTTGCTACGGTGTGGACCTCCTACTTCTTGATCAAATTATTATGATCTGAACCGTTCAATGTGTTTAAAACGTGTTTTTAAGGGTACCCGTAAGAGATCGGCTCAAAATAATATCCGGAAAGTCTTTGATCCGTTCAATTTTTCATAAAACTGTTCCTGTCAGCATTTATCAAAAACTGTTTAGATCAAGCTCTTCTCGATATTATTTCGAGCCGATTTCTTGCAGGTACCCTTAAAAACATGTTTTAAACATAATGAACGGTTCAGATCATCAAAATAAAGGATCCCTCATTAGAAGCGCGGACTATATATGTATGAGTGAGCTTCTAATAAGGGATCCCCTATTTTGCTACGGTGTGGACCTCCTACTTCTTGATCAAATTATGATGATCTGAACCGTTCAATGTGTTTAAAACGTGTTTTTAAGGGTACCCGTAATAGATCGGCTCAAAATAATATCCGGAAAGTCTTTGATCCGTTTAATTTTTCATAAAACTGTTCCTGTCAGCATTTATCAAAAACTGTTTAGATCAAGCTCTCTTCTCGATATTATTTCGAGCCGATTTCTTGCAGGTACCCTTAAAAACATGTTTTAAACATAATGAACGGTTCAGATCATCAAAATAAAGGATCCCTCATTAGAAGCGCGGACTATATATGTATGAGTGAGCTTCTAATAAGGGATCCCCTATTTTGCTACGGTGTGGACCTCCTACTTCTTGATCAAATTATGATGATCTGAACCGTTCAATGTGTTTAAAACGTGTTTTTAAGGGTACCCGTAAGAGATCGGCTCAAAATAATATCCGGAAAGTCTTTGATCCGTTCAATTTTTCATAAAACTGTTCCTGTCAGCATTTATCAAAAACTGTTTAGATCAAGCTCTCTTCTCGATATTATTTCGAGCCGATTTCTTGCAGGTACCCTTAAAAACATGTTTTAAACATAATGAACGGTTCAGATCATCAAAATAAAGGATCCCTCATTAGAAGCGCGGACTATATATGTATGAGTGAGCTTCTAATAAGGGATCCCCTATTTTGCTACGGTGTGGACCTCCTACTTCTTGATCAAATTATGATGATCTGAACCGTTCAATGTGTTTAAAACGTGTTTTTAAGGGTACCCGTAAGAGATCGGCTCAAAATAATATCCGGAAAGTCTTTGATCCGTTCAATTTTTCATAAAACTGTACCTGTCAGCATTTATCAAAAACTGTTTAGATCAAGCTCTCTTCTCGATATTATTTCGAGCCGATTTCTTCCAGGTACCCTTAAAAACATGTTTTAAACATAATGAACGGTTCAGATCATCAAAATAAAGGATCCCTCATTAGAAGCGCGGACTATATATGTATGAGTGAGCTTCTAATAAGGGATCCCCTATTTTGCTACGGTGTGGACCTCCTACTTCTTGATCAAATTATGATGATCTGAACCGTTCAATGTGTTTAAAACGTGTTTTTAAGGGTACCCGTAAGAGATCGGCTCAAAATAATATCCGGAAAGTCTTTGATCCGTTCAATTTTTCATAAAACTGTTCCTGTCAGCATTTATCAAAAACTGTTTAGATCAAGCTCTCTTCTCGATATTATTTCGAGCCGATTTCTTGCAGGTACCCTTAAAAACATGTTTTAAACATAATGAACGGTTCAGATCATCAAAATAAAGGATCCCTCATTAGAAGCGCGGACTATATATGTATGAGTGAGCTTCTAATAAGGGATCCCCTATTTTGCTACGGTGTGGACCTCCTACTTCTTGATCAAATTATGATGATCTGAACCGTTCAATGTGTTTAAAACGTGTTTTTAAGGGTACCCGTAAGAGATCGGCTCAAAATAATATCCGGAAAGTCTTTGATCCGTTCAATTTTTCATAAAACTGTTCCTGTCACCATTTATCAAAAACTGTTTAGATCAAGCTCTCTTCTCGATATTATTTCGAGCCGATTTCTTGCAGGTACCCTTAAAAACATGTTTTAAACATAATGAACGGTTCAGATCATCAAAATAAAGGATCCCTCATTAGAAGCGCGGACTATATATGTATAAGTGAGCTTCTAATAAGGGATCCCCTATTTTGCTACGGTGTGGACCTCCTACTTCTTGATCAAATTATGATGATCTGAACCGTTCAATGTGTTTAAAACGTGTTTTTAAGGGTACCCGTAAGAGATCGGCTCAAAATAATATCCGGAAAGTCTTTGATCCGTTCAATTTTTCATAAAACTGTTCCTGTCAGCATTTATCAAAAACTGTTTAGATCAAGCTCTCTTCTCGATATTATTTCGAGCCGATTTCTTGCAGGTACCCTTAAAAACATGTTTTAAACATAATGAACGGTTCAGGTCATCAAAATAAAGGATCCCTCATTAGAAGCGCGGACTATATATGTATGAGTGAGCTTCTAATAAGGGATCCCCTATTTTGCTACGGTGTGGACCTCCTACTTCTTGATCAAATTATTATGATCTGAACCGTTCAATGTGTTTAAAACGTGTTTTTAAGGGTACCCGTAAGAGATCGGCTCAAAATAATATCCGGAAAGTCTTTGATCCGTTCAATTTTTCATAAAACTGTTCCTGTCAGCATTTATCAAAAACTGTTTAGATCAAGCTCTTCTCGATATTATTTCGAGCCGATTTCTTGCAGGTACCCTTAAAAACATGTTTTAAACATAATGAACGGTTCAGATCATCAAAATAAAGGATCCCTCATTAGAAGCGCGGACTATATATGTATGAGTGAGCTTCTAATAAGGGATCCCCTATTTTGCTACGGTGTGGACCTCCTACTTCTTGATCAAATTATTATGATCTGAACCGTTCAATGTGTTTAAAACGTGTTTTTAAGGGTACCCGTAAGAGATCGGCTCAAAATAATATCCGGAAAGTCTTTGATCCGTTCAATTTTTCATAAAACTGTTCCTGTCAGCATTTATCAAAAACTGTTTAGATCAAGCTCTTCTCGATATTATTTCGAGCCGATTTCTTGCAGGTACCCTTAAAAACATGTTTTAAACATAATGAACGGTTCAGATCATCAAAATAAAGGATCCCTCATTAGAAGCGCGGACTATATATGTATGAGTGAGCTTCTAATAAGGGATCCCCTATTTTGCTACGGTGTGGACCTCCTACTTCTTGATCAAATTATGATGATCTGAACCGTTCAATGTGTTTAAAACGTGTTTTTAAGGGTACCCGTAAGAGATCGGCTCAAAATAATATCCGGAAAGTCTTTGATCCGTTCAATTTTTCATAAAACTGTTCCTGTCAGCATTTATCAAAAACTGTTTAGATCAAGCTCTTCTCGATATTATTTCGAGCCGATTTCTTGCAGGTACCCTTAAAAACATGTTTTAAACATAATGAACGGTTCAGATCATCAAAATAAAGGATCCCTCATTAGAAGCGCGGACTATATATGTATGAGTGAGCTTCTAATAAGGGATCCCCTATTTTGCTACGGTGTGGACCTCCTACTTCTTGATCAAATTATGATGATCTGAACCGTTCAATGTGTTTAAAACGTGTTTTTAAGGGTACCCGTAAGAGATCGGCTCAAAATAATATCCGGAAAGTCTTTGATCCGTTCAATTTTTCATAAAACTGTACCTGTCAGCATTTATCAAAAACTGTTTAGATCAAGCTCTCTTCTCGATATTATTTCGAGCCGATTTCTTCCAGGTACCCTTAAAAACATGTTTTAAACATAATGAACGGTTCAGATCATCAAAATAAAGGATCCCTCATTAGAAGCGCGGACTATATATGTATGAGTGAGCTTCTAATAAGGGATCCCCTATTTTGCTACGGTGTGGACCTCCTACTTCTTGATCAAATTATGATGATCTGAACCGTTCAATGTGTTTAAAACGTGTTTTTAAGGGTACCCGTAAGAGATCGGCTCAAAATAATATCCGGAAAGTCTTTGATCCGTTCAATTTTTCATAAAACTGTTCCTGTCAGCATTTATCAAAAACTGTTTAGATCAAGCTCTCTTCTCGATATTATTTCGAGCCGATTTCTTGCAGGTACCCTTAAAAACATGTTTTAAACATAATGAACGGTTCAGATCATCAAAATAAAGGATCCCTCATTAGAAGCGCGGACTATATATGTATGAGTGAGCTTCTAATAAGGGATCCCCTATTTTGCTACGGTGTGGACCTCCTACTTCTTGATCAAATTATGATGATCTGAACCGTTCAATGTGTTTAAAACGTGTTTTTAAGGGTACCCGTAAGAGATCGGCTCAAAATAATATCCGGAAAGTCTTTGATCCGTTCAATTTTTCATAAAACTGTTCCTGTCACCATTTATCAAAAACTGTTTAGATCAAGCTCTCTTCTCGATATTATTTCGAGCCGATTTCTTGCAGGTACCCTTAAAAACATGTTTTAAACATAATGAACGGTTCAGATCATCAAAATAAAGGATCCCTCATTAGAAGCGCGGACTATATATGTATAAGTGAGCTTCTAATAAGGGATCCCCTATTTTGCTACGGTGTGGACCTCCTACTTCTTGATCAAATTATGATGATCTGAACCGTTCAATGTGTTTAAAACGTGTTTTTAAGGGTACCCGTAAGAGATCGGCTCAAAATAATATCCGGAAAGTCTTTGATCCGTTCAATTTTTCATAAAACTGTTCCTGTCAGCATTTATCAAAAACTGTTTAGATCAAGCTCTCTTCTCGATATTATTTCGAGCCGATTTCTTGCAGGTACCCTTAAAAACATGTTTTAAACATAATGAACGGTTCAGGTCATCAAAATAAAGGATCCCTCATTAGAAGCGCGGACTATATATGTATGAGTGAGCTTCTAATAAGGGATCCCCTATTTTGCTACGGTGTGGACCTCCTACTTCTTGATCAAATTATTATGATCTGAACCGTTCAATGTGTTTAAAACGTGTTTTTAAGGGTACCCGTAAGAGATCGGCTCAAAATAATATCCGGAAAGTCTTTGATCCGTTCAATTTTTCATAAAACTGTTCCTGTCAGCATTTATCAAAAACTGTTTAGATCAAGCTCTTCTCGATATTATTTCGAGCCGATTTCTTGCAGGTACCCTTAAAAACATGTTTTAAACATAATGAACGGTTCAGATCATCAAAATAAAGGATCCCTCATTAGAAGCGCGGACTATATATGTATGAGTGAGCTTCTAATAAGGGATCCCCTATTTTGCTACGGTGTGGACCTCCTACTTCTTGATCAAATTATTATGATCTGAACCGTTCAATGTGTTTAAAACGTGTTTTTAAGGGTACCCGTAAGAGATCGGCTCAAAATAATATCCGGAAAGTCTTTGATCCGTTCAATTTTTCATAAAACTGTTCCTGTCAGCATTTATCAAAAACTGTTTAGATCAAGCTCTTCTCGATATTATTTCGAGCCGATTTCTTGCAGGTACCCTTAAAAACATGTTTTAAACATAATGAACGGTTCAGATCATCAAAATAAAGGATCCCTCATTAGAAGCGCGGACTATATATGTATGAGTGAGCTTCTAATAAGGGATCCCCTATTTTGCTACGGTGTGGACCTCCTACTTCTTGATCAAATTATGATGATCTGAACCGTTCAATGTGTTTAAAACGTGTTTTTAAGGGTACCCGTAAGAGATCGGCTCAAAATAATATCCGGAAAGTCTTTGATCCGTTCAATTTTTCATAAAACTGTTCCTGTCAGCATTTATCAAAAACTGTTTAGATCAAGCTCTTCTCGATATTATTTCGAGTCGATTTCTTGCAGGTACCCTTAAAAACATGTTTTAAACATAATGAACGGTTCAGGTCATCAAAATAAAGGATCCCTCATTAGAAGCGCAGACTATATATGTATGAGTGAGCTTCTAATAAGGGATCCCCTATTTTGCTACGGTGTGGACCTCCTACTTCTTGATCAAATTATGATGATCTGAACCGTTCAATGTGTTTAAAACGTGTTTTTAAGGGTACCCGTAAGAGATCGGCTCAAAATAATATCCGGAAAGTCTTTGATCCGTTCAATTTTTCATAAAACTGTTCCTGTCAGCATTTATCAAAAACTGTTTAGATCAAGCTCTTCTCGATATTATTTCGAGCCGATTTCTTGCAGGTACCCTTAAAAACATGTTTTAAACATAATGAACGGTTCAGATCATCAAAATAAAGGATCCCTCATTAGAAGCGCGGACTATATATGTATGAGTGAGCTTCTAATAAGGGATCCCCTATTTTGCTACGGTGTGGACCTCCTACTTCTTGATCAAATTATGATGATCTGAACCGTTCAATGTGTTTAAAACGTGTTTTTAAGGGTACCCGTAAGAGATCGGCTCAAAATAATATCCGGAAAGTCTTTGATCCGTTCAATTTTTCATAAAACTGTTCCTGTCAGCATTTATCAAAAACTGTTTAGATCAAGCTCTTCTCGATATTATTTCGAGCCGATTTCTTGCAGGTACCCTTAAAAACATGTTTTAAACATAATGAACGGTTCAGGTCATCAAAATAAAGGATCCCTCATTAGAAGCGCGGACTATATATGTATGAGTGAGCTTCTAATAAGGGATCCCCTATTTTGCTACGGTGTGGACCTCCTACTTCTTGATCAAATTATGATGATCTGAACCGTTCAATGTGTTTAAAACGTGTTTTTAAGGGTACCCGTAAGAGATCGGCTCAAAATAATATCCGGAAAGTCTTTGATCCGTTCAATTTTTCATAAAGCTGTTCCTGTCAGCATTTATCAAAAACTGTTTAGATCAAGCTCTTCTCGATATTATTTCGAGCCGATTTCTTGCAGGTACCCTTAAAAACATGTTTTAAACATAATGAACGGTTCAGGTCATCAAAATAAAGGATCCCTCATTAGAAGCGCGGACTATATATGTATGAGTGAGCTTCTAATAAGGGATCCCCTATTTTGCTACGGTGTGGACCTCCTACTTCTTGATCAAATTATGATGATCTGAACCGTTCAATGTGTTTAAAACGTGTTTTTAAGGGTACCCGTAAGAGATCGGCTCAAAATAATATCCGGAAAGTCTTTGATCCGTTCAATTTTTCATAAAACTGTTCCTGTCAGCATTTATCAAAAACTGTTTAGATCAAGCTCTTCTCGATATTATTTCGAGCCGATTTCTTGCAGGTACCCTTAAAAACATGTTTTAAACATAATGAACGGTTCAGATCATCAAAATAAAGGATCCCTCATTAGAAGCGCGGACTATATATGTATGAGTGAGCTTCTAATAAGGGATCCCCTATTTTGCTACGGTGTGGACCTCCTACTTCTTGATCAAATTATGATGATCTGAACCGTTCAATGTGTTTAAAACGTGTTTTTAAGGGTACCCGTAAGAGATCGGCTCAAAATAATATCCGGAAAGTCTTTGATCCGTTCAATTTTTCATAAAACTGTTCCTGTCAGCATTTATCAAAAACTGTTTAGATCAAGCTCTCTTCTCGATATTATTTCGAGCCGATTTCTTGCAGGTACCCTTAAAAACATGTTTTAAACATAATGAACGGTTCAGGTCATCAAAATAAAGGATCCCTCATTAGAAGCGCGGACTATATATGTATGAGTGAGCTTCTAATAAGGGATCCCCTATTTTGCTACGGTGTGGACCTCCTACTTCTTGATCAAATTATGATGATCTGAACCGTTCAATGTGTTTAAAACGTGTTTTTAAGGGTACCCGTAAGAGATTGGCTCAAAATAATATCCGGAAAGTCTTTGATCCGTTCAATTTTTCATAAAGCTGTTCCTGTCAGCATTTATCAAAAACTGTTTAGATCAAGCTCTTCTCGATATTATTTCGAGCCGATTTCTTGCAGGTACCCTTAAAAACATGTTTTAAACATAATGAACGGTTCAGGTCATCAAAATAAAGGATCCCTCATTAGAAGCGCAGACTATATATGTATGAGTGAGCTTCTAATAAGGGATCCCCTATTTTGCTACGGTGTGGACCTCCTACTTCTTGATCAAATTATGATGATCTGAACCGTTCAATGTGTTTAAAACGTGTTTTTAAGGGTACCCGTAAGAGATCGGCTCAAAATAATATCCGGAAAGTCTTTGATCCGTTCAATTTTTCATAAAGCTGTTCCTGTCAGCATTTATCAAAAACTGTTTAGATCAAGCTCTTCTCGATATTATTTCGAGCCGATTTCTTGCAGGTACCCTTAAAAACATGTTTTAAACATAATGAACGGTTCAGGTCATCAAAATAAAGGATCCCTCATTAGAAGCGCGGACTATATATGTATGAGTGAGCTTCTAATAAGGGATCCCCTATTTTGCTACGGTGTGGACCTCCTACTTCTGGATCAAATTATGATGATCTGAACCGTTCAATGTGTTTAAAACGTGTTTTTAAGGGTACCCGTAAGAGATCGGCTCAAAATAATATCCGGAAAGTCTTTGATCCGTTCAATTTTTCATAAAGCTGTTCCTGTCAGCATTTATCAAAAACTGTTTAGATCAAGCTCTTCTCGATATTATTTCGAGCCGATTTCTTGCAGGTACCCTTAAAAACATGTTTTAAACATAATGAACGGTTCAGGTCATCAAAATAAAGGATCCCTCATTAGAAGCGCGGACTATATATGTATGAGTGAGCTTCTAATAAGGGATCCCCTATTTTGCTACGGTGTGGACCTCCTACTTCTTGATCAAATTATGATGATCTGAACCGTTCAATGTGTTTAAAACGTGTTTTTAAGGGTACCCGTAAGAGATCGGCTCAAAATAATATCCGGAAAGTCTTTGATCCGTTCAATTTTTCATAAAGCTGTTCCTGTCAGCATTTATCAAAAACTGTTTAGATCAAGCTCTTCTCGATATTATTTCGAGCCGATTTCTTGCAGGTACCCTTAAAAACATGTTTTAAACATAATGAACGGTTCAGGTCATCAAAATAAAGGATCCCTCATTAGAAGCGCGGACTATATATGTATGAGTGAGCTTCTAATAAGGGATCCCCTATTTTGCTACGGTGTGGACCTCCTACTTCTTGATCAAATTATGATGATCTGAACCGTTCAATGTGTTTAAAACGTGTTTTTAAGGGTACCCGTAAGAGATCGGCTCAAAATAATATCCGGAAAGTCTTTGATCCGTTCAATTTTTCATAAAGCTGTTCCTGTCAGCATTTATCAAAAACTGTTTAGATCAAGCTCTTCTCGATATTATTTCGAGCCGATTTTTTGCAGGTACCCTTAAAAACATGTTTTAAACATAATGAACGGTTCAGATCATCAAAATAAAGGATCCCTCATTAGAAGCGCGGACTATATATGTATGAGTGAGCTTCTAATAAGGGATCCCCTATTTTGCTACGGTGTGGACCTCCTACTTCTTGATCAAATTATGATGATCTGAACCGTTCAATGTGTTTAAAACGTGTTTTTAAGGCTACCCGTAAGAGATCGGCTCAAAATAATATCCGGAAAGTCTTTGATCCGTTCAATTTTTCATAAAGCTGTTCCTGTCAGCATTTATCAAAAACTGTTTAGATCAAGCTCTTCTCGATATTATTTCGAGCCGATTTCTTGCAGGTACCCTTAAAAACATGTTTTAAACATAATGAACGGTTCAGGTCATCAAAATAAAGGATCCCTCATTAGAAGCGCGGACTATATATGTATGAGTGAGCTTCTAATAAGGGATCCCCTATTTTGCTACGGTGTGGACCTCCTACTTCTTGATCAAATTATGATGATCTGAACCGTTCAATGTGTTTAAAACGTGTTTTTAAGGGTACCCGTAAGAGATCGGCTCAAAATGATATCCGGAAAGTCTTTGATCCGTTCAATTTTTCATAAAGCTGTTCCTGTCAGCATTTATCAAAAACTGTTTAGATCAAGCTCTCTTCTCGATATTATTTCGAGCCGATTTCTTGCAGGTACCCTTAAAAACATGTTTTAAACATAATGAACGGTTCAGGTCATCAAAATAAAGGATCCCTCATTAGAAGCGCGGACTATATATGTATGAGTGAGCTTCTAATAAGGGATCCCCTATTTTGCTACGGTGTGGACCTCCTACTTCTTGATCAAATTATGATGATCTGAACCGTTCAATGTGTTTAAAACGTGTTTTTAAGGGAACCCGTAAGAGATCGGCTCAAAATGATATCCGGAAAGTCTTTGATCCGTTCAATTTTTCATAAAGCTGTTCCTGTCAGCATTTATCAAAAACTGTTTAGATCAAGCTCTTCTCGATATTATTTCGAGCCGATTTCTTGCAGGTACCCTTAAAAACATGTTTTAAACATAATGAACGGTTCACGTCATCAAAATAAAGGATCCCTCATTAGAAGCGCGGACTATATATGTATGAGTGAGCTTCTAATAAGGGATCCCCTATTTTGCTACGGTGTGGACCTCCTACTTCTTGATCAAATTATGATGATCTGAACCGTTCAATGTGTTTAAAACGTGTTTTTAAGGGTACCCGTAAGAGATCGGCTCAAAATAATATCCGGAAAGTCTTTGATCCGTTCAATTTTTCATAAAGCTGTTCCTGTCAGCATTTATCAAAAACTGTTTAGATCAAGCTCTTCTCGATATTATTTCGAGCCGATTTCTTGCAGGTACCCTTAAAAACATGTTTTAAACATAATGAACGGTTCAGATCATCAAAATAAAGGATCCCTCATTAGAAGCGCGGACTATATATGTATGAGTGAGCTTCTAATAAGGGATCCCCTATTTTGCTACGGTGTGGACCTCCTACTTCTTGATCAAATTATGATGATCTGAACCGTTCAATGTGTTTAAAACGTGTTTTTAAGGGTACCCGTAAGAGATCGGCTCAAAATGATATCCGGAAAGTCTTTGATCCGTTCAATTTTTCATAAAACTGTTCCTGTCAGCATTTATCAAAAACTGTTTAGATCAAGCTCTTCTCGATATTATTTCGAGCCGATTTCTTGCAGGTACCCTTAAAAACATGTTTTAAACATAATGAACGGTTCAGATCATCAAAATAAAGGATCCCTCATTAGAAGCGCGGACTATATATGTATGAGTGAGCTTCTAATAAGGGATCTCCTATTTTGCTACGGTGTGGACCTCCTACTTCTTGATCAAATTATGATGATCTGAACCGTTCAATGTGTTTAAAACGTGTTTTTAAGGGTACCCGTAAGAGATCGGCTCAAAATGATATCCGGAAAGTCTTTGATCCGTTCAATTTTTCATAAAGCTGTTCCTGTCAGCATTTATCAAAAACTGTTTAGATCAAGCTCTTCTCGATATTATTTCGAGCCGATTTCTTGCAGGTACCCTTAAAAACATGTTTTAAACATAATGAACGGTTCAGATCATCAAAATAAAGGATCCCTCATTAGAAGCGCGGACTATATATGTATGAGTGAGCTTCTAATAAGGGATCCCCTATTTTGCTACGGTGTGGACCTCCTACTTCTTGATCAAATTATGATGATCTGAACCGTTCAATGTGTTTAAAACGTGTTTTTAAGGGTACCCGTAAGAGATCGGCTCAAAATGATATCCGGAAAGTCTTTGATCCGTTCAATTTTTCATAAAGCTGTTCCTGTCAGCATTTATCAAAAACTGTTTAGATCAAGCTCTTCTCGATATTATTTCGAGCCGATTTCTTGCAGGTACCCTTAAAAACATGTTTTAAACATAATGAACGGTTCAGATCATCAAAATAAAGGATCCCTCATTAGAAGCGCGGACTATATATGTATGAGTGAGCTTCTAATAAGGGATCCCCTATTTTGCTACGGTGTGGACCTCCTACTTCTTGATCAAATTATGATGATCTGAACCGTTCAATGTGTTTAAAACGTGTTTTTAAGGGTACCCGTAAGAGATCGGCTCAAAATGATATCCGGAAAGTCTTTGATCCGTTCAATTTTTCATAAAGCTGTTCCTGTCAGCATTTATCAAAAACTGTTTAGATCAAGCTCTTCTCGATATTATTTCGAGCCGATTTCTTGCAGGTACCCTTAAAAACATGTTTTAAACATAATGAACGGTTCAGATCATCAAAATAAAGGATCCCTCATTAGAAGCGCGGACTATATATGTATGAGTGAGCTTCTAATAAGGGATCCCCTATTTTGCTACGGTGTGGACCTCCTACTTCTTGATCAAATTATGATGATCTGAACCGTTCAATGTGTTTAAAACGTGTTTTTAAGGGTACCCGTAAGAGATCGGCTCAAAATGATATCCGGAAAGTCTTTGATCCGTTCAATTTTTCATAAAGCTGTTCCTGTCAGCATTTATCAAAAACTGTTTAGATCAAGCTCTTCTCGATATTATTTCGAGCCGATTTCTTGCAGGTACCCTTAAAAACATGTTTTAAACATAATGAACGGTTCAGATCATCAAAATAAAGGATCCCTCATTAGAAGCGCGGACTATATATGTATGAGTGAGCTTCTAATAAGGGATCCCCTATTTTGCTACGGTGTGGACCTCCTACTTCTTGATCAAATTATGATGATCTGAACCGTTCAATGTGTTTAAAACGTGTTTTTAAGGGTACCCGTAAGAGATCGGCTCAAAATGATATCCGGAAAGTTTTTGATCCGTTCAATTTTTCATAAAACTGTTCCTGTCAGCATTTATCAAAAACTGTTTAGATCAAGCTCTTCTCGATATTATTTCGAGCCGATTTCTTGCAGGTACCCTTAAAAACATGTTTTAAACATAATGACCGGTTCAGATCATCAAAATAAAGGATCCCTCATTAGAAGCGCGGACTATATATGTATGAGTGAGCTTCTAATAAGGGATCCCCTATTTTGCTACGGTGTGGACCTCCTACTTCTTGATCAAATTATGATGATCTGAACCGTTCAATGTGTTTAAAACGTGTTTTTAAGGGTACCCGTAAGAGATCGGCTCAAAATGATATCCGGAAAGTCTTTGATCCGTTCAATTTTTCATAAAACTGTTCCTGTCAGCATTTATCAAAAACTGTTTAGATCAAGCTCTTCTCGATATTATTTCGAGCCGATTTCTTGCAGGTACCCTTAAAAACATGTTTTAAACATAATGAACGGTACAGATCATCAAAATAAAGGATCCCTCATTAGAAGCGCGGACTATATATGTATGAGTGAGCTTCTAATAAGGGATCCCCTATTTTGCTACGGTGTGGACCTCCTACTTCTTGATCAAAGTATGATGATCTGAACCGTTCAATGTGTTTAAAACGTGTTTTTAAGGGTACCCGTAAGAGATCGGCTCAAAATGATATCCGGAAAGTCTTTGATCCGTTCAATTTTTCATAAAACTGTTCCTGTCAGCATTTATCAAAAACTGTTTAGATCAAGCTCTTCTCGATATTATTTCGAGCCGATTTCTTGCAGGTACCCTTAAAAACATGTTTTAAACATAATGAACGGTTCAGATCATCAAAATAAAGGATCCCTCATTAGAAGCGCGGACTATATATGTATGAGTGAGCTTCTAATAAGGGATCCCCTATTTTGCTACGGTGTGGACCTCCTACTTCTTGATCAAATTATGATGATCTGAACCGTTCAATGTGTTTAAAACGTGTTTTTAAGGGTACCCGTAAGAGATCGGCTCAAAATGATATCCGGAAAGTCTTTGATCCGTTCAATTTTTCATAAAACTGTTCCTGTCAGCATTTATCAAAAACTGTTTAGATCAAGCTCTTCTCGATATTATTTCGAGCCGATTTCTTGCAGGTACCCTTAAAAACATGTTTTAAACATAATGAACGGTTCAGATCATCAAAATAAAGGATCCCTCATTAGAAGCGCGGACTATATATGTATGAGTGAGCTTCTAATAAGGGATCCCCTATTTTGCTACGGTGTGGACCTCCTACTTCTTGATCAAATTATGATGATCTGAACCGTTCAATGTGTTTAAAACGTGTTTTTAAGGGTACCCGTAAGAGATCGGCTCAAAATGATATCCGGAAAGTCTTTGATCCGTTCAATTTTTCATAAAACTGTTCCTGTCAGCATTTATCAAAAACTGTTTAGATCAAGCTCTTCTCGATATTATTTCGAGCCGATTTCTTGCAGGTACCCTTAAAAACATGTTTTAAACATAATGAACGGTTCAGATCATCAAAATAAAGGATCCCTCATTAGAAGCGCGGACTATATATGTATGAGTGAGCTTCTAATAAGGGATCCCCTATTTTGCTACGGTGTGGACCTCCTACTTCTTGATCAAATTATGATGATCTGAACCGTTCAATGTGTTTAAAACGTGTTTTTAAGGGTACCCGTAAGAGATCGGCTCAAAATGATATCCGGAAAGTCTTTGATCCGTTCAATTTTTCATAAAACTGTTCCTGTCAGCATTTATCAAAAACTGTTTAGATCAAGCTCTTCTCGATATTATTTCGAGCCGATTTCTTGCAGGTACCCTTAAAAACATGTTTTAAACATAATGAACGGTTCAGATCATCAAAATAAAGGATCCCTCATTAGAAGCGCGGACTATATATGTATGAGTGAGCTTCTAATAAGGGATCCCCTATTTTGCTACGGTGTGGACCTCCTACTTCTTGATCAAATTATGATGATCTGAACCGTTCAATGTGTTTAAAACGTGTTTTTAAGGGTACCCGTAAGAGATCGGCTCAAAATGATATCCGGAAAGTCTTTGATCCGTTCAATTTTTCATAAAACTGTTCCTGTCAGCATTTATCAAAAACTGTTTAGATCAAGCTCTTCTCGATATTATTTCGAGCCGATTTCTTGCAGGTACCCTTAAAAACATGTTTTAAACATAATGAACGGTTCAGATCATCAAAATAAAGGATCCCTCATTAGAAGCGCGGACTATATATGTATGAGTGAGCTTCTAATAAGGGAT
The DNA here is from genome assembly GCA_019985065.2 of Arctostaphylos glauca. NCBI lineage: Eukaryota > Viridiplantae > Streptophyta > Magnoliopsida > Ericales > Ericaceae > Arctostaphylos > Arctostaphylos glauca. The sequence goes on from JAHSPW020000023.1 coordinate 1,466,382, forward strand.
CCCCTATTTTGCTACGGTGTGGACCTCCTACTTCTTGATCAAATTATGATGATCTGAACCGTTCAATGTGTTTAAAACGTGTTTTTAAGGGTACCCGTAAGAGATCGGCTCAAAATGATATCCGGAAAGTCTTTGATCCGTTCAATTTTTCATAAAACTGTTCCTGTCAGCATTTATCAAAAACTGTTTAGATCAAGCTCTTCTCGATATTATTTCGAGCCGATTTCTTGCAGGTACCCTTAAAAACATGTTTTAAACATAATGAACGTTTCAGATCATCAAAATAAAGGATCCCTCATTAGAAGCGCGGACTATATATGTATGAGTGAGCTTCTAATAAGGGATCCCCTATTTTGCTACGGTGTGGACCTCCTACTTCTTGATCAAATTATGATGATCTGAACCGTTCAATGTGTTTAAAACGTGTTTTTAAGGGTACCCGTAAGAGATCGGCTCAAAATGATATCCGGAAAGTCTTTGATCCGTTCAATTTTTCATAAAGCTGTTCCTGTCAGCATTTATCAAAAACTGTTTAGATCAAGCTCTTCTCGATATTATTTCGAGCCGATTTCTTGCAGGTACCCTTAAAAACATGTTTTAAACATAATGAACGGTTCAGATCATCAAAATAAAGGATCCCTCATTAGAAGCGCGGACTATATATGTATGAGTGAGCTTCTAATAAGGGATCCCCTATTTTGCTACGGTGTGGACCTCCTACTTCTTGATCAAATTATGATGATCTGAACCGTTCAATGTGTTTAAAACGTGTTTTTAAGGGTACCCGTAAGAGATCGGCTCAAAATGATATCCGGAAAGTTTTTGATCCGTTCAATTTTTCATAAAACTGTTCCTGTCAGCATTTATCAAAAACTGTTTAGATCAAGCTCTTCTCGATATTATTTCGAGCCGATTTCTTGCAGGTACCCTTAAAAACATGTTTTAAACATAATGACCGGTTCAGATCATCAAAATAAAGGATCCCTCATTAGAAGCGCGGACTATATATGTATGAGTGAGCTTCTAATAAGGGATCCCCTATTTTGCTACGGTGTGGACCTCCTACTTCTTGATCAAATTATGATGATCTGAACCGTTCAATGTGTTTAAAACGTGTTTTTAAGGGTACCCGTAAGAGATCGGCTCAAAATGATATCCGGAAAGTCTTTGATCCGTTCAATTTTTCATAAAACTGTTCCTGTCAGCATTTATCAAAAACTGTTTAGATCAAGCTCTTCTCGATATTATTTCGAGCCGATTTCTTGCAGGTACCCTTAAAAACATGTTTTAAACATAATGAACGGTACAGATCATCAAAATAAAGGATCCCTCATTAGAAGCGCGGACTATATATGTATGAGTGAGCTTCTAATAAGGGATCCCCTATTTTGCTACGGTGTGGACCTCCTACTTCTTGATCAAAGTATGATGATCTGAACCGTTCAATGTGTTTAAAACGTGTTTTTAAGGGTACCCGTAAGAGATCGGCTCAAAATGATATCCGGAAAGTCTTTGATCCGTTCAATTTTTCATAAAACTGTTCCTGTCAGCATTTATCAAAAACTGTTTAGATCAAGCTCTTCTCGATATTATTTCGAGCCGATTTCTTGCAGGTACCCTTAAAAATATGTTTTAAACATAATGAACGGTTCAGATCATCAAAATAAAGGATCCCTCATTAGAAGCGCGGACTATATATGTATGAGTGAGCTTCTAATAAGGGATCCCCTATTTTGCTACGGTGTGGACCTCCTACTTCTTGATCAAATTATGATGATCTGAACCGTTCAATGTGTTTAAAACGTGTTTTTAAGAGTACCCGTAAGAGATCGGCTCAAAATGATATCCGGAAAGTCTTTGATCCGTTCAATTTTTCATAAAACTGTTCCTGTCAGCATTTATCAAAAACTGTTTAGATCAAGCTCTTCTCGATATTATTTCGAGCCGATTTCTTGCAGGTACCCTTAAAAACATGTTTTAAACATAATGAACGGTTCAGATCATCAAAATAAAGGATCCCTCATTAGAAGCGCGGACTATATATGTATGAGTGAGCTTCTAATAAGGGATCCCCTATTTTGCTACGGTGTGGACCTCCTACTTCTTGATCAAATTATGATGATCTGAACCGTTCAATGTGTTTAAAACGTGTTTTTAAGGGTACCCGTAAGAGATCGGCTCAAAATGATATCCGGAAAGTCTTTGATCCGTTCAATTTTTCATAAAACTGTTCCTGTCAGCATTTATCAAAAACTGTTTAGATCAAGCTCTTCTCGATATTATTTCGAGCCGATTTCTTGCAGGTACCCTTAAAAACATGTTTTAAACATAATGAACGGTTCAGATCATCAAAATAAAGGATCCCTCATTAGAAGCGCGGACTATATATGTATGAGTGAGCTTCTAATAAGGGATCCCCTATTTTGCTACGGTGTGGACCTCCTACTTCTTGATCAAATTATGATGATCTGAACCGTTCAATGTGTTTAAAACGTTTTTTTAAGGGTACCCGTAAGAGATCGGCTCAAAATGATATCCGGAAAGTCTTTGATCCGTTCAATTTTTCATAAAACTGTTCCTGTCAGCATTTATCAAAAACTGTTTAGATCAAGCTCTTCTCGATATTATTTCGAGCCGATTTCTTGCAGGTACCCTTAAAAACATGTTTTAAACATAATGAACGGTTCAGATCATCAAAATAAAGGATCCCTCATTAGAAGCGCGGACTATATATGTATGAGTGAGCTTCTAATAAGGGATCCCCTATTTTGCTACGGTGTGGACCTCCTACTTCTTGATCAAATTATGATGATCTGAACCGTTCAATGTGTTTAAAACGTGTTTTTAAGGGTACCCGTAAGAGATCGGCTCAAAATGATATCCGGAAAGTCTTTGATCCGTTCAATTTTTCATAAAACTGTTCCTGTCAGCATTTATCAAAAACTGTTTAGATCAAGCTCTTCTCGATATTATTTCGAGCCGATTTCTTGCAGGTACCCTTAAAAACATGTTTTAAACATAATGAACGGTTCAGATCATCAAAATAAAGGATCCCTCATTAGAAGCGCGGACTATATATGTATGAGTGAGCTTCTAATAAGGGATCCCCTATTTTGCTACGGTGTGGACCTCCTACTTCTTGATCAAATTATGATGATCTGAACCGTTCAATGTGTTTAAAACGTGTTTTTAAGGGTACCCATAAGAGATCGGCTCAAAATGATATCCGGAAAGTCTTTGATCCGTTCAATTTTTCATAAAGCTGTTCCTGTCAGCATTTATCAAAAACTGTTTAGATCAAGCTCTTCTCGATATTATTTCGAGCCGATTTCTTGCAGGTACCCTTAAAAACATGTTTTAAACATAATGAACGGTTCAGATCATCAAAATAAAGGATCCCTCATTAGAAGCGCGGACTATATATGTATGAGTGAGCTTCTAATAAGGGATCCCCTATTTTGCTACGGTGTGGACCTCCTACTTCTTGATCAAATTATGATGATCTGAACAGTTCAATGTGTTTAAAACGTGTTTTTAAGGGTACCCGTAAGAGATCGGCTCAAAATGATATCCGGAAAGTCTTTGATCCGTTCAATTTTTCATAAAACTGTTCCTGTCAGCATTTATCAAAAACTGTTTAGATCAAGCTCTTCTCGATATTATTTCGAGCCGATTTCTTGCAGGTACCCTTAAAAACATGTTTTAAACATAATGAACGGTTCAGATCATCAAAATAAAGGATCCCTCATTAGAAGCGCGGACTATATATGTATGAGTGAGCTTCTAATAAGGGATCCCCTATTTTGCTACGGTGTGGACCTCCTACTTCTTGATCAAATTATGATGATCTGAACCGTTCAATGTGTTTAAAACGTGTTTTTAAGGGTACCCGTAAGAGATCGGCTCAAAATGATATCCGGAAAGTCTTTGATCCGTTCAATTTTTCATAAAACTGTTCCTGTCAGCATTTATCAAAAACTGTTTAGATCAAGCTCTTCTCGATATTATTTCGAGCCGATTTCTTGCAGGTACCCTTAAAAACATGTTTTAAACATAATGAACGGTTCAGATCATCAAAATAAAGGATCCCTCATTAGAAGCGCGGACTATATATGTATGAGTGAGCTTCTAATAAGGGATCCCCTATTTTGCTACGGTGTGGACCTCCTACTTCTTGATCAAATTATGATGATCTGAACCGTTCAATGTGTTTAAAACGTGTTTTTAAGGGTACCCGTAAGAGATCGGCTCAAAATAATATCCGGAAAGTCTTTGATCCGTTCAATTTTTCATAAAACTGTTCCTGTCAGCATTTATCAAAAACTGTTTAGATCAAGCTCTTCTCGATATTATTTCGAGCCGATTTCTTGCAGGTACCCTTAAAAACATGTTTTAAACATAATGAACGGTTCAGATCATCAAAATAAAGGATCCCTCATTAGAAGCGCGGACTATATATGTATGAGTGAGCTTCTAATAAGGGATCCCCTATTTTGCTACGGTGTGGACCTCCTACTTCTTGATCAAATTATGATGATCTGAACCGTTCAATGTGTTTAAAACGTGTTTTTAACGGTACCCGTAAGAGATCGGCTCAAAATAATATCCGGAAAGTCTTTGATCCGTTCAATTTTTCATAAAACTGTTCCTGTCAGCATTTATCAAAAACTGTTTAGATCAAGCTCTTCTCGATATTATTTCGAGCCGGTTTCTTGCAGGTACCCTTAAAAACATGTTTTAAACATAATGAACGGTTCAGATCATCAAAATAAAGGATCCCTCATTAGAAGCGCGGACTATATATGTATGAGTGAGCTTCTAATAAGGGATCCCCTATTTTGCTACGGTGTGGACCTCCTACTTCTTGATCAAATTATGATGATCTGAACCGTTCAATGTGTTTAAAACGTGTTTTTAAGGGTACCCGTAAGAGATCAGCTCAAAATAATATCCGGAAAGTCTTTGATCCGTTCAATTTTTCATAAAACTGTTCCTGTCAGCATTTATCAAAAACTGTTTAGATCAAGCTCTTCTCGATATTATTTCGAGCCGATTTCTTGCAGGTACCCTTAAAAACATGTTTTAAACATAATGAACGGTTCAGATCATCAAAATAAAGGATCCCTCATTAGAAGCGCGGACTATATATGTATGAGTGAGCTTCTAATAAGGGATCGCCTATTTTGCTACGGTGTGGACCTCCTACTTCTTGATCAAATTATGATGATCTGAACCGTTCAATGTGTTTAAAACGTGTTTTTAAGGGTACCCGTAAGAGATCGGCTCAAAATAATATCCGGAAAGTCTTTGATCCGTTCAATTTTTCATAAAACTGTTCCTGTCAGCATTTATCAAAAACTGTTTAGATCAAGCTCTTCTCGATATTATTTCGAGCCGATTTCTTGCAGGTACCCTTAAAAACATGTTTTAAACATAATGAACGGTTCAGATCATCAAAATAAAGGATCCCTCATTAGAAGCGCGGACTATATATGTATGAGTGAGCTTCTAATAAGGGATCCCCTATTTTTGCTACGGTGTGGACCTCCTACTTCTTGATCAAATTATGATGATCCGAACCGTTCAATGTGTTTAAAACGTATTTTTAAGGGTACCCGTAAGAGATCGGCTCAAAATAATATCCGGAAAGTCTTTGATCCGTTCAATTTTTCATAAAACTGTTCCTGTCAGCATTTATCAAAAACTGTTTAGATCAAGCTCTTCTCGATATTATTTCGAGCCGATTTCTTGCAGGTACCCTTAAAAACATGTTTTAAACATAATGAACGGTTCAGATCATCAAAATAAAGGATCCCTCATTAGAAGCGCGGACTATATATGTATGAGTGAGCTTCTAATAAGGGATCCCCTATTTTGCTACGGTGTGGACCTCCTACTTCTTGATCAAATTATGATGATCTGAACCGTTTAATGTGTTTAAAACGTGTTTTTAAGGGTACCCGTAAGAGATCAGCTCAAAATAATATCCGGAAAGTCTTTGATCCGTTCAATTTTTCATAAAACTGTTCCTGTCAGCATTTATCAAAAACTGTTTAGATCAAGCTCTTCTCGATATTATTTCGAGCCGATTTCTTGCAGGTACCCTTAAAAACATGTTTTAAACATAATGAACGGTTCAGATCATCAAAATAAAGGATCCCTCATTAGAAGCGCGGACTATATATGTATGAGTGAGTTTCTAATAAGGGATCCCCTATTTTGCTACGGTGTGGACCTCCTACTTCTTGATCAAATTATGATGATCTGAACCGTTCAATGTGTTTAAAACGTGTTTTTAAGGGTACCCGTAAGAGATCGGCTCAAAATAATATCCGGAAAGTCTTTGATCCGTTCAATTTTTCATAAAACTGTTCCTGTCAGCATTTATCAAAAACTGTTTAGATCAAGCTCTTCTCGATATTATTTCGAGCCGATTTCTTGCAGGTACCCTTAAAAACATGTTTTAAACATAATGAACGGTTCAGATCATCAAAATAAAGGATCCCTCATTAGAAGCGCGGACTATATATGTATGAGTGAGCTTCTAATAAGGGATCCCCTATTTTGCTACGGTGTGGACCTCCTACTTCTTGATCAAATTATGATGATCTGAACCGTTCAATGTGTTTAAAACGTGTTTTTAAGGGTACCCGTAAGAGATCGGCTCAAAATAATATCCGGAAAGTCTTTGATTCGTTCAATTTTTCATAAAACTGTTCCTGTCAGCATTTATCAAAAACTGTTTAGATCAAGCTCTTCTCGATATTATTTCGAGCCGATTTCTTGCAGGTACCCTTAAAAACATGTTTTAAACATAATGAACGGTTCAGATCATCAAAATAAAGGATCCCTCATTAGAAGCGCGGACTATATATGTATGAGTGAGTTTCTAATAAGGGATCCCCTATTTTGCTACGGTGTGGACCTCCTACTTCTTGATCAAATTATGATGATCTGAACCGTTCAATGTGTTTAAAACGTGTTTTTAAGGGTACCCGTAAGAGATCGGCTCAAAATAATATCCGGAAAGTCTTTGATCCGTTCAATTTTTCATAAAACTGTTCCTGTCAGCATTTATCAAAAACTGTTTAGATCAAGCTCTTCTCGATATTATTTCGAGCCGATTTCTTGCAGGTACCCTTAAAAACATGTTTTAAACATAATGAACGGTTCAGATCATCAAAATAAAGGATCCCTCATTAGAAGCGCGGACTATATATGTATGAGTGAGCTTCTAATAAGGGATCCCCTATTTTGCTACGGTGTGGACCTCCTACTTCTTGATCAAATTATGATGATCTGAACCGTTCAATGTGTTTAAAACGTGTTTTGAAGGGTACCCGTAAGAGATCGGCTCAAAATAGTATCCGGAAAGTCTTTGATCCGTTCAATTTTTCATAAAGCTGTTCCTGTCAGCATTTATCAAAAACTGTTTAGATCAAGCTCTTCTCGATATTATTTCGAGCCGATTTCTTGCAGGTACCCTTAAAAACATGTTTTAAACATAATGAACGGTTCAGATCATCAAAATAAAGGATCCCTCATTAGAAGCGCGGACTATATATGTATGAGTGAGCTTCTAATAAGGGATCCCCTATTTTGCTACGGTGTGGACCTCCTACTTCTTGATCAAATTATGATGATCTGAACCGTTCAATGTGTTTAAAACGTGTTTTTAAGGGTACCCGTAAGAGATCGGCTCAAAATAGTATCCGGAAAGTCTTTGATCCGTTCAATTTTTCATAAAGCTGTTCCTGTCAGCATTTATCAAAAACTGTTTAGATCAAGCTCTTCTCGATATTATTTCGAGCCGATTTCTTGCAGGTACCCTTAAAAACATATTTTAAACATAATGAACGGTTCAGATCATCAAAATAAAGGATCCCTCATTAGAAGCGCGGACTATATATGTATGAGTGAGCTTCTAATAAGGGATCCCCTATTTTGCTACGGTGTGGACCTCCTACTTCTTGATCAAATTATGATGATCTGAACCGTTCAATGTGTTTAAAACGTGTTTTTAAGGGTACCCGTAAGAGATCGGCTCAAAATGATATCCGGAAAGTCTTTGATCCGTTCAATTTTTCATAAAGCTGTTCCTGTCAGCATTTATCAAAAACTGTTTAGATCAAGCTCTTCTCGATATTATTTCGAGCCGATTTCTTGCAGGTACCCTTAAAAACATGTTTTAAACATAATGAACGGTTCAGATCATCAAAATAAAGGATCCCTCATTAGAAGCGCGGACTATATATGTATGAGTGAGCTTCTAATAAGGGATCCCCTATTTTGCTACGGTGTGGACCTCCTACTTCTTGATCAAATTATGATGATCTGAACCGTTCAATGTGTTTAAAACGTGTTTTTAAGGGTACCCGTAAGAGATCGGCTCAAAATGATATCCGGAAAGTTTTTGATCCGTTCAATTTTTCATAAAACTGTTCCTGTCAGCATTTATCAAAAACTGTTTAGATCAAGCTCTTCTCGATATTATTTCGAGCCGATTTCTTGCAGGTACCCTTAAAAACATGTTTTAAACATAATGACCGGTTCAGATCATCAAAATAAAGGATCCCTCATTAGAAGCGCGGACTATATATGTATGAGTGAGCTTCTAATAAGGGATCCCCTATTTTGCTACGGTGTGGACCTCCTACTTCTTGATCAAATTATGATGATCTGAACCGTTCAATGTGTTTAAAACGTGTTTTTAAGGGTACCCGTAAGAGATCGGCTCAAAATGATATCCGGAAAGTCTTTGATCCGTTCAATTTTTCATAAAACTGTTCCTGTCAGCATTTATCAAAAACTGTTTAGATCAAGCTCTTCTCGATATTATTTCGAGCCGATTTCTTGCAGGTACCCTTAAAAACATGTTTTAAACATAATGAACGGTACAGATCATCAAAATAAAGGATCCCTCATTAGAAGCGCGGACTATATATGTATGAGTGAGCTTCTAATAAGGGATCCCCTATTTTGCTACGGTGTGGACCTCCTACTTCTTGATCAAAGTATGATGATCTGAACCGTTCAATGTGTTTAAAACGTGTTTTTAAGGGTACCCGTAAGAGATCGGCTCAAAATGATATCCGGAAAGTCTTTGATCCGTTCAATTTTTCATAAAACTGTTCCTGTCAGCATTTATCAAAAACTGTTTAGATCAAGCTCTTCTCGATATTATTTCGAGCCGATTTCTTGCAGGTACCCTTAAAAACATGTTTTAAACATAATGAACGGTTCAGATCATCAAAATAAAGGATCCCTCATTAGAAGCGCGGACTATATATGTATGAGTGAGCTTCTAATAAGGGATCCCCTATTTTGCTACGGTGTGGACCTCCTACTTCTTGATCAAATTATGATGATCTGAACCGTTCAATGTGTTTAAAACGTGTTTTTAAGGGTACCCGTAAGAGATCGGCTCAAAATGATATCCGGAAAGTCTTTGATCCGTTCAATTTTTCATAAAACTGTTCCTGTCAGCATTTATCAAAAACTGTTTAGATCAAGCTCTTCTCGATATTATTTCGAGCCGATTTCTTGCAGGTACCCTTAAAAACATGTTTTAAACATAATGAACGGTTCAGATCATCAAAATAAAGGATCCCTCATTAGAAGCGCGGACTATATATGTATGAGTGAGCTTCTAATAAGGGATCCCCTATTTTGCTACGGTGTGGACCTCCTACTTCTTGATCAAATTATGATGATCTGAACCGTTCAATGTGTTTAAAACGTGTTTTTAAGGGTACCCGTAAGAGATCGGCTCAAAATGATATCCGGAAAGTCTTTGATCCGTTCAATTTTTCATAAAACTGTTCCTGTCAGCATTTATCAAAAACTGTTTAGATCAAGCTCTTCTCGATATTATTTCGAGCCGATTTCTTGCAGGTACCCTTAAAAACATGTTTTAAACATAATGAACGGTTCAGATCATCAAAATAAAGGATCCCTCATTAGAAGCGCGGACTATATATGTATGAGTGAGCTTCTAATAAGGGATCCCCTATTTTGCTACGGTGTGGACCTCCTACTTCTTGATCAAATTATGATGATCTGAACCGTTCAATGTGTTTAAAACGTGTTTTTAAGGGTACCCGTAAGAGATCGGCTCAAAATGATATCCGGAAAGTCTTTGATCCGTTCAATTTTTCATAAAACTGTTCCTGTCAGCATTTATCAAAAACTGTTTAGATCAAGCTCTTCTCGATATTATTTCGAGCCGATTTCTTGCAGGTACCCTTAAAAACATGTTTTAAACATAATGAACGGTTCAGATCATCAAAATAAAGGATCCCTCATTAGAAGCGCGGACTATATATGTATGAGTGAGCTTCTAATAAGGGATCCCCTATTTTGCTACGGTGTGGACCTCCTACTTCTTGATCAAATTATGATGATCTGAACCGTTCAATGTGTTTAAAACGTGTTTTTAAGGGTACCCGTAAGAGATCGGCTCAAAATGATATCCGGAAAGTCTTTGATCCGTTCAATTTTTCATAAAACTGTTCCTGTCAGCATTTATCAAAAACTGTTTAGATCAAGCTCTTCTCGATATTATTTCGAGCCGATTTCTTGCAGGTACCCTTAAAAACATGTTTTAAACATAATGAACGGTTCAGATCATCAAAATAAAGGATCCCTCATTAGAAGCGCGGACTATATATGTATGAGTGAGCTTCTAATAAGGGATCCCCTATTTTGCTACGGTGTGGACCTCCTACTTCTTGATCAAATTATGATGATCTGAACCGTTCAATGTGTTTAAAACGTGTTTTTAAGGGTACCCATAAGAGATCGGCTCAAAATGATATCCGGAAAGTCTTTGATCCGTTCAATTTTTCATAAAGCTGTTCCTGTCAGCATTTATCAAAAACTGTTTAGATCAAGCTCTTCTCGATATTATTTCGAGCCGATTTCTTGCAGGTACCCTTAAAAACATGTTTTAAACATAATGAACGGTTCAGATCATCAAAATAAAGGATCCCTCATTAGAAGCGCGGACTATATATGTATGAGTGAGCTTCTAATAAGGGATCCCCTATTTTGCTACGGTGTGGACCTCCTACTTCTTGATCAAATTATGATGATCTGAACAGTTCAATGTGTTTAAAACGTGTTTTTAAGGGTACCCGTAAGAGATCGGCTCAAAATGATATCCGGAAAGTCTTTGATCCGTTCAATTTTTCATAAAACTGTTCCTGTCAGCATTTATCAAAAACTGTTTAGATCAAGCTCTTCTCGATATTATTTCGAGCCGATTTCTTGCAGGTACCCTTAAAAACATGTTTTAAACATAATGAACGGTTCAGATCATCAAAATAAAGGATCCCTCATTAGAAGCGCGGACTATATATGTATGAGTGAGCTTCTAATAAGGGATCCCCTATTTTGCTACGGTGTGGACCTCCTACTTCTTGATCAAATTATGATGATCTGAACCGTTCAATGTGTTTAAAACGTGTTTTTAAGGGTACCCGTAAGAGATCGGCTCAAAATGATATCCGGAAAGTCTTTGATCCGTTCAATTTTTCATAAAACTGTTCCTGTCAGCATTTATCAAAAACTGTTTAGATCAAGCTCTTCTCGATATTATTTCGAGCCGATTTCTTGCAGGTACCCTTAAAAAAAACATGTTTTAAACATAATGAACGGTTCAGATCATCAAAATAAAGGATCCCTCATTAGAAGCGCGGACTATATATGTATGAGTGAGCTTCTAATAAGGGATCCCCTATTTTGCTACGGTGTGGACCTCCTACTTCTTGATCAAATTATGATGATCTGAACCGTTCAATGTGTTTAAAACGTGTTTTTAAGGGTACCCGTAAGAGATCGGCTCAAAATAATATCCGGAAAGTCTTTGATCCGTTCAATTTTTCATAAAACTGTTCCTGTCAGCATTTATCAAAAACTGTTTAGATCAAGCTCTTCTCGATATTATTTCGAGCCGATTTCTTGCAGGTACCCTTAAAAACATGTTTTAAACATAATGAACGGTTCAGATCATCAAAATAAAGGATCCCTCATTAGAAGCGCGGACTATATATGTATGAGTGAGCTTCTAATAAGGGATCCCCTATTTTGCTACGGTGTGGACCTCCTACTTCTTGATCAAATTATGATGATCTGAACCGTTCAATGTGTTTAAAACGTGTTTTTAACGGTACCCGTAAGAGATCGGCTCAAAATAATATCCGGAAAGTCTTTGATCCGTTCAATTTTTCATAAAACTGTTCCTGTCAGCATTTATCAAAAACTGTTTAGATCAAGCTCTTCTCGATATTATTTCGAGCCGGTTTCTTGCAGGTACCCTTAAAAACATGTTTTAAACATAATGAACGGTTCAGATCATCAAAATAAAGGATCCCTCATTAGAAGCGCGGACTATATATGTATGAGTGAGCTTCTAATAAGGGATCCCCTATTTTGCTACGGTGTGGACCTCCTACTTCTTGATCAAATTATGATGATCTGAACCGTTCAATGTGTTTAAAACGTGTTTTTAAGGGTACCCGTAAGAGATCAGCTCAAAATAATATCCGGAAAGTCTTTGATCCGTTCAATTTTTCATAAAACTGTTCCTGTCAGCATTTATCAAAAACTGTTTAGATCAAGCTCTTCTCGATATTATTTCGAGCCGATTTCTTGCAGGTACCCTTAAAAACATGTTTTAAACATAATGAACGGTTCAGATCATCAAAATAAAGGATCCCTCATTAGAAGCGCGGACTATATATGTATGAGTGAGCTTCTAATAAGGGATCGCCTATTTTGCTACGGTGTGGACCTCCTACTTCTTGATCAAATTATGATGATCTGAACCGTTCAATGTGTTTAAAACGTGTTTTTAAGGGTACCCGTAAGAGATCGGCTCAAAATAATATCCGGAAAGTCTTTGATCCGTTCAATTTTTCATAAAACTGTTCCTGTCAGCATTTATCAAAAACTGTTTAGATCAAGCTCTTCTCGATATTATTTCGAGCCGATTTCTTGCAGGTACCCTTAAAAACATGTTTTAAACATAATGAACGGTTCAGATCATCAAAATAAAGGATCCCTCATTAGAAGCGCGGACTATATATGTATGAGTGAGCTTCTAATAAGGGATCCCCTATTTTGCTACGGTGTGGACCTCCTACTTCTTGATCAAATTATGATGATCTGAACCGTTCAATGTGTTTAAAACGTATTTTTAAGGGTACCCGTAAGAGATCGGCTCAAAATAATATCCGGAAAGTCTTTGATCCGTTCAATTTTTCATAAAACTGTTCCTGTCAGCATTTATCAAAAACTGTTTAGATCAAGCTCTTCTCGATATTATTTCGAGCCGATTTCTTGCAGGTACCCTTAAAAACATGTTTTAAACATAATGAACGGTTCAGATCATCAAAATAAAGGATCCCTCATTAGAAGCGCGGACTATATATGTATGAGTGAGCTTCTAATAAGGGATCCCCTATTTTGCTACGGTGTGGACCTCCTACTTCTTGATCAAATTATGATGATCTGAACCGTTTAATGTGTTTAAAACGTGTTTTTAAGGGTACCCGTAAGAGATCAGCTCAAAATAATATCCGGAAAGTCTTTGATCCGTTCAATTTTTCATAAAACTGTTCCTGTCAGCATTTATCAAAAACTGTTTAGATCAAGCTCTTCTCGATATTATTTCGAGCCGATTTCTTGCAGGTACCCTTAAAAACATGTTTTAAACATAATGAACGGTTCAGATCATCAAAATAAAGGATCCCTCATTAGAAGCGCGGACTATATATGTATGAGTGAGCTTCTAATAAGGGATCCCCTATTTTGCTACGGTGTGGACCTCCTACTTCTTGATCAAATTATGATGATCTGAACCGTTCAATGTGTTTAAAACGTGTTTTTAAGGGTACCCGTAAGAGATCGGCTCAAAATAATATCCGGAAAGTCTTTGATCCGTTCAATTTTTCATAAAACTGTTCCTGTCAGCATTTATCAAAAACTGTTTAGATCAAGCTCTTCTCGATATTATTTCGAGCCGATTTCTTGCAGGTACCCTTAAAAACATGTTTTAAACATAATGAACGGTTCAGATCATCAAAATAAAGGATCCCTCATTAGAAGCGCGGACTATATATGTATGAGTGAGCTTCTAATAAGGGATCCCCTATTTTGCTACGGTGTGGACCTCCTACTTCTTGATCAAATTATGATGATCTGAACCGTTCAATGTGTTTAAAACGTGTTTTTAAGGGTACCCGTAAGAGATCAGCTCAAAATAATATCCGGAAAGTCTTTGATTCGTTCAATTTTTCATAAAACTGTTCCTGTCAGCATTTATCAAAAACTGTTTAGATCAAGCTCTTCTCGATATTATTTCGAGCCGATTTCTTGCAGGTACCCTTAAAAACATGTTTTAAACATAATGAACGGTTCAGATCATCAAAATAAAGGATCCCTCATTAGAAGCGCGGACTATATATGTATGAGTGAGTTTCTAATAAGGGATCCCCTATTTTGCTACGGTGTGGACCTCCTACTTCTTGATCAAATTATGATGATCTGAACCGTTCAATGTGTTTAAAACGTGTTTTTAAGGGTACCCGTAAGAGATCGGCTCAAAATAATATCCGGAAAGTCTTTGATCCGTTCAATTTTTCATAAAACTGTTCCTGTCAGCATTTATCAAAAACTGTTTAGATCAAGCTCTTCTCGATATTATTTCGAGCCGATTTCTTGCAGGTACCCTTAAAAACATGTTTTAAACATAATGAACGGTTCAGATCATCAAAATAAAGGATCCCTCATTAGAAGCGCGGACTATATATGTATGAGTGAGCTTCTAATAAGGGATCCCCTATTTTGCTACGGTGTGGACCTCCTACTTCTTGATCAAATTATGATGATCTGAACCGTTCAATGTGTTTAAAACGTGTTTTGAAGGGTACCCGTAAGAGATCGGCTCAAAATAGTATCCGGAAAGTCTTTGATCCGTTCAATTTTTCATAAAGCTGTTCCTGTCAGCATTTATCAAAAACTGTTTAGATCAAGCTCTTCTCGATATTATTTCGAGCCGATTTCTTGCAGGTACCCTTAAAAACATGTTTTAAACATAATGAACGGTTCAGATCATCAAAATAAAGGATCCCTCATTAGAAGCGCGGACTATATATGTATGAGTGAGCTTCTAATAAGGGATCCCCTATTTTGCTACGGTGTGGACCTCCTACTTCTTGATCAAATTATGATGATCTGAACCGTTCAATGTGTTTAAAACGTGTTTTTAAGGGTACCCGTAAGAGATCGGCTCAAAATAGTATCCGGAAAGTCTTTGATCCGTTCAATTTTTCATAAAGCTGTTCCTGTCAGCATTTATCAAAAACTGTTTAGATCAAGCTCTTCTCGATATTATTTCGAGCCGATTTCTTGCAGGTACCCTTAAAAACATGTTTTAAACATAATGAACGGTTCAGATCATCAAAATAAAGGATCCCTCATTAGAAGCGCGGACTATATATGTATGAGTGAGCTTCTAATAAGGGATCCCCTATTTTGCTACGGTGTGGACCTCCTACTTCTTGATCAAATTATGATGATCTGAACCGTTCAATGTGTTTAAAACGTGTTTTTAAGGGTACCCGTAAGAGATCGGCTCAAAATAATATCCGGAAAGTCTTTGATCCGTTCAATTTTTCATAAAGCTGTTCCTGTCAGCATTTATCAAAAACTGTTTAGATCAAGCTCTTCTCGATATTATTTCGAGCCGATTTCTTGGAGGTACCCTTAAAAACATGTTTTAAACATAATGAACGGTTCAGATCATCAAAATAAAGGATCCCTCATTAGAAGCGCGGACTATATATGTATGAGTGAGCTTCTAATAAGGGATCCCCTATTTTGCTACGGTGTGGACCTCCTACTTCTTGATCAAATTATGATGATCTGAACCGTTCAATGTGTTTAAAACGTGTTTTTAAGGGTACCCGTAAGAGATCGGCTCAAAATAATATCCGGAAAGTCTTTGATCCGTTCAATTTTTCATAAAACTGTTCCTGTCAGCATTTATCAAAAACTGTTTAGATCAAGCTCTTCTCGATATTATTTCGAGCCGATTTCTTGCAGGTACCCTTAAAAACATGTTTTAAACATAATGAACGGTTCAGATCATCAAAATAAAGGATCCCTCATTAGAAGCGAGGACTATATATGTATGAGTGAGCTTCTAATAAGGGATCCCCTATTTTGCTACGGTGTGGACCTCCTACTTCTTGATCAAATTATGATGATCTGAACCGTTCAATGTGTTTAAAACGTGTTTTTAAGGGTACCCGTAAGAGATCGGCTCAAAATAATATCCGGAAAGTCTTTGATCCGTTCAATTTTTCATAAAACTGTTCCTGTCAGCATTTATCAAAAACTGTTTAGATCAAGCTCTTCTCGATATTATTTCGAGCCGATTTCTTGCAGGTACCCTTAAAAACATGTTTTAAACATAATGAACGGTTCAGATCATCAAAATAAAGGATCCCTCATTAGAAGCGCGGACTATATATGTATGAGTGAGCTTCTAATAAGGGATCCCCTATTTTGCTACGGTGTGGACCTCCTACTTCTTGATCAAATTATGATGATCTGAACCGTTCAATGTGTTTAAAACGTGTTTTTAAGGGTACCCGTAAGAGATCGGCTCAAAATAATATCCGGAAAGTCTTTGATCCGTTCAATTTTTCATAAAACTGTTCCTGTCAGCATTTATCAAAAACTGTTTAGATCAAGCTCTTCTCGATATTATTTCGAGCCGATTTCTTGCAGGTACCCTTAAAAACATGTTTTAAACATAATGAACGGTTCAGATCATCAAAATAAAGGATCCCTCATTAGAAGCGCGGACTATATATGTATGAGTGAGCTTCTAATAAGGGATCCCCTATTTTGCTACGGTGTGGACCTCCTACTTCTTGATCAAATTATGATGATCTGAACCGTTCAATGTGTTTAAAACGTGTTTTTAAGGGTACCCGTAAGAGATCGGCTCAAAATAATATCCGGAAAGTCTTTGATTCGTTCAATTTTTCATAAAACTGTTCCTGTCAGCATTTATCAAAAACTGTTTAGATCAAGCTCTTCTCGATATTATTTCGAGCCGATTTCTTGCAGGTACCCTTAAAAACATGTTTTAAACATAATGAACGGTTCAGATCATCAAAATAAAGGATCCCTCATTAGAAGCGCGGAGTATATATGTATGAGTGAGTTTCTAATAAGGGATCCCCTATTTTGCTACGGTGTGGACCTCCTACTTCTTGATCAAATTATGATGATCTGAACCGTTCAATGTGTTTAAAACGTGTTTTTAAGGGTACCCGTAAGAGATCGGCTCAAAATAATATCCGGAAAGTCTTTGATCCGTTCAATTTTTCATAAAACTGTTCCTGTCAGCATTTATCAAAAACTGTTTAGATCAAGCTCTTCTCGATATTATTTCGAGCCGATTTCTTGCAGGTACCCTTAAAAACATGTTTTAAACATAATGAACGGTTCAGATCATCAAAATAAAGGATCCCTCATTAGAAGCGCGGACTATATATGTATGAGTGAGCTTCTAATAAGGGATCCCCTATTTTGCTACGGTGTGGACCTCCTACTTCTTGATCAAATTATGATGATCTGAACCATTCAATGTGTTTAAAACGTGTTTTGAAGGGTACCCGTAAGAGATCGGCTCAAAATAGTATCCGGAAAGTCTTTGATCCGTTCAATTTTTCATAAAGCTGTTCCTGTCAGCATTTATCAAAAACTGTTTAGATCAAGCTCTTCTCGATATTATTTCTAGCCGATTTCTTGCAGGTACCCTTAAAAACATGTTTTAAACATAATGAACGGTTCAGATCATCAAAATAAAGGATCCCTCATTAGAAGCGCGGACTATATATGTATGAGTGAGCTTCTAATAAGGGATCCCCTATTTTGCTACGGTGTGGACCTCCTACTTCTTGATCAAATTATGATGATCTGAACCGTTCAATGTGTTTAAAACGTGTTTTTAAGGGTACCCGTAAGAGATCGGCTCAAAATAGTATCCGGAAAGTCTTTGATCCGTTCAATTTTTCATAAAGCTGTTCCTGTCAGCATTTATCAAAAACTGTTTAGATCAAGCTTTTCTCGATATTATTTCGAGCCGATTTCTTGCAGGTACCCTTAAAAACATGTTTTAAACATAATGAACGGTTCAGATCATCAAAATAAAGGATCGCTCATTAGAAGCGCGGACTATATATGTATGAGTGAGCTTCTAATAAGGGATCCCCTATTTTGCTACGGTGTGGACCTCCTACTTCTTGATCAAATTATGATGATCTGAACCGTTCAATGTGTTTAAAACGTGTTTTTAAGGGTACCCGTAAGAGATCGGCTCAAAATAATATCCGGAAAGTCTTTGATCCGTTCAATTTTTCATAAAGCTGTTCCTGTCAGCATTTATCAAAAACTGTTTAGATCAAGCTCTTCTCGATATTATTTCGAGCCGATTTCTTGGAGGTACCCTTAAAAACATGTTTTAAACATAATGAACGGTTCAGATCATCAAAATAAAGGATCCCCCATTAGAAGCGCGGACTATATATGTATGAGTGAGCTTCTAATAAGGGATCCCCTATTTTGCTACGGTGTGGACCTCCTACTTCTTGATCAAATTATGATGATCTGAACCGTTCAATGTGTTTAAAACGTGTTTTTAAGGGTACCCGTAAGAGATCGGCTCAAAATAGTATCCGGAAAGTCTTTGATCCGTTCAATTTTTCATAAAGCTGTTCCTGTCAGCATTTATCAAAAACTGTTTAGATCAAGCTCTTCTCGATATTATTTCGAGCCGATTTCTTGCAGGTACCCTTAAAAACATGTTTTAAACATAATGAACGGTTCAGATCATCAAAATAAAGGATCCCTCATTAGAAGCGCGGACTATATATGTATGAGTGAGCTTCTAATAAGGGATCCCCTATTTTGCTACGGTGTGGACCTCCTACTTCTTGATCAAATTATGATGATCTGAACCGTTCAATGTGTTTAAAACGTGTTTTTAAGGGTACCCGTAAGAGATCGGCTCAAAATAGTATCCGGAAAGTCTTTGATCCGTTCAATTTTTCATAAAGCTGTTCCTGTCAGCATTTATCAAAAACTGTTTAGATCAAGCTCTTCTCGATATTATTTCGAGCCGATTTCTTGCAGGTACCCTTAAAAACATGTTTTAAACATAATGAACGGTTCAGATCATCAAAATAAAGGATCCCTCATTAGAAGCGCGGACTATATATGTATGAGTGAGCTTCTAATAAGGGATCCCCTATTTTGCTACGGTGTGGACCTCCTACTTCTTGATCAAATTATGATGATCTGAACCGTTCAATGTGTTTAAAACGTGTTTTTAAGGGTACCCGTAAGAGATCGGCTCAAAATAATATCCGGAAAGTCTTTGATCCGTTCAATTTTTCATAAAACTGTTCCTGTCAGCATTTATCAAAAACTGTTTAGATCAAGCTCTTCTCGATATTATTTCGAGCCGATTTCTTGCAGGTACCCTTAAAAACATGTTTTAAACATAATGAACGGTTCAGATCATCAAAATAAAGGATCCCTCATTAGAAGCGCGGACTATATATGTATGAGTGAGCTTCTAATAAGGGATCCCCTATTTTGCTACGGTGTGGACCTCCTACTTCTTGATCAAATTATGATGATCTGAACCGTTCAATGTGTTTAAAACGTGTTTTTAAGGGTACCCGTAAGAGATCGGCTCAAAATAATATCCGGAAAGTCTTTGATCCGTTCAATTTTTCATAAAACTGTTCCTGTCAGCATTTATCAAAAACTGTTTAGATCAAGCTCTTCTCGATATTATTTCGAGCCGATTTCTTGCAGGTACCCTTAAAAACATGTTTTAAACATAATGAACGGTTCAGATCATCAAAATAAAGGATCCCTCATTAGAAGCGCGGACTATATATGTATGAGTGAGCTTCTAATAAGGGATCCCCTATTTTGCTACGGTGTGGACCTCCTACTTCTTGATCAAATTATGATGATCTGAACCGTTCAATGTGTTTAAAACGTGTTTTTAAGGGTACCCGTAAGAGATCGGCTCAAAATAATATCCGGAAAGTCTTTGATCCGTTCAATTTTTCATAAAACTGTTCCTGTCAGCATTTATCAAAAACTGTTTAGATCAAGCTCTTCTCGATATTATTTCGAGCCGATTTCTTGCAGGTACCCTTAAAAACATGTTTTAAACATAATGAACGGTTCAGATCATCAAAATAAAGGATCCCTCATTAGAAGCGTGGACTATATATGTATGAGTGAGCTTCTAATAAGGGATCCCCTATTTTGCTACGGTGTGGACCTCCTACTTCTTGATCAAATTATGATGATCTGAACCGTTCAATGTGTTTAAAACGTGTTTTTAAGGGTACCCGTAAGAGATCGGCTCAAAATAATATCCGGAAAGTCTTTGATCCGTTCAATTTTTCATAAAACTGTTCCTGTCAGCATTTATCAAAAACTGTTTAGATCAAGCTCTTCTCGATATTATTTCGAGCCGATTTCTTGCAGGTACCCTTAAAAACATGTTTTAAACATAATGAACGGTTCAGATCATCAAAATAAAGGATCCCTCATTAGAAGCGCGGACTATATATGTATGAGTGAGCTTCTAATAAGGGATCCCCTATTTTGCTACGGTGTGGACCTCCTACTTCTTGATCAAGTTATGATGATCTGAACCGTTCAATGTGTTTAAAACGTGTTTTTAAGGGTACCCGTAAGAGATCGGCTCAAAATAATATCCGGAAAGTCTTTGATCCGTTCAATTTTTCATAAAACTGTTCCTGTCAGCATTTATCAAAAACTGTTTAGATCAAGCTCTTCTCGATATTATTTCGAGCCGATTTCTTGCAGGTACCCTTAAAAACATGTTTTAAACATAATGAACGGTTCAGATCATCAAAATAAAGGATCCCTCATTAGAAGCGCGGACTATATATGTATGAGTGAGCTTCTAATAAGGGATCCCCTATTTTGCTACGGTGTGGACCTCCTACTTCTTGATCAAGTTATGATGATCTGAACCGTTCAATGTGTTTAAAACGTGTTTTTAAGGGTACCCGTAAGAGATCGGCTCAAAATAATATCCGGAAAGTCTTTGATCCGTTCAATTTTTCATAAAACTGTTCCTGTCAGCATTTATCAAAAACTGTTTAGATCAAGCTCTTCTCGATATTATTTCGAGCCGATTTCTTGCAGGTACCCTTAAAAACATGTTTTAAACATAATGAACGGTTCAGATCATCAAAATAAAGGATCCCTCATTAGAAGCGCGGACTATATATGTATGAGTGAGCTTCTAATAAGGGATCCCCTATTTTGCTACGGTGTGGACCTCCTACTTCTTGATCAAGTTATGATGATCTGAACCGTTCAATGTGTTTAAAACGTGTTTTTAAGGGTACCCGTAAGAGATCGGCTCAAAATAATATCCGGAAAGTCTTTGATCCGTTCAATTTTTCATAAAACTGTTCCTGTCAGCATTTATCAAAAACTGTTTAGATCAAGCTCTTCTCGATATTATTTCGAGCCGATTTCTTGCAGGTACCCTTAAAAACATGTTTTAAACATAATGAACGGTTCAGATCATCAAAATAAAGGATCCCTCATTAGAAGCGCGGACTATATATGTATGAGTGAGCTTCTAATAAGGGATCCCCTATTTTGCTACGGTGTGGACCTCCTACTTCTTGATCAAATTATGATGATCTGAACCGTTCAATGTGTTTAAAACGTGTTTTTAAGGGTACCCGTAAGAGATCGGCTCAAAATAATATCCGGAAAGTCTTTGATCCGTTCAATTTTTCATAAAACTGTTCCTGTCAGCATTTATCAAAAAATGTTTAGATCAAGCTCTTCTCGATATTATTTCGAGCCGATTTCTTGCAGGTACCCTTAAAAACATGTTTTAAACATAATGAACGGTTCAGATCATCAAAATAAAGGATCCCTCATTAGAAGCGCGGACTATATATGTATGAGTGAGCTTCTAATAAGGGATCCCCTATTTTGCTACGGTGTGGACCTCCTACTTCTTGATCAAATTATGATGATCTGAACCGTTCAATGTGTTTAAAACGTGTTTTTAAGGGTACCCGTAAGAGATCGGCTCAAAATAATATCCGGAAAGTCTTTGATCCGTTCAATTTTTCATAAAACTGTTCCTGTCAGCATTTATCAAAAACTGTTTAGATCAAGCTCTTCTCGATATTATTTCGAGCCGATTTCTTGCAGGTACCCTTAAAAACATGTTTTAAACATAATGAACGGTTCAGATCATCAAAATAAAGGATCCCTCATTAGAAGCGTGGACTATATATGTATGAGTGAGCTTCTAATAAGGGATCCCCTATTTTGCTACGGTGTGGACCTCCTACTTCTTGATCAAATTATGATGATCTGAACCGTTCAATGTGTTTAAAACGTGTTTTTAAGGGTACCCGTAAGAGATCGGCTCAAAATAATATCCGGAAAGTCTTTGATCCGTTCAATTTTTCATAAAACTGTTCCTGTCAGCATTTATCAAAAACTGTTTAGATCAAGCTCTTCTCGATATTATTTCGAGCCGATTTCTTGCAGGTACCCTTAAAAACATGTTTTAAACATAATGAACGGTTCAGATCATCAAAATAAAGGATCCCTCATTAGAAGCGCGGACTATATATGTATGAGTGAGCTTCTAATAAGGGATCCCCTATTTTGCTACGGTGTGGACCTCCTACTTCTTGATCAAGTTATGATGATCTGAACCGTTCAATGTGTTTAAAACGTGTTTTTAAGGGTACCCGTAAGAGATCGGCTCAAAATAATATCCGGAAAGTCTTTGATCCGTTCAATTTTTCATAAAACTGTTCCTGTCAGCATTTATCAAAAACTGTTTAGATCAAGCTCTTCTCGATATTATTTCGAGCCGATTTCTTGCAGGTACCCTTAAAAACATGTTTTAAACATAATGAACGGTTCAGATCATCAAAATAAAGGATCCCTCATTAGAAGCGCGGACTATATATGTATGAGTGAGCTTCTAATAAGGGATCCCCTATTTTGCTACGGTGTGGACCTCCTACTTCTTGATCAAGTTATGATGATCTGAACCGTTCAATGTGTTTAAAACGTGTTTTTAAGGGTACCCGTAAGAGATCGGCTCAAAATAATATCCGGAAAGTCTTTGATCCGTTCAATTTTTCATAAAACTGTTCCTGTCAGCATTTATCAAAAACTGTTTAGATCAAGCTCTTCTCGATATTATTTCGAGCCGATTTCTTGCAGGTACCCTTAAAAACATGTTTTAAACATAATGAACGGTTCAGATCATCAAAATAAAGGATCCCTCATTAGAAGCGCGGACTATATATGTATGAGTGAGCTTCTAATAAGGGATCCCCTATTTTGCTACGGTGTGGACCTCCTACTTCTTGATCAAGTTATGATGATCTGAACCGTTCAATGTGTTTAAAACGTGTTTTTAAGGGTACCCGTAAGAGATCGGCTCAAAATAATATCCGGAAAGTCTTTGATCCGTTCAATTTTTCATAAAACTGTTCCTGTCAGCATTTATCAAAAACTGTTTAGATCAAGCTCTTCTCGATATTATTTCGAGCCGATTTCTTGCAGGTACCCTTAAAAACATGTTTTAAACATAATGAACGGTTCAGATCATCAAAATAAAGGATCCCTCATTAGAAGCGCGGACTATATATGTATGAGTGAGCTTCTAATAAGGGATCCCCTATTTTGCTACGGTGTGGACCTCCTACTTCTTGATCAAATTATGATGATCTGAACCGTTCAATGTGTTTAAAACGTGTTTTTAAGGGTACCCGTAAGAGATCGGCTCAAAATAATATCCGGAAAGTCTTTGATCCGTTCAATTTTTCATAAAACTGTTCCTGTCAGCATTTATCAAAAACTGTTTAGATCAAGCTCTTCTCGATATTATTTCGAGCCGATTTCTTGCAGGTACCCTTAAAAACATGTTTTAAACATAATGAACGGTTCAGATCATCAAAATAAAGGATCCCTCATTAGAAGCGCGGACTATATATGTATGAGTGAGCTTCTAATAAGGGATCCCCTATTTTGCTACGGTGTGGACCTCCTACTTCTTGATCAAATTATGATGATCTGAACCGTTCAATGTGTTTAAAACGTGTTTTTAAGGGTACCCGTAAGAGATCGGCTCAAAATAATATCCGGAAAGTCTTTGATCCGTTCAATTTTTCATAAAACTGTTCCTGTCAGCATTTATCAAAAACTGTTTAGATCAAGCTCTTCTCGATATTATTTCGAGCCGATTTCTTGCAGGTACCCTTAAAAACATGTTTTAAACATAATGAACGGTTCAGATCATCAAAATAAAGGATCCCTCATTAGAAGCGCGGACTATATATGTATGAGTGAGCTTCTAATAAGGGATCCCCTATTTTGCTACGGTGTGGACCTCCTACTTCTTGATCAAATTATGATGATCTGAACCGTTCAATGTGTTTAAAACGTGTTTTTAAGGGTACCCGTAAGAGATCGGCTCAAAATAATATCCGGAAAGTCTTTGATCCGTTCAATTTTTCATAAAGCTGTTCCTGTCAGCATTTATCAAAAACTGTTTAGATCAAGCTCTTCTCGATATTATTTCGAGCCGATTTCTTGCAGGTACCCTTAAAAACATGTTTTAAACATAATGAACGGTTCAGATCATCAAAATAAAGGATCCCTCATTAGAAGCGCGGACTATATATGTATGAGTGAGCTTCTAATAAGGGATCCCCTATTTTGCTACGGTGTGGACCTCCTACTTCTTGATCAAATTATGATGATCTGAACCGTTCAATGTGTTTAAAACGTGTTTTTAAGGGTACCCGTAAGAGATCGGCTCAAAATAATATCCGGAAAGTCTTTGATCCGTTCAATTTTTCATAAAACTGTTCCTGTCAGCATTTATCAAAAACTGTTTAGATCAAGCTCTTCTCGATATTATTTCGAGCCGATTTCTTGCAGGTACCCTTAAAAACATGTTTTAAACATAATGAACGGTTCAGATCATCAAAATAAAGGATCCCTCATTAGAAGCGCGGACTATATATGTATGAGTGAGCTTCTAATAAGGGATCCCCTATTTTGCTACGGTGTGGACCTCCTACTTCTTGATCAAATTATGATGATCTGAACCGTTCAATGTGTTTAAAACGTGTTTTTAAGGGTACCCGTAAGAGATCGGCTCAAAATAATATCCGGAAAGTCTTTGATCCGTTCAATTTTTCATAAAACTGTTCCTGTCAGCATTTATCAAAAACTGTTTAGATCAAGCTCTTCTCGATATTATTTCGAGCCGATTTCTTGCAGGTACCCTTAAAACCATGTTTTAAACATAATGAACGGTTCAGATCATCAAAATAAAGGATCCCTCATTAGAAGCGCGGACTATATATGTATGAGTGAGCTTCTAATAAGGGATCCCCTATTTTGCTACGGTGTGGACCTCCTACTTCTTGATCAAATTATGATGATCTGAACCGTTCAATGTGTTTAAAACGTGTTTTTAAGGGTACCCGTAAGAGATCGGCTCAAAATAATATCCGGAAAGTCTTTGATCCGTTCAATTTTTCATAAAACTGTTCCTGTCAGCATTTATCAAAAACTGTTTAGATCAAGCTCTTCTCGATATTATTTCGAGCCGATTTCTTGCAGGTACCCTTAAAAACATGTTTTAAACATAATGAACGGTTCAGATCATCAAAATAAAGGATCCCTCATTAGAAGCGCGGACTATATATGTATGAGTGAGCTTCTAATAAGGGATCCCCTATTTTGCTACGGTGTGGACCTCCTACTTCTTGATCAAATTATGATGATCTGAACCGTTCAATGTGTTTAAAACGTGTTTTTAAGGGTACCCGTAAGAGATCGGCTCAAAATAATATCCGGAAAGTCTTTGATCCGTTCAATTTTTCATAAAACTGTTCCTGTCAGCATTTATCAAAAACTGTTTAGATCAAGCTCTTCTCGATATTATTTCGAGCCGATTTCTTGCAGGTACCCTTAAAACCATGTTTTAAACATAATGAACGGTTCAGATCATCAAAATAAAGGATCCCTCATTAGAAGCGCGGACTATATATGTATGAGTGAGCTTCTAATAAGGGATCCCCTATTTTGCTACGGTGTGGACCTCCTACTTCTTGATCAAATTATGATGATCTAAACCGTTCAATGTGTTTAAAACGTGTTTTTAAGGGTACCCGTAAGAGATCGGCTCAAAATAATATCCGGAAAGTCTTTGATCCGTTCAATTTTTCATAAAACTGTTCCTGTCAGCATTTATCAAAAACTGTTTAGATCAAGCTCTTCTCGATATTATTTCGAGCCGATTTCTTGCAGGTACCCTTAAAAACATGTTTTAAACATAATGAACGGTTCAGATCATCAAAATAAAGGATCCCTCATTAGAAGCGCGGACTATATATGTATGAGTGAGCTTCTAATAAGGGATCCCCTATTTTGCTACGGTGTGGACCTCCTACTTCTTGATCAAATTATGATGATCTGAACCGTTCAATGTGTTTAAAACGTGTTTTGAAGGGTACCCGTAAGAGATCGGCTCAAAATAATATCCGGAAAGTCTTTGATCCGTTCAATTTTTCATAAAACTGTTCCTGTCAGCATTTATCAAAAACTGTTTAGATCAAGCTCTTCTCGATATTATTTCGAGCCGATTTCTTGCAGGTACCCTTAAAAACATGTTTTAAACATAATGAACGGTTCAGATCATCAAAATAAAGGATCCCTCATTAGAAGCGCGGACTATATATGTATGAGTGAGCTTCTAATAAGGGATCCCCTATTTTGCTACGGTGTGGACCTCCTACTTCTTGATCAAATTATGATGATCTGAACCGTTCAATGTGTTTAAAACGTGTTTTTAAGGGTACCCGTAAGAGATCGGCTCAAAATAATATCCGGAAAGTCTTTGATCCGTTCAATTTTTCATAAAACTGTTCCTGTCAGCATTTATCAAAAACTGTTTAGATCAAACTCTTCTCGATATTATTTCGAGCCGATTTCTTGCAGGTACCCTTAAAAACATGTTTTAAACATAATGAACGGTTCAGATCATCAAAATAAAGGATCCCTCATTAGAAGCGAGGACTATATATGTATGAGTGAGCTTCTAATAAGGGATCCCCTATTTTGCTACGGTGTGGACCTCCTACTTCTTGATCAAATTATGATGATCTGAACCGTTCAATGTGTTTAAAACGTGTTTTTAAGGGTACCCGTAAGAGATCGGCTCAAAATAATATCCGGAAAGTCTTTGATCCGTTCAATTTTTCATAAAACTGTTCCTGTCAGCATTTATCAAAAACTGTTTAGATCAAGCTCTTCTCGATATTATTTCGAGCCGATTTCTTGCAGGTACCCTTAAAAACATGTTTTAAACATAATGAACGGTTCAGATCATCAAAATAAAGGATCCCTCATTAGAAGCGCGGACTATATATGTATGAGTGAGCTTCTAATAAGGGATCCCCTATTTTGCTACGATGTGGACCTCCTACTTCTTGATCAAATTATGATGATCTGAACCGTTCAATGTGTTTAAAACGTGTTTTTAAGGGTACCCGTAAGAGATCGGCTCAAAATAATATCCGGAAAGTTTTTGATCCGTTCAATTTTTCATAAAGCTGTTCCTGTCAGCATTTATCAAAAACTGTTTAGATCAAGCTCTTCTCGATATTATTTCGAGCCGATTTCTTGCAGGTACCCTTAAAAACATGTTTTAAACATAATGAACGGTTCAGATCATCAAAATAAAGGATCCCTCATTAGAAGCGCGGACTATATATGTATGAGTGAGCTTCTAATAAGGGATCCCCTATTTTGCTACGGTGTGGACCTCCTACTTCTTGATCAAATTATGATGATCTGAACCGTTCAATGTGTTTAAAACGTGTTTTTAAGGGTACCCGTAAGAGATCGGCTCAAAATAATATCCGGAAAGTCTTTGATCCGTTCAATTTTTCATAAAGCTGTTCCTGTCAGCATTTATCAAAAACTGTTTAGATCAAACTCTTCTCGATATTATTTCGAGCCGATTTCTTGCAGGTACCCTTAAAAACATGTTTTAAACATAATGAACGGTTCAGATCATCAAAATAAAGGATCCCTCATTAGAAGCGCGGACTATATATGTATGAGTGAGCTTCTAATAAGGGATCCCCTATTTTGCTACGGTGTGGACCTCCTACTTCTTGATCAAATTATGATGATCTGAACCGTTCAATGTGTTTAAAACGTGTTTTGAAGGGTACCCGTAAGAGATCGGCTCAAAATAATATCCGGAAAGTCTTTGATCCGTTCAATTTTTCATAAAGCTGTTCCTGTCAGCATTTATCAAAAACTGTTTAGATCAAGCTCTTCTCGATATTATTTCGAGCCGATTTCTTGCAGGTACCCTTAAAAACATGTTTTAAACATAATGAACGGTTCAGATCATCAAAATAAAGGATCCCTCATTAGAAGCGCGGACTATATATGTATGAGTGAGCTTCTAATAAGGGATCCCCTATTTTGCTACGGTGTGGACCTTCTACTTCTTGATCAAATTATGATGATCTGAACCGTTCAATGTGTTTAAAACGTGTTTTTAAGGGTACCCGTAAGAGATCGGCTCAAAATAATATCCGGAAAGTCTTTGATCCGTTCAATTTTTCATAAAGCTGTTCCTGTCAGCATTTATCAAAAACTGTTTAGATCAAGCTCTTCTCGATATTATTTCGAGCCGATTTCTTGCAGCTACCCTTAAAAACATGTTTTAAACATAATGAACGGTTCAGATCATCAAAATAAAGGATCCCTCATTAGAAGCGCGGACTATATATGTATGAGTGAGCTTCTAATAAGGGATCCCCTATTTTGCTACGGTGTGGACCTCCTACTTCTTGATCAAATTATGATGATCTGAACCGTTCAATGTGTTTAAAACGTGTTTTTAAGGGTACCCGTAAGAGATCGGCTCAAAATAATATCCGGAAAGTCTTTGATCCGTTCAATTTTTCATAAAGCTGTTCTTGTCAGCATTTATCAAAAACTGTTTAGATCAAGCTCTTCTCGATATTATTTCGAGCCGATTTCTTGCAGGTACCCTTAAAAACATGTTTTAAACATAATGAACGGTTCAGATCATCAAAATAAAGGATCCCTCATTAGAAGCGCGGACTATATATGTATGAGTGAGCTTCTAATAAGGGATCCCCTATTTTGCTACGGTGTGGACCTCCTACTTCTTAATCAAATTATGATGATCTGAACCGTTCAATGTGTTTAAAACGTGTATTTAAGGGTACCCGTAAGAGATCGGCTCAAAATAATATCCGGAAACTCTTTGATCCGTTCAATTTTTCATAAAGCTGTTCCTGTCAGCATTTATCAAAAACTGTTTAGATCAAGCTCTTCTCGATATTATTTCGAGCCGATTTCTTGCAGGTACCCTTAAAAACATGTTTTAAACATAATGAACGGTTCAGATCATCAAAATAAAGGATCCCTCATTAGAAGCGCGGACTATATATGTATGAGTGAGCTTCTAATAAGGGATCCCCTATTTTGCTACGGTGTGGACCTCCTACTTCTTGATCAAATTATGATGATCTGAACCGTTCAATATGTTTAAAACGTGTTTTTAAGGGTACCCGTAAGAGATCGGCTCAAAATAATATCCGGAAAGTCTTTGATCCGTTCAATTTTTCATAAAGCTGTTCCTGTCAGCATTTATCAAAAACTGTTTAGATCAAGCTCTTCTCGATATTATTTCGAGCCGATTTCTTGCAGGTACCCTTAAAAACATGTTTTAAACATAATGAACGGTTCAGATCATCAAAATAAAGGATCCCTCATTAGAAGCGCGGACTATATATGTATGAGTGAGCTTCTAATAAGGGATCCCCTATTTTGCTACGGTGTGGACCTCCTACTTCTTGATCAAATTATGATGATCTGAACCG
Source organism: Arctostaphylos glauca (assembly GCA_019985065.2). NCBI lineage: Eukaryota > Viridiplantae > Streptophyta > Magnoliopsida > Ericales > Ericaceae > Arctostaphylos > Arctostaphylos glauca. Next base: position 1,496,462 of record JAHSPW020000023.1, read on the forward strand.
TTCAATGTGTTTAAAACGTGTTTTGAAGGGTACCCGTAAGAGATCGGCTCAAAATAATATCCGGAAAGTCTTTGATCCGTTCAATTTTTCATAAAGCTGTTCCTGTCAGCATTTATCAAAAACTGTTTAGATCAAGCTCTTCTCGATATTATTTCGAGCCGATTTCTTGCAGGTACCCTTAAAAACATGTTTTAAACATAATGAACGGTTCAGATCATCAAAATAAAGGATCCCTCATTAGAAGCGCGGACTATATATGTATGAGTGAGCTTCTAATAAGGGATCCCCTATTTTGCTACGGTGTGGACCTCCTACTTCTTGATCAAATTATGATGATCTGAACCGTTCAATGTGTTTAAACCGTGTTTTTAAGGGTACCCGTAAGAGATCGGCTCAAAATAATATCCGAAAAGTCTTTGATCCGTTCAATTTTTCATAAAGCTGTTCCTGTCAGCATTTATCAAAAACTGTTTAGATCAAGCTCTTCTCGATATTATTTCGAGCCGATTTCTTGCAGGTACCCTTAAAAACATGTTTTAAACATAATGAACGGTTCAGATCATCAAAATAAAGGATCCCTCATTAGAAGCGCGGACTATATATGTATGAGTGAGCTTCTAATAAGGGATCCCCTATTTTGCTACGGTGTGGACCTCCTACTTCTTGATCAAATTATGATGATCTGAACCGTTCAATGTGTTTAAAACGTGTTTTTAAGGGTACCCGTAAGAGATCGGCTCAAAATAATATCCGGAAAGTCTTTGATCCGTTCAATTTTTCATAAAGCTGTTCCTGTCAGCATTTATCAAAAACTGTTTAGATCAAGCTCTTCTCGATATTATTTCGAGCCGATTTCTTGCAGGTACCCTTAAAAACATGTTTTAAACATAATGAACGGTTCAGATCATCAAAATAAAGGATCCCTCATTAGAAGCGCGGACTATATATGTATGAGTGAGCTTCTAATAAGGGATCCCCTATTTTGCTACGGTGTGGACCTCCTACTTCTTGATCAAATTATGATGATCTGAACCGTTCAATGTGTTTAAAACGTGTTTTTAAGGGTACCCGTAAGAGATCGGCTCAAAATAATATCCGGAAAGTCTTTGATCCGTTCAATTTTTCATAAAGCTGTTCCTGTCAGCATTTATCAAAAACTGTTTAGATCAAGCTCTTCTCGATATTATTTCGAGCCGATTTCTTGCAGGTACCCTTAAAAACATGTTTTAAACATAATGAACGGTTCAGATCATCAAAATAAAGGATCCCTCATTAGAAGCGCGGACTATATATGTATGAGTGAGCTTCTAATAAGGGATCCCCTATTTTGCTACGGTGTGGACCTCCTACTTCTTGATCAAATTATGATGATCTGAACCGTTCAATGTGTTTAAAACGTGTTTTTAAGGGTACCCGTAAGAGATCGGCTCAAAATAATATCCGGAAAGTCTTTGATCCGTTCAATTTTTCATAAAGCTGTTCCTGTCAGCATTTATCAAAAACTGTTTAGATCAAGCTCTTCTCGATATTATTTCGAGCCGATTTCTTGCAGGTACCCTTAAAAACATGTTTTAAACATAATGAACGGTTCAGATCATCAAAATAAAGGATCCCTCATTAGAAGCGCGGACTATATATGTATGAGTGAGCTTCTAATAAGGGATCCCCTATTTTGCTACGGTGTGGACCTCCTACTTCTTGATCAAATTATGATGATCTGAACCGTTCAATGTGTTTAAAACGTGTTTTTAAGGGTACCCGTAAGAGATCGGCTCAAAATAATATCCGGAAAGTCTTTGATCCGTTCAATTTTTCATAAAGCTGTTCCTGTCAGCATTTATCAAAAACTGTTTAGATCAAGCTCTCTTCTCGATATTATTTCGAGCCGATTTTTATTGCAGGTACCCTTAAAAACATGTTTTAAACATAATGAACGGTTCAGATCATCAAAATAAAGGATCCCTCATTAGAAGCGCGGACTATATATGTATGAGTGAGCTTCTAATAAGGGATCCCCTATTTTGCTACGGTGTGGACCTCCTACTTCTTGATCAAATTATGATGATCTGAACCGTTCAATGTGTTTAAAACGTGTTTTTAAGGGTACCCGTAAGAGATCGGCTCAAAATAATATCCGGAAAGTCTTTGATCCGTTCAATTTTTCATAAAGCTGTTCCTGTCAGCATTTATCAAAAACTGTTTAGATCAAGCTCTTCTCGATATTATTTCGAGCCGATTTTTATTGCAGGTACCCTTAAAAACATGTTTTAAACATAATGAACAGTTCAGATCATCAAAATAAAGGATCCCTCATTAGAAGCGCGGACTATATATGTATGAGTGAGCTTCTAATAAGGGATCCCCTATTTTGCTACGGTGTGGACCTCCTACTTCTTGATCAAATTATGATGATCTGAACCGTTCAATGTGTTTAAAACGTGTTTTTAAGGGTACCCGTAAGAGATCGGCTCAAAATAATATCCGGAAAGTCTTTGATCCGTTCAATTTTTCATAAAGCTGTTCCTGTCAGCATTTATCAAAAACTGTTTAGATCAAGCTCTTCTCGATATTATTTCGAGCCGATTTCTTGCAGGTACCCTTAAAAACATGTTTTAAACATAATGAACGGTTCAGATCATCAAAATAAAGGATCCCTCATTAGAAGCGCGGACTATATATGTATGAGTGAGCTTCTAATAAGGGATCCCCTATTTTGCTACGGTGTGGACCTCCTACTTCTTGATCAAATTATGATGATCTGAACCGTTCAATGTGTTTAAAACGTGTTTTTAAGGGTACCCGTAAGAGATCGGCTCAAAATAATATCCGGAAAGTCTTTGATCCGTTCAATTTTTCATAAAGCTGTTCCTGTCAGCATTTATCAAAAACTGTTTAGATCAAGCTCTTCTCGATATTATTTCGAGCCGATTTTTATTGCAGGTACCCTTAAAAACATGTTTTAAACATAATGAACGGTTCAGATCATCAAAATAAAGGATCCCTCATTAGAAGCGCGGACTATATATGTATGAGTGAGCTTCTGATAAGGGATCCCCTATTTTGCTACGGTGTGGACCTCCTACTTCTTGATCAAATTATGATGATCTGAACCGTTCAATGTGTTTAAAACGTGTTTTTAAGGGTACCCGTAAGAGATCGGCTCAAAATAATATCCGGAAACTCTTTGATCCGTTCAATTTTTCATAAAGCTGTTCCTGTCAGCATTTATCAAAAACTGTTTAGATCAAGCTCTTCTCGATATTATTTCGAGCCGATTTTTATTGCAGGTACCCTTAAAAACATGTTTTAAACATAATGAACGGTTCAGATCATCAAAATAAAGGATCCCTCATTAGAAGCGCGGACTATATATGTATGAGTGAGCTTCTAATAAGGGATCCCCTATTTTGCTACGGTGTGGACCTCCTACTTCTTGATCAAATTATGATGATCTGAACCGTTCAATGTGTTTAAAACGTGTTTTTAAGGGTACCCGTAAGAGATCGGCTCAAAATAATATCCGGAAAGTCTTTGATCCGTTCAATTTTTCATAAAGCTGTTCCTGTCAGCATTTATCAAAAACTGTTTAGATCAAGCTCTTCTCGATATTATTTCGAGCCGATTTCTTGCAGGTACCCTTAAAAACATGTTTTAAACATAATGAACGGTTCAGATCATCAAAATAAAGGATCCCTCATTAGAAGCGCGGACTATATATGTATGAGTGAGCTTCTAATAAGGGATCCCCTATTTTGCTACGGTGTGGACCTCCTACTTCTTGATCAAATTATGATGATCTGAACCGTTCAATGTGTTTAAAACGTGTTTTTAAGGGTACCCGTAAGAGATCGGCTCAAAATAATATCCGGAAAGTCTTTGATCCGTTCAATTTTTCATAAAGCTGTTCCTGTCAGCATTTATCAAAAACTGTTTAGATCAAGCTCTTCTCGATATTATTTCGAGCCGATTTCTTGCAGGTACCCTTAAAAACATGTTTTAAACATAATGAACGGTTCAGATCATCAAAATAAAGGATCCCTCATTAGAAGCGCGGACTATATATGTATGAGTGAGCTTCTAATAAGGGATCCCCTATTTTGCTACGGTGTGGACCTCCTACTTCTTGATCAAATTATGATGATCTGAACCGTTCAATGTGTTTAAAACGTGTTTTTAAGGGTACCCGTAAGAGATCGGCTCAAAATAATATCCGGAAAGTCTTTGATCCGTTCAATTTTTCATAAAGCTGTTCCTGTCAGCATTTATCAAAAACTGTTTAGATCAAGCTCTTCTCGATATTATTTCGAGCCGATTTCTTGCAGGTACCCTTAAAAACATGTTTTAAACATAATGAACGGTTCAGATCATCAAAATAAAGGATCCCTCATTAGAAGCGCGGACTATATATGTATGAGTGAGCTTCTAATAAGGGATCCCCTATTTTGCTACGGTGTGGACCTCCTACTTCTTGATCAAATTATGATGATCTGAACCGTTCAATGTGTTTAAAACGTGTTTTTAAGGGTACCCGTAAGAGATCGGCTCAAAATAATATCCGGAAAGTCTTTGATCCGTTCAATTTTTCATAAAGCTGTTCCTGTCAGCATTTATCAAAAACTGTTTAGATCAAGCTCTTCTCGATATTATTTCGAGCCGATTTCTTGCAGGTACCCTTAAAAACATGTTTTAAACATAATGAACGGTTCAGATCATCAAAATAAAGGATCCCTCATTAGAACCGCGGACTATATATGTATGAGTGAGCTTCTAATAAGGGATCCCCTATTTTGCTACGGTGTGGACCTCCTACTTCTTGATCAAATTATGATGATCTGAACCGTTCAATGTGTTTAAAACGTGTTTTTAAGGGTACCCGTAAGAGATCGGCTCAAAATAATATCCGGAAAGTCTTTGATCCGTTCAATTTTTCATAAAGCTGTTCCTGTCAGCATTTATCAAAAACTGTTCAGATCAAGCTCTTCTCGATATTATTTCGAGCCGATTTCTTGCAGGTACCCTTAAAAACATGTTTTAAACATAATGAACGGTTCAGATCATCAAAATAAAGGATCCCTCATTAGAAGCGCGGACTATATATGTATGAGTGAGCTTCTAATAAGGGATCCCCTATTTTGCTACGGGGTGGACCTCCTACTTTTTGATCAAATTATGATGATCTGAACCGTTCAATGTGTTTAAAACGTGTTTTTAAGGGTACCCGTAAGAGATCGGCTCAAAATAATATCCGGAAAGTCTTTGATCCGTTCAATTTTTCATAAAGCTGTTCCTGTCAGCATTTATCAAAAACTGTTCAGATCAAGCTCTTCTCGATATTATTTCGAGCCGATTTCTTGCAGGTACCCTTAAAAACATGTTTTAAACATAATGAACGGTTCAGATCATCAAAATAAAGGATCCCTCATTAGAAGCGCGGACTATATATGTATGAGTGAGCTTCTAATAAGGGATCCCCTATTTTGCTACGGTGTGGACCTCCTACTTCTTGATCAAATTATGATGATCTGAACCGTTCAATGTGTTTAAAACGTGTTTTTAAGGGTACCCGTAAGAGATCGGCTCAAAATAATATCCGGAAAGTCTTTGATCCGTTCAATTTTTCATAAAGCTGTTCCTGTCAGCATTTATCAAAAACTGTTTAGATCAAGCTCTTCTCGATATTATTTCGAGCCGATTTTTATTGCAGGTACCCTTAAAAACATGTTTTAAACATAATGAACGGTTCAGATCATCAAAATAAAGGATCCCTCATTAGAAGCGCGGACTATATATGTATGAGTGAGCTTCTAATAAGGGATCCCCTATTTTGCTACGGTGTGGACCTCCTACTTCTTGATCAAATTATGATGATCTGAACCGTTCAATGTGTTTAAAACGTGTTTTTAAGGGTACCCGTAAGAGATCGGCTCAAAATAATATCCGGAAAGTCTTTGATCCGTTCAATTTTTCATAAAGCTGTTCCTGTCAGCATTTATCAAAAACTGTTCAGATCAAGCTTTTCTCGATATTATTTCGAGCCGATTTCTTGCAGGTACCCTTAAAAACATGTTTTAAACATAATGAACGGTTCAGATCATCAAAATAAAGGATCCCTCATTAGAAGCGCGGACTATATATGTATGAGTGAGCTTCTAATAAGGGATCCCCTATTTTGCTACGGTGTGGACCTCCTACTTTTTGATGAAATTATGATGATCTGAACCGTTCAATGTGTTTAAAACGTGTTTTTAAGGGTACCCGTAAGAGATCGGCTCAAAATAATATCCGGAAAGTCTTTGATCCGTTCAATTTTTCATAAAGCTGTTCCTGTCAGCATTTATCAAAAACTGTTCAGATCAAGCTCTTCTCGATATTATTTCGAGCCGATTTCTTGCAGGTACCCTTAAAAACATGTTTTAAACATAATGAACGGTTCAGATCATCAAAATAAAGGATCCCTCATTAGAAGCGCGGACTATATATGTATGAGTGAGCTTCTAATAAGGGATCCCCTATTTTGCTACGGTGTGGACCTCCTACTTCTTGATCAAATTATGATGATCTGAACCGTTCAATGTGTTTAAAACGTGTTTTTAAGGGTACCCGTAAGAGATCGGCTCAAAATAATATCCGGAAAGTCTTTGATCCGTTCAATTTTTCATAAAGCTGTTCCTGTCAGCATTTATCAAAAACTGTTTAGATCAAGCTCTTCTCGATATTATTTCGAGCCGATTTCTTGCAGGTACCCTTAAAAACATGCTTTAAACATAATGAACGGTTCAGATCATCAAAATAAAGGATCCCTCATTAGAAGCGCGGACTATATATGTATGAGTGAGCTTCTAATAAGGGATCCCCTATTTTGCTACGGTGTGGACCTCCTACTTCTTGATCAAATTGTGATGATCTGAACCGTTCAATGTGTTTAAAACGTGTTTTTAAGGGTACCCGTAAGAGATCGGCTCAAAATAATATCCGGAAAGTCTTTGATCCGTTCAATTTTTCATAAAGCTGTTCCTGTCAGCATTTATCAAAAACTGTTTAGATCAAGCTCTTCTCGATATTATTTCGAGCCGATTTCTTGCAGGTACCCTTAAAAACATGTTTTAAACATAATGAACGGTTCAGATCATCAAAATAAAGGATCCCTCATTAGAAGCGCGGACTATATATGTATGAGTGAGCTTCTAATAAGGGATCCCCTATTTTGCTACGGTGTGGACCTCCTACTTCTTGATCAAATTATGATGATCTGAACCGTTCAATGTGTTTAAAACGTGTTTTTAAGGGTACCCGTAAGAGATCGGCTCAAAATAATATCCGGAAAATCTTTGATCCGTTCAATTTTTCATAAAGCTGTTCCTGTCAGCATTTATCAAAAACTGTTCAGATCAAGCTCTTCTCGATATTATTTCGAGCCGATTTCTTGCAGGTACCCTTAAAAACATGTTTTAAACATAATGAACGGTTCAGATCATCAAAATAAAGGATCCCTCATTAGAAGCGCGGACTATATATGTATGAGTGAGCTTCTAATAAGAGATCCCCTATTTTGCTACGGTGTGGACCTCCTACTTCTTGATCAAATTATGATGATCTGAACCGTTCAATGTGTTTAAAACGTGTTTTTAAGGGTACCCGTAAGAGATCGGCTCAAAATAATATCCGGAAAGTCTTTGATCCGTTCAATTTTTCATAAAGCTGTTCCTGTCAGCATTTATCAAAAACTGTTTAGATCAAGCTCTTCTCGATATTATTTCGAGCCGATTTCTTGCAGGTACCCTTAAAAACATGCTTTAAACATAATGAACGGTTCAGATCATCAAAATAAAGGATCCCTCATTAGAAGCGCGGACTATATATGTATGAGTGAGCTTCTAATAAGGGATCCCCTATTTTGCTACGGTGTGGACCTCCTACTTCTTGATCAAATTGTGATGATCTGAACCGTTCAATGTGTTTAAAACGTGTTTTTAAGGGTACCCGTAAGAGATCGGCTCAAAATAATATCCGGAAAGTCTTTGATCCGTTCAATTTTTCATAAAGCTGTTCCTGTCAGCATTTATCAAAAACTGTTTAGATCAAGCTCTTCTCGATATTATTTCGAGCCGATTTCTTGCAGGTACCCTTAAAAACATGTTTTAAACATAATGAACGGTTCAGATCATCAAAATAAAGGATCCCTCATTAGAAGCGCGGACTATATATGTATGAGTGAGCTTCTAATAAGGGATCCCCTATTTTGCTACGGTGTGGACCTCCTACTTCTTGATCAAATTATGATGATCTGAACCGTTCAATGTGTTTAAAACGTGTTTTTAAGGGTACCCGTAAGAGATCGGCTCAAAATAATATCCGGAAAGTCTTTGATCCGTTCAATTTTTCATAAAGCTGTTCCTGTCAGCATTTATCAAAAACTGTTCAGATCAAGCTCTTCTCGATATTATTTCGAGCCGATTTCTTGCAGGTACCCTTAAAAACATGTTTTAAACATAATGAACGGTTCAGATCATCAAAATAAAGGATCCCTCATTAGAAGCGCGGACTATATATGTATGAGTGAGCTTCTAATAAGAGATCCCCTATTTTGCTACGGTGTGGACCTCCTACTTCTTGATCAAATTATGATGATCTGAACCGTTCAATGTGTTTAAAACGTGTTTTTAAGGGTACCCGTAAGAGATCGGCTCAAAATAATATCCGGAAAGTCTTTGATCCGTTCAATTTTTCATAAAGCTGTTCCTGTCAGCATTTATCAAAAACTGTTTAGATCAAGCTCTTCTCGATATTATTTCGAGCCGATTTCTTGCAGGTACCCTTAAAAACATGCTTTAAACATAATGAACGGTTCAGATCATCAAAATAAAGGATCCCTCATTAGAAGCGCGGACTATATATGTATGAGTGAGCTTCTAATAAGGGATCCCCTATTTTGCTACGGTGTGGACCTCCTACTTCTTGATCAAATTGTGATGATCTGAACCGTTCAATGTGTTTAAAACGTGTTTTTAAGGGTACCCGTAAGAGATCGGCTCAAAATAATATCCGGAAAGTCTTTGATCCGTTCAATTTTTCATAAAGCTGTTCCTGTCAGCATTTATCAAAAACTGTTTAGATCAAGCTCTTCTCGATATTATTTCGAGCCGACTTCTTGCAGGTACCCTTAAAAACATGTTTTAAACATAATGAACGGTTCAGATCATCAAAATAAAGGATCCCTCATTAGAAGCGCGGACTATATATGTATGAGTGAGCTTCTAATAAGGGATCCCCTATTTTGCTACGGTGTGGACCTCCTACTTCTTGATCAAATTATGATGATCTGAACCGTTCAATGTGTTTAAAACGTGTTTTTAAGGGTACCCGTAAGAGATCGGCTCAAAATAATATCCGGAAAGTCTTTGATCCGTTCAATTTTTCATAAAGCTGTTCCTGTCAGCATTTATCAAAAACTGTTTAGATCAAGCTCTTCTCGATATTATTTCGAGCCGATTTCTTGCAAGTACCCTTAAAAACATGTTTTAAACATAATGAACGGTTCAGATCATCAAAATAAAGGATCCCTCATTAGAAGCGCGGACTATATATGTATGAGTGAGCTTCTAATAAGGGATCCCCTATTTTGCTACGGTGTGGACCTCCTACTTCTTGATCAAATTATGATGATCTGAACCGTTCAATGTGTTTAAAACGTGTTTTTAAGGGTACCCGTAAGAGATCGGCTCAAAATAATATCCGGAAAGTCTTTGATCCGTTCAATTTTTCATAAAGCTGTTCCTGTCAGCATTTATCAAAAACTGTTTAGATCAAGCTCTTCTCGATATTATTTCGAGCCGACTTCTTGCAGGTACCCTTAAAAACATGTTTTAAACATAATGAACGGTTCAGATCATCAAAATAAAGGATCCCTCATTAGAAGCGCGGACTATATATGTATGAGTGAGCTTCTAATAAGGGATCCCCTATTTTGCTACGGTGTGGACCTCCTACTTCTTGATCAAATTATGATGATCTGAACCGTTCAATGTGTTTAAAACGTGTTTTTAAGGGTACCCGTAAGAGATCGGCTCAAAATAATATCCGGAAACTCTTTGATCCGTTCAATTTTTCATAAATCTGTTCCTGTCAGCATTTATCAAAAACTGTTTAGATCAAGCTCTTCTCGATATTATTTCGAGCCGATTTCTTGCAGGTACCCTTAAAAACATGTTTTAAACATAATGAACGGTTCAGATCATCAAAATAAAGGATCCCTCATTAGAAGCGCGGACTATGTATGTATGAGTGAGCTTCTAATAAGGGATCCCCTATTTTGCTACGGTGTGGACCTCCTACTTCTTGATCAAATTATGATGATCTGAACCGTTCAATGTGTTTAAAACGTGTTTTTAAGGGTACCCGTAAGAGATCGGCTCAAAATAATATCCGGAAAGTCTTTGATCCGTTCAATTTTTCATAAAGCTGTTCCTGTCAGCATTTATCAAAAACTGTTTAGATCAAGCTCTTCTCGATATTATTTCGAGCCGATTTCTTGCAGGTACCCTTAAAAACATGCTTTAAACATAATGAACGGTTCAGATCATCAAAATAAAGGATCCCTCATTAGAAGCGCGGACTATATATGTATGAGTGAGCTTCTAATAAGGGATCCCCTATTTTGCTACGGTGTGGACCTCCTACTTCTTGATCAAATTGTGATGATCTGAACCGTTCAATGTGTTTAAAACGTGTTTTTAAGGGTACCCGTAAGAGATCGGCTCAAAATAATATCCGGAAAGTCTTTGATCCGTTCAATTTTTCATAAAGCTGTTCCTGTCAGCATTTATCAAAAACTGTTTAGATCAAGCTCTTCTCGATATTATTTCGAGCCGATTTCTTGCAGGTACCCTTAAAAACATGTTTTAAACATAATGAACGGTTCAGATCATCAAAATAAAGGATCCCTCATTAGAAGCGCGGACTATATATGTATGAGTGAGCTTCTAATAAGGGATCCCCTATTTTGCTACGGTGTGGACCTCCTACTTCTTGATCAAATTATGATGATCTGAACCGTTCAATGTGTTTAAAACGTGTTTTTAAGGGTACCCGTAAGAGATCGGCTCAAAATAATATCCGGAAAGTCTTTGATCCGTTCAATTTTTCATAAAGCTGTTCCTGTCAGCATTTATCAAAAACTGTTCAGATCAAGCTCTTCTCGATATTATTTCGAGCCGATTTCTTGCAGGTACCCTTAAAAACATGTTTTAAACATAATGAACGGTTCAGATCATCAAAATAAAGGATCCCTCATTAGAAGCGCGGACTATATATGTATGAGTGAGCTTCTAATAAGAGATCCCCTATTTTGCTACGGTGTGGACCTCCTACTTCTTGATCAAATTATGATGATCTGAACCGTTCAATGTGTTTAAAACGTGTTTTTAAGGGTACCCGTAAGAGATCGGCTCAAAATAATATCCGGAAAGTCTTTGATCCGTTCAATTTTTCATAAAGCTGTTCCTGTCAGCATTTATCAAAAACTGTTTAGATCAAGCTCTTCTCGATATTATTTCGAGCCGATTTCTTGCAGGTACCCTTAAAAACATGCTTTAAACATAATGAACGGTTCAGATCATCAAAATAAAGGATCCCTCATTAGAAGCGCGGACTATATATGTATGAGTGAGCTTCTAATAAGGGATCCCCTATTTTGCTACGGTGTGGACCTCCTACTTCTTGATCAAATTGTGATGATCTGAACCGTTCAATGTGTTTAAAACGTGTTTTTAAGGGTACTCGTAAGAGATCGGCTCAAAATAATATCCGGAAAGTCTTTGATCCGTTCAATTTTTCATAAAGCTGTTCCTGTCAGCATTTATCAAAAACTGTTTAGATCAAGCTCTTCTCGATATTATTTCGAGCCGATTTCTTGCAGGTACCCTTAAAAACATGTTTTAAACATAATGAACGGTTCAGATCATCAAAATAAAGGATCCCTCATTAGAAGCGCGGACTATATATGTATGAGTGAGCTTCTAATAAGGGATCCCCTATTTTGCTACGGTGTGGACCTCCTACTTCTTGATCAAATTATGATGATCTGAACCGTTCAATGTGTTTAAAACGTGTTTTTAAGGGTACCCGTAAGAGATCGGCTCAAAATAATATCCGGAAAGTCTTTGATCCGTTCAATTTTTCATAAAGCTGTTCCTGTCAGCATTTATCAAAAACTGTTTAGATCAAGCTCTTCTCGATATTATTTCGAGCCGATTTCTTGCAGGTACCCTTAAAAACATGTTTTAAACATAATGAACGGTTCAGATCATCAAAATAAAGGATCCCTCATTAGAAGCGCGGACTATATATGTATGAGTGAGCTTCTAATAAGGGATCCCCAATTTTGCTACGGTGTGGACCTCCTACTTCTTGATCAAATTATGATGATCTGAACCGTTCAATGTGTTTAAAACGTGTTTTTAAGGGTACCCGTAAGAGATCGGCTCAAAATAATATCCGGAAAGTCTTTGATCCGTTCAATTTTTCATAAAGCTGTTCCTGTCAGCATTTATCAAAAACTGTTTAGATCAAGCTCTTCTCGATATTATTTCGAGCCGATTTCTTGCAGGTACCCTTAAAAACATGTTTTAAACATAATGAACGGTTCAGATCATCAAAATAAAGGATCCCTCATTAGAAGCGCGGACTATATATGTATGAGTGAGCTTCTAATAAGGGATCCCCTATTTTGCTACGGTGTGGACCTCCTACTTCTTGATCAAATTATGATGATCTGAACCGTTCAATGTGTTTAAAACGTGTTTTTAAGGGTACCCGTAAGAGATCGGCTCAAAATAATATCCGGAAAGTCTTTGATCCGTTCAATTTTTCATAAAGCTGTTCCTGTCAGCATTTATCAAAAACTGTTTAGATCAAGCTCTTCTCGATATTATTTCGAGCCGATTTCCTGCAGGTACCCTTAAAAACATGTTTTAAACATAATGAACGGTTCAGATCATCAAAATAAAGGATCCCTCATTAGAAGCGCGGACTATATATGTATGAGTGAGCTTCTAATAAGGGATCCCCTATTTTGCTACGGTGTGGACCTCCTACTTCTTGATCAAATTATGATGATCTGAACCGTTCAATGTGTTTAAAACGTGTTTTTAAGGGTACCCGTAAGAGATCGGCTCAAAATAATATCCGGAAAGTCTTTGATCCGTTCAATTTTTCATAAAGCTGTTCCTGTCAGCATTTATCAAAAACTGTTTAGATCAAGCTCTTCTCGATATTATTTCGAGCCGATTTCTTGCAGGTACCCTTAAAAACATGTTTTAAACATAATGAACGGTTCAGATCATCAAAATAAAGGATCCCTCATTAGAAGCGCGGACTATATATGTATGAGTGAGCTTCTAATAAGGGATCCCCTATTTTGCTACGGTGTGGACCTCCTACTTCTTGATCAAATTATGATGATCTGAACCGTTCAATGTGTTTAAAACGTGTTTTTAAGGGTACCCGTAAGAGATCGGCTCAAAATAATATCCGGAAAGTCTTTGATCCGTTCAATTTTTCATAAAACTGTTCCTGTCAGCATTTATCAAAAACTGTTTAGATCAAGCTCTTCTCGATATTATTTCGAGCCGATTTCTTGCAGGTACCCTTAAAAACATGTTTTAAACATAATGAACGGTTCAGATCATCAAAATAAAGGATCCCTCATTAGAAGCGCGGACTATATATGTATGAGTGAGCTTCTAATAAGGGATCCCCTATTTTGCTACGGTGTGGACCTCCTACTTCTTGATCAAATTATGATGATCTGAACCGTTCAATGTGTTTAAAACGTGTTTTTAAGGGTACCCGTAAGAGATCGGCTCAAAATAATATCCGGAAAGTCTTTGATCCGTTCAATTTTTCATAAAGCTGTTCCTGTCAGCATTTATCAAAAACTGTTTAGATCAAGCTCTTCTCGATATTATTTCGAGCCGATTTCTTGCAGGTACCCTTAAAAACATGTTTTAAACATAATGAACGGTTCAGATCATCAAAATAAAGGATCCCTCATTAGAAGCGCGGACTATATATGTATGAGTGAGCTTCTAATAAGGGATCCCCTATTTTGCTACGGTGTGGACCTCCTACTTCTTGATCAAATTATGATGATCTGAACCGTTCAATGTGTTTAAAACGTGTTTTTAAGGGTACCCGTAAGAGATCGGCTCAAAATAATATCCGGAAAGTCTTTGATCCGTTCAATTTTTCATAAAGCTGTTCCTGTCAGCATTTATCAAAAACTGTTTAGATCAAGCTCTTCTCGATATTATTTCGAGCCGATTTCTTGCAGGTACCCTTAAAAACATGTTTTAAACATAATGAACGGTTCAGATCATCAAAATAAAGGATCCCTCATTAGAAGCGCGGACTATATATGTATGAGTGAGCTTCTAATAAGGGATCCCCTATTTTGCTACGGTGTGGACCTCCTACTTCTTGATCAAATTATGATGATCTGAACCGTTCAATGTGTTTAAAACGTGTTTTTAATGGTACCCGTAAGAGATCGGCTCAAAATAATATCCGGAAAGTCTTTGATCCGTTCAATTTTTCATAAAGCTGTTCCTGTCAGCATTTATCAAAAACTGTTTAGATCAAGCTCTTCTCGATATTATTTCGAGCCGATTTCTTGCAGGTACCCTTAAAAACATGTTTTAAACATAATGAACGGTTCAGATCATCAAAATAAAGGATCCCTCATTAGAAGCGCGGACTATATATGTATGAGTGAGCTTCTAATAAGGGATCCCCTATTTTGCTACGGTGTGGACCTCCTACTTCTTGATCAAATTATGATGATCTGAACCGTTCAATGTGTTTAAAACGTGTTTTTAAGGGTACCCGTAAGAGATCGGCTCAAAATAATATCCGGAAAATCTTTGATCCGTTCAATTTTTCATAAAGCTGTTCCTGTCAGCATTTATCAAAAACTGTTTAGATCAAGCTCTTCTCGATATTATTTCGAGCCGATTTCTTGCAGGTACCCTTAAAAACATGTTTTAAACATAATGAACGGTTCAGATCATCAAAATAAAGGATCCCTCATTAGAAGCGCGGACTATATATGTATGAGTGAGCTTCTAATAAGGGATCCCCTATTTTGCTACGGTGTGGACCTCCTACTTCTTGATCAAATTATGATGATCTGAACCGTTCAATGTGTTTAAAACGTGTTTTTAAGGGTACCCGTAAGAGATCGGCTCAAAATAATATCCGGAAAGTCTTTGATCCGTTCAATTTTTCATAAAGCTGTTCCTGTCAGCATTTATCAAAAACTGTTTAGATCAAGCTCTTCTCGATATTATTTCGAGCCGATTTCTTGCAGGTACCCTTAAAAACATGTTTTAAACATAATGAACGGTTCAGATCATCAAAATAAAGGATCCCTCATTAGAAGCGCGGACTATATATGTATGAGTGAGCTTCTAATAAGGGATCCCCTATTTTGCTACGGTGTGGACCTCCTACTTCTTGATCAAATTATGATGATCTGAACCGTTCAATGTGTTTAAAACGTGTTTTTAAGGGTACCCGTAAGAGATCGGCTCAAAATAATATCCGGAAAGTCTTTGATCCGTTCAATTTTTCATAAAGCTGTTCCTGTCAGCATTTATCAAAAACTGTTTAGATCAAGCTCTTCTCGATATTATTTCGAGCCGATTTCTTGCAGGTACCCTTAAAAACATGTTTTAAACATAATGAACGGTTCAGATCATCAAAATAAAGGATCCCTCATTAGAAGCGCGGACTATATATGTATGAGTGAGCTTCTAATAAGGGATCCCCTATTTTGCTACGGTGTGGACCTCCTACTTCTTGATCAAATTATGATGATCTGAACCGTTCAATGTGTTTAAAACGTGTTTTTAAGGGTACCCGTAAGAGATCGGCTCAAAATAATATCCGGAAAGTCTTTGATCCGTTCAATTTTTCATAAAGCTGTTCCTGTCAGCATTTATCAAAAACTGTTTAGATCATGCTCTTCTCGATATTATTTCGAGCCGATTTCTTGCAGGTACCCTTAAAAACATGTTTTAAACATAATGAACGGTTCAGATCATCAAAATAAAGGATCCCTCATTAGAAGCGCGGACTATATATGTATGAGTGAGCTTCTAATAAGGGATCCCCTATTTTGCTACGGTGTGGACCTCCTACTTCTTGATCAAATTATGATGATCTGAACCGTTCAATGTGTTTAAAACGTGTTTTTAAGGGTACCCGTAAGAGATCGGCTCAAAATAATATCCGGAAAGTCTTTGATCCGTTCAATTTTTCATAAAGCTGTTCCTGTCAGCATTTATCAAAAACTGTTTAGATCAAGCTCTTCTCGATATTATTTCGAGCCGATTTCTTGCAGGTACCCTTAAAAACATGTTTTAAACATAATGAACGGTTCAGATCATCAAAATAAAGGATCCCTCATTAGAAGCGCGGACTATATATGTATGAGTGAGCTTCTAATAAGGGATCCCCTATTTTGCTACGGTGTGGACCTCCTACTTCTTGATCAAATTATGATGATCTGAACCGTTCAATGTGTTTAAAACGTGTTTTTAAGGGTACCCGTAAGAGATCGGCTCAAAATAATATCCGGAAAGTCTTTGATCCGTTCAATTTTTCATAAAGCTGTTCCTGTCAGCATTTATCAAAAACTGTTTAGATCAAGCTCTTCTCGATATTATTTCGAGCCGATTTCTTGCAGGTACCCTTAAAAACATGTTTTAAACATAATGAACGGTTCAGATCATCAAAATAAAGGATCCCTCATTAGAAGCGCGGACTATATATGTATGAGTGAGCTTCTAATAAGGGATCCCCTATTTTGCTACGGTGTGGACCTCCTACTTCTTGATCAAATTATGATGATCTGAACCGTTCAATGTGTTTAAAACGTGTTTTTAAGGGTACCCGTAAGAGATCGGCTCAAAATAATATCCGGAAAGTCTTTGATCCGTTCAATTTTTCATAAAGCTGTTCCTGTCAGCATTTATCAAAAACTGTTTAGATCAAGCTCTTCTCGATATTATTTCGAGCCGATTTCTTGCAGGTACCCTTAAAAACATGTTTTAAACATAATGAACGGTTCAGATCATCAAAATAAAGGATCCCTCATTAGAAGCGCGGACTATATATGTATGAGTGAGCTTCTAATAAGGGATCCCCTATTTTGCTACGGTGTGGACCTCCTACTTCTTGATCAAATTATGATGATCTGAACCGTTCAATGTGTTTAAAACGTGTTTTTAAGGGTACCCGTAAGAGATCGGCTCAAAATAATATCCGGAAAGTCTTTGATCCGTTCAATTTTTCATAAAGCTGTTCCTGTCAGCATTTATCAAAAACTGTTTAGATCAAGCTCTTCTCGATATTATTTCGAGCCGATTTCTTGCAGGTACCCTTAAAAACATGTTTTAAACATAATGAACGGTTCAGATCATCAAAATAAAGGATCCCTCATTAGAAGCGCGGACTATATATGTATGAGTGAGCTTCTAATAAGGGATCCCCTATTTTGCTACGGTGTGGACCTCCTACTTCTTGATCAAATTATGATGATCTGAACCGTTCAATGTGTTTAAAACGTGTTTTTAAGGGTACCCGTAAGAGATCGGCTCAAAATAATATCCGGAAAGTCTTTGATCCGTTCAATTTTTCATAAAGCTGTTCCTGTCAGCATTTATCAAAAACTGTTTAGATCAAGCTCTTCTCGATATTATTTCGAGCCGATTTCTTGCAGGTACCCTTAAAAACATGTTTTAAACATAATGAACGGTTCAGATCATCAAAATAAAGGATCCCTCATTAGAAGCGCGGACTATATATGTATGAGTGAGCTTCTAATAAGGGATCCCCTATTTTGCTACGGTGTGGACCTCCTACTTCTTGATCAAATTATGATGATCTGAACCGTTCAATGTGTTTAAAACGTGTTTTTAAGGGTACCCGTAAGAGATCGGCTCAAAATAATATCCGGAAAGTCTTTGATCCGTTCAATTTTTCATAAAGCTGTTCCTGTCAGCATTTATCAAAAACTGTTTAGATCAAGCTCTTCTCGATATTATTTCGAGCCGATTTCTTGCAGGTACCCTTAAAAACATGTTTTAAACATAATGAACGGTTCAGATCATCAAAATAAAGGATCCCTCATTAGAAGCGCGGACTATATATGTATGAGTGAGCTTCTAATAAGGGATCCCCTATTTTGCTACGGTGTGGACCTCCTACTTCTTGATCAAATTATGATGATCTGAACCGTTCAATGTGTTTAAAACGTGTTTTTAAGGGTACCCGTAAGAGATCGGCTCAAAATAATATCCGGAAAGTCTTTGATCCGTTCAATTTTTCATAAAGCTGTTCCTGTCAGCATTTATCAAAAACTGTTTAGATCAAGCTCTTCTCGATATTATTTCGAGCCGATTTCTTGCAGGTACCCTTAAAAACATGTTTTAAACATAATGAACGGTTCAGATCATCAAAATAAAGGATCCCTCATTAGAAGCGCGGACTATATATGTATGAGTGAGCTTCAAATAAGGGATCCCTATTTTGCTACGGTGTGGACCTCCTACTTCTTGATCAAATTATGATGATCTGAACCGTTCAATGTGTTTAAAACGTGTTTTTAAGGGTACCCGTAAGAGATCGGCTCAAAATAATATCCGGAAAGTCTTTGATCCGTTCAATTTTTCATAAAGCTGTTCCTGTCAACATTTATCAAAAACTGTTTAGATCAAGCTCTTCTCGATATTATTTCGAGCCGATTTCTTGCAGGTACCCTTAAAAACATGTTTTAAACATAATGAACGGTTCAGATCATCAAAATAAAGGATCCCTCATTAGAAGCGCGGACTATATATGTATGAGTGAGCTTCTAATAAGGGATCCCCTATTTTGCTACGGTGTGGACCTCCTACTTCTTGATCAAATTATGATGATCTGAACCGTTCAATGTGTTTAAAACGTGTTTTTAAGGGTACCCGTAAGAGATCGGCTCAAAATAATATCCGGAAAGTCTTTGATCCGTTCAATTTTTCATAAAGCTGTTCCTGTCAGCATTTATCAAAAACTGTTTAGATCAAGCTCTTCTCGATATTATTTCGAGCCGATTTCTTGCAGGTACCCTTAAAAACATGTTTTAAACATAATGAACGGTTCAGATCATCAAAATAAAGGATCCCTCATTAGAAGCGCGGACTATATATGTATGAGTGAGCTTCTAATACGGGATCCCCTATTTTGCTACGGTGTGGACCTCCTACTTCTTGATCAAATTATGATGATCTGAGCCGTTCAATGTGTTTAAAACGTGTTTTTAAGGGTACCCGTAAGAGATCGGCTCAAATAATATCCGGAAAATCTTTGATCCGTTCAATTTTTCATAAAGCTGTTCCTGTCAGCATTTATCAAAAACTGTTTAGATCAAGCTCTTCTCGATATTATTTCGAGCCGATTTCTTGCAGGTACCCTTAAAAACATGTTTTAAACATAATGAACGGTTCAGATCATCAAAATAAAGGATCCCTCATTAGAAGCGCGGACTATATATGTATGAGTGAGCTTCTAATAAGGGATCCCCTATTTTGCTACGGTGTGGACCTCCTACTTCTTGATCAAATTATGATGATCTGAACCGTTCAATGTGTTTAAAACGTGTTTTTAAGGGTACCCGTAAGAGATCGGCTCAAAATAATATCCGGAAAGTCTTTGATCCGTTCAATTTTTCATAAAGCTGTTCCTGTCAGCATTTATCAAAAACTGTTTAGATCAAGCTCTTCTCGATATTATTTCGAGCCGATTTCTTGCAGGTACCCTTAAAAACATGTTTTAAACATAATGAACGGTTCAGATCATCAAAATAAAGGATCCCTCATTAGAAGCGCGGACTATATATGTATGAGTGAGCTTCTAATAAGGGATCCCCTATTTTGCTACGGTGTGGACCTCCTACTTCTTGATCAAATTATGATGATCTGAACCGTTCAATGTGTTTAAAACGTGTTTTTAAGGGTACCCGTAAGAGATCGGCTCAAAATAATATCCGGAAAGTCTTTGATCCGTTCAATTTTTCATAAAGCTGTTCCTGTCAGCATTTATCAAAAACTGTTTAGATCAAGCTCTTCTCGATATTATTTCGAGCCGATTTTTATTGCAGGTACCCTTAAAAACATGTTTTAAACATAATGAACGGTTCAGATCATCAAAATAAAGGATCCCTCATTAGAAGCGCGGACTATATATGTATGAGTGAGCTTCTAATAAGGGATCCCCTATTTTGCTACGGTGTGGACCTCCTACTTCTTGATCAAATTATGATGATCTGAACCGTTCAATGTGTTTAAAACGTGTTTTTAAGGGTACCCGTAAGAGATCGGCTCAAAATAATATCCGGAAAGTCTTTGATCCGTTCAATTTTTCATAAAGCTGTTCCTGTCAGCATTTATCAAAAACTGTTTAGATCAAGCTCTTCTCGATATTATTTCGAGCCGATTTTTATTGCAGGTACCCTTAAAAACATGTTTTAAACATAATGAACGGTTCAGATCATCAAAATAAAGGATCCCTCATTAGAAGCGCGGACTATATATGTATGAGTGAGCTTCTAATAAGGGATCCCCTATTTTGCTACGGTGTGGACCTCCTACTTCTTGATCAAATTATGATGATCTGAACCGTTCAATGTGTTTAAAACGTGTTTTTAAGGGTACCCGTAAGAGATCGGCTCAAAATAATATCCGGAAAGTCTTTGATCCGTTCAATTTTTCATAAAGCTGTTCCTGTCAGCATTTATCAAAAACTGTTTAGATCAAGCTCTTCTCGATATTATTTCGAGCCGATTTCTTGCAGGTACCCTTAAAAACATGTTTTAAACATAATGAACGGTTCAGATCATCAAAATAAAGGATCCCTCATTAGAAGCGCGGACTATATATGTATGAGTGAGCTTCTAATAAGGGATCCCCTATTTTGCTACGGTGTGGACCTCCTACTTCTTGATCAAATTATGATGATCTGAACCGTTCAATGTGTTTAAAACGTGTTTTTAAGGGTACCCGTAAGAGATCGGCTCAAAATAATATCCGGAAAGTCTTTGATCCGTTCAATTTTTCATAAAGCTGTTCCTGTCAGCATTTATCAAAAACTGTTTAGATCAAGCTCTTTTCGATATTATTTCGAGCCGATTTTTATTGCAGGTACCCTTAAAAACATGTTTTAAACATAATGAACGGTTCAGATTATCAAAATAAAGGATCCCTCATTAGAAGCGCGGACTATATATGTATGAGTGAGCTTCTAATAAGGGATCCCCTATTTTGCTACGGTGTGGACCTCCTACTTCTTGATCAAATTATGATGATCTGAACCGTTCAATGTGTTTAAAACGTGTTTTTAAGAGTACCCGTAAGAGATCGGCTCAAAATAATATCCGGAAAGTCTTTGATCCGTTCAATTTTTCATAAAGCTGTTCCTGTCAGCATTTATCAAAAACTGTTTAGATCAAGCTCTTCTCGATATTATTTCGAGCCGATTTTTATTGCAGGTACCCTTAAAAACATGTTTTAAACATAATGAACGGTTCAGATCATCAAAATAAAGGATCCCTCATTAGAAGCGCGGACTATATATGTATGAGTGAGCTTCTAATAAGGGATCCCCTATTTTGCTACGGTGTGGACCTCCTACTTCTTGATCAAATTATGATGATCTGAACCGTTCAATGTGTTTAAAACGTGTTTTTAAGGGTACCCGTAAGAGATCGGCTCAAAATAATATCCGGAAAGTCTTTGATCCGTTCAATTTTTCATAAAGCTGTTCCTGTCAGCATTTATCAAAAACTGTTTAGATCAAGCTCTTCTCGATATTATTTCGAGCCGATTTTTATTGCAGGTACCCTTAAAAACATGTTTTAAACATAATGAACGGTTCAGATCATCAAAATAAAGGATCCCTCATTAGAAGCGCGGACTATATATGTATGAGTGAGCTTCTAATAAGGGATCCCCTATTTTGCTACGGTGTGGACCTCCTACTTCTTGATCAAATTATGATGATCTGAACCGTTCAATGTGTTTAAAACGTGTTTTTAAGGGTACCCGTAAGAGATCGGCTCAAAATAATATCCGGAAAGTCTTTGATCCGTTCAATTTTTCATAAAGCTGTTCCTGTCAGCATTTATCAAAAACTGTTTAGATCAAGCTCTTCTCGATATTATTTCGAGCCGATTTCTTGCAGGTACCCTTAAAAACATGTTTTAAACATAATGAACGGTTCAGATCATCAAAATAAAGGATCCCTCATTAGAAGCGCGGACTATATATGTATGAGTGAGCTTCTAATAAGGGATCCCCTATTTTGCTACGGTGTGGACCTCCTACTTCTTGATCAAATTATGATGATCTGAACCGTTCAATGTGTTTAAAACGTGTTTTTAAGGGTACCCGTAAGAGATCGGCTCAAAATAATATCCGGAAAGTCTTTGATCCGTTCAATTTTTCATAAAGCTGTTCCTGTCAGCATTTATCAAAAACTGTTTAGATCAAGCTCTTTTCGATATTATTTCGAGCCGATTTTTATTGCAGGTACCCTTAAAAACATGTTTTAAACATAATGAACGGTTCAGATTATCAAAATAAAGGATCCCTCATTAGAAGCGCGGACTATATATGTATGAGTGAGCTTCTAATAAGGGATCCCCTATTTTGCTACGGTGTGGACCTCCTACTTCTTGATCAAATTATGATGATCTGAACCGTTCAATGTGTTTAAAACGTGTTTTTAAGGGTACCCGTAAGAGATCGGCTCAAAATAATATCCGGAAAGTCTTTGATCCGTTCAATTTTTCATAAAGCTGTTCCTGTCAGCATTTATCAAAAACTGTTTAGATCAAGCTCTTCTCGATATTATTTCGAGCCGATTTTTATTGCAGGTACCCTTAAAAACATGTTTTAAACATAATGAACGGTTCAGATCATCAAAATAAAGGATCCCTCATTAGAAGCGCGGACTATATATGTATGAGTGAGCTTCTAATAAGGGATCCCCTATTTTGCTACGGTGTGGACCTCCTACTTCTTGATCAAATTATGATGATCTGAACCGTTCAATGTGTTTAAAACGTGTTTTTAAGGGTACCCGTAAGAGATCGGCTCAAAATAATATCCGGAAAGTCTTTGATCCGTTCAATTTTTCATAAAGCTGTTCCTGTCAGCATTTATCAAAAACTGTTTAGATCAAGCTCTTCTCGATATTATTTCGAGCCGATTTTTATTGCAGGTACCCTTAAAAACATGTTTTAAACATAATGAACGGTTCAGATCATCAAAATAAAGGATCCCTCATTAGAAGCGCGGACTATATATGTATGAGTGAGCTTCTAATAAGGGATCCCCTATTTTGCTACGGTGTGGACCTCCTACTTCTTGATCAAATTATGATGATCTGAACCGTTCAATGTGTTTCAAACGTGTTTTTAAGGGTACCCGTAAGAGATCGGCTCAAAATAATATCCGGAAAGTCTTTGATCCGTTCAATTTTTCATAAAGCTGTTCCTGTCAGCATTTATCAAAAACTGTTTAGATCAAGCTCTTCTCGATATTATTTCGAGCCGATTTTTATTGCAGGTACCCTTAAAAACATGTTTTAAACATAATGAACGGTTCAGATCATCAAAATAAAGGATCCCTCATTAGAAGCGCGGACTATATATGTATGAGTGAGCTTCTAATAAGGGATCCCCTATTTTGCTACGGTGTGGACCTCCTACTTCTTGATCAAATTATGATGATCTGAACCGTTCAATGTGTTTCAAACGTGTTTTTAAGGGTACCCGTAAGAGATCGGCTCAAAATAATATCCGGAAAGTCTTTGATCCGTTCAATTTTTCATAAAGCTGTTCCTGTCAGCATTTATCAAAAACTGTTTAGATCAAGCTCTTCTCGATATTATTTCGAGCCGATTTTTATTGCAGGTACCCTTAAAAACATGTTTTAAACATAATGAACGGTTCAGATCATCAAAATAAAGGATCCCTCATTAGAAGCGCGGACTATATATGTATGAGTGAGCTTCTAATAAGGGATCCCCTATTTTGCTACGGTGTGGACCTCCTACTTCTTGATCAAATTATGATGATCTGAACCGTTCAATGTGTTTAAAACGTGTTTTTAAGGGTACCCGTAAGAGATCGGCTCAAAATAATATCCGGAAAGTCTTTGATCCGTTCAATTTTTCATAAAGCTGTTCCTGTCAGCATTTATCAAAAACTGTTTAGATCAAGCTCTTCTCGATATTATTTCGAGCCGATTTTTATTGCAGGTACCCTTAAAAACATGTTTTAAACATAATGAACGGTTCAGATCATCAAAATAAAGGATCCCTCATTAGAAGCGCGGACTATATATGTATGAGTGAGCTTCTAATAAGGGATCCCCTATTTTGCTACGGTGTGGACCTCCTACTTCTTGATCAAATTATGATGATCTGAACCGTTCAATGTGTTTAAAACGTGTTTTTAAGGGTACCCGTAAGAGATCGGCTCAAAATAATATCCGGAAAGTCTTTGATCCGTTCAATTTTTCATAAAGCTGTTCCTGTCAGCATTTATCAAAAACTGTTTAGATCAAGCTCTTCTCGATATTATTTCGAGCCGATTTTTATTTCAGGTACCCTTAAAAACATGTTTTAAACATAATGAACGGTTCAGATCATCAAAATAAAGGATCCCTCATTAGAAGCGCGGACTATATATGTATGAGTGAGCTTCTAATAAGGGATCCCCTATTTTGCTACGGTGTGGACCTCCTACTTCTTGATCAAATTATGATGATCTGAACCGTTCAATGTGTTTAAAACGTGTTTTTAAGGGTACCCGTAAGAGATCGGCTCAAAATAATATCCGGAAAGTCTTTGATCCGTTCAATTTTTCATAAAGCTGTTCCTGTCAGCATTTATCAAAAACTGTTTAGATCAAGCTCTTCTCGATATTATTTCGAGCCGATTTTTATTGCAGGTACCCTTAAAAACATGTTTTAAACATAATGAACGGTTCAGATCATCAAAATAAAGGATCCCTCATTAGAAGCGCGGACTATATATGTATGAGTGAGCTTCTAATAAGGGATCCCCTATTTTGCTACGGTGTGGACCTCCTACTTCTTGATCAAATTATGATGATCTGAACCGTTCAATGTGTTTAAAACGTGTTTTTAAGGGTACCCGTAAGAGATCGGCTCAAAATAATATCCGGAAAGTCTTTGATCCGTTCAATTTTTCATAAAGCTGTTCCTGTCAGCATTTATCAAAAACTGTTTAGATCAAGCTCTTCTCGATATTATTTCGAGCCGATTTTTATTGCAGGTACCCTTAAAAACATGTTTTAAACATAATGAACGGTTCAGATCATCAAAATAAAGGATCCCTCATTAGAAGCGCGGACTATATATGTATGAGTGAGCTTCTAATAAGGGATCCCCTATTTTGCTACGGTGTGGACCTCCTACTTCTTGATCAAATTATGATGATCTGAACCGTTCAATGTGTTTAAAACGTGTTTTTAAGGGTACCCGTAAGAGATCGGCTCAAAATAATATCCGGAAAGTCTTTGATCCGTTCAATTTTTCATAAAGCTGTTCCTGTCAGCATTTATCAAAAACTGTTTAGATCAAGCTCTTCTCGATATTATTTCGAGCCGATTTTTATTGCAGGTACCCTTAAAAACATGTTTTAAACATAATGAACGGTTCAGATCATCAAAATAAAGGATCCCTCATTAGAAGCGCGGACTATATATGTATGAGTGAGCTTCTAATAAGGGATCCCCTATTTTGCTACGGTGTGGACCTCCTACTTCTTGATCAAATTATGATGATCTGAACCGTTCAATGTGTTTAAAACGTGTTTTTAAGGGTACCCGTAAGAGATCGGCTCAAAATAATATCCGGAAAGTCTTTGATCCGTTCAATTTTTCATAAAGCTGTTCCTGTCAGCATTTATCAAAAACTGTTTAGATCAAGCTCTTCTCGATATTATTTCGAGCCGATTTTTATTGCAGGTACCCTTAAAAACATGTTTTAAACATAATGAACGGTTCAGATCATCAAAATAAAGGATCCCTCATTAGAAGCGCGGACTATATATGTATGAGTGAGCTTCTAATAAGGGATCCCCTATTTTGCTACGGTGTGGACCTCCTACTTCTTGATCAAATTATGATGATCTGAACCGTTCAATGTGTTTAAAACGTGTTTTTAAGGGTACCCGTAAGAGATCGGCTCAAAATAATATCCGGAAAGTCTTTGATCCGTTCAATTTTTCATAAAGCTGTTCCTGTCAGCATTTATCAAAAACTGTTTAGATCAAGCTCTTCTCGATATTATTTCGAGCCGATTTATTGCAGGTACCCTTAAAAACATGTTTTAAACATAATGAACGGTTCAGATCATCAAAATAAAGGATCCCTCATTAGAAGCGCGGACTATATATGTATGAGTGAGCTTCTAATAAGGGATCCCCTATTTTGCTACGGTGTGGACCTCCTACTTCTTGATCAAATTATGATGATCTGAACCGTTCAATGTGTTTAAAACGTGTTTTTAAGGGTACCCGTAAGAGATCGGCTCAAAATAATATCCGGAAAGTCTTTGATCCGTTCAATTTTTCATAAAGCTGTTCCTGTCAGCATTTATCAAAAACTGTTTAGATCAAGCTCTTCTCGATATTATTTCGAGCCGATTTCTTGCAGGTACCCTTAAAAACATGTTTTAAACATAATGAACGGTTCAGATCATCAAAATAAAGGATCCCTCATTAGAAGCGCGGACTATATATGTATGAGTGAGCTTCTAATAAGGGATCCCCTATTTTGCTACGGTGTGGACCTCCTACTTCTTGATCAAATTATGATGATCTGAACCGTTCAATGTGTTTAAAACGTGTTTTTAAGGGTACCCGTAAGAGATCGGCTCAAAATAATATCCGGAAAGTCTTTGATCCGTTCAATTTTTCATAAAGCTGTTCCTGTCAGCATTTATCAAAAACTGTTTAGATCAAGCTCTTCTCGATATTATTTCGAGCCGATTTTTATTGCAGGTACCCTTAAAAACATGTTTTAAACATAATGAACGGTTCAGATCATCAAAATAAAGGATCCCTCATTAGAAGCGCGGACTATATATGTATGAGTGAGCTTCTAATAAGGGATCCCCTATTTTGCTACGGTGTGGACCTCCTACTTCTTGATCAAATTATGATGATCTGAACCGTTCAATGTGTTTAAAACGTGTTTTTAAGGGTACCCGTAAGAGATCGGCTCAAAATAATATCCGGAAAGTCTTTGATCCGTTCAATTTTTCATAAAGCTGTTCCTGTCAGCATTTATCAAAAACTGTTTAGATCAAGCTCTTCTCGATATTATTTCGAGCCGATTTTTATTGCAGGTACCCTTAAAAACATGTTTTAAACATAATGAACGGTTCAGATCATCAAAATAAAGGATCCCTCATTAGAAGCGCGGACTATATATGTATGAGTGAGCTTCTAATAAGGGATCCCCTATTTTGCTACGGTGTGGACCTCCTACTTCTTGATCAAATTATGATGATCTGAACCGTTCAATGTGTTTAAAACGTGTTTTTAAGGGTACCCGTAAGAGATCGGCTCAAAATAATATCCGGAAAGTCTTTGATCCGTTCAATTTTTCATAAAGCTGTTCCTGTCAGCATTTATCAAAAACTGTTTAGATCAAGCTCTTCTCGATATTATTTCGAGCCGATTTTTATTGCAGGTACCCTTAAAAACATGTTTTAAACATAATGAACGGTTCAGATCATCAAAATAAAGGATCCCTCATTAGAAGCGCGGACTATATATGTATGAGTGAGCTTCTAATAAGGGATCCCCAATTTTGCTACGGTGTGGACCTCCTACTTCTTGATCAAATTATGATGATCTGAACCGTTCAATGTGTTTAAAACGTGTTTTTAAGGGTACCCGTAAGAGATCGGCTCAAAATAATATCCGGAAAGTCTTTGATCCGTTCAATTTTTCATAAAGCTGTTCCTGTCAGCATTTATCAAAAACTGTTTAGATCAAGCTCTTCTCGATATTATTTCGAGCCGATTTTTATTGCAGGTACCCTTAAAAACATGTTTTAAACATAATGAACGGTTCAGATCATCAAAATAAAGGATCCCTCATTAGAAGCGCGGACTATATATGTATGAGTGAGCTTCTAATAAGGGATCCCCTATTTTGCTACGGTGTGGACCTCCTACTTCTTGATCGAATTATGATGATCTGAACCGTTCAATGTGTTTAAAACGTGTTTTTAAGGGTACCCGTAAGAGATCGGCTCAAAATAATATCCGGAAAGTCTTTGATCCGTTCAATTTTTCATAAAGCTGTTCCTGTCAGCATTTATCAAAAACTGTTTAGATCAAGCTCTTCTCGATATTATTTCGAGCCGATTTTTATTGCAGGTACCCTTAAAAACATGTTTTAAACATAATGAACGGTTCAGATCATCAAAATAAAGGATCCCTCATTAGAAGCGCGGACTATATATGTATGAGTGAGCTTCTAATAAGGGATCCCCTATTTTGCTACGGTGTGGACCTCCTACTTCTTGATCAAATTATGATGATCTGAACCGTTCAATGTGTTTAAAACGTGTTTTTAAGGGTACCCGTAAGAGATCGGCTCAAAATAATATCCGGAAAGTCTTTGATCCGTTCAATTTTTCATAAAGCTGTTCCTGTCAGCATTTATCAAAAACTGTTTAGATCAAGCTCTTCTCGATATTATTTCGAGCCGATTTTTATTGCAGGTACCCTTAAAAACATGTTTTAAACATAATGAACGGTTCAGATCATCAAAATAAAGGATCCCTCATTAGAAGCGCGGACTATATATGTATGAGTGAGCTTCTAATAAGGGATCCCCTATTTTGCTACGGTGTGGACCTCCTACTTCTTGATCAAATTATGATGATCTGAACCGTTCAATGTGTTTAAAACGTGTTTTTAAGGGTACCCGTAAGAGATCGGCTCAAAATAATATCCGGAAAGTCTTTGATCCGTTCAATTTTTCATAAAGCTGTTCCTGTCAGCATTTATCAAAAACTGTTTAGATCAAGCTCTTCTCGATATTATTTCGAGCCGATTTTTATTGCAGGTACCCTTAAAAACATGTTTTAAACATAATGAACGGTTCAGATCATCAAAATAAAGGATCCCTCATTAGAAGCGCGGACTATATATGTATGAGTGAGCTTCTAATAAGGGATCCCCTATTTTGCTACGGTGTGGACCTCCTACTTCTTGATCAAATTATGATGATCTGAACCGTTCAATGTGTTTAAAACGTGTTTTTAAGGGTACCCGTAAGAGATCGGCTCAAAATAATATCCGGAAAGTCTTTGATCCGTTCAATTTTTCATAAAGCTGTTCCTGTCAGCATTTATCAAAAACTGTTTAGATCAAGCTCTTCTCGATATTATTTCGAGCCGATTTCTTGCAGGTACCCTTAAAAACATGTTTTAAACATAATGAACGGTTCAGATCATCAAAATAAAGGATCCCTCATTAGAAGCGCGGACTATATATGTATGAGTGAGCTTCTAATAAGGGATCCCCTATTTTGCTACGGTGTGGACCTCCTACTTCTTGATCAAATTATGATGATCTGAACCGTTCAATGTGTTTAAAACGTGTTTTTAAGGGTACCCGTAAGAGATCGGCTCAAAATAATATCCGGAAAGTCTTTGATCCGTTCAATTTTTCATAAAGCTGTTCCTGTCAGCATTTATCAAAAACTGTTTAGATCAAGCTCTTCTCGATATTATTTCGAGCCGATTTCTTGCAGGTACCCTTAAAAACATGTTTTAAACATAATGAACGGTTCAGATCATCAAAATAAAGGATCCCTCATTAGAAGCGCGGACTATATATGTATGAGTGAGCTTCTAATAAGGGATCCCCTATTTTGCTACGGTGTGGACCTCCTACTTCTTGATCAAATTATGATGATCTGAACCGTTCAATGTGTTTAAAACGTGTTTTTAAGGGTACCCGTAAGACATCGGCTCAAAATAATATCCGGAAAGTCTTTGATCCGTTCAATTTTTCATAAAGCTGTTCCTGTCAGCATTTATCAAAAACTGTTTAGATCAAGCTCTTCTCGATATTATTTCGAGCCGATTTTTATTGCAGGTACCCTTAAAAACATGTTTTAAACATAATGAACGGTTCAGATCATCAAAATAAAGGATCCCTCATTAGAAGCGCGGACTATATATGTATGAGTGAGCTTCTAATAAGGGATCCCCTATTTTGCTACGGTGTGGACCTCCTACTTCTTGATCAAATTATGATGATCTGAACCGTTCAATGTGTTTAAAACGTGTGTTTAAGGGTACCCGTAAGAGATCGGCTCAAAATAATATCCGGAAAGTCTTTGATCCGTTCAATTTTTCATAAAGCTGTTCCTGTCAGCATTTATCAAAAACTGTTTAGATCAAGCTCTTCTCGATATTATTTCGAGCCGATTTTTATTGCAGGTACCCTTAAAAACATGTTTTAAACATAATGAACGGTTCAGATCATCAAAATAAAGGATCCCTCATTAGAAGCGCGGACTATATATGTATGAGTGAGCTTCTAATAAGGGATCCCCTATTTTGCTACGGTGTGGACCTCCTACTTCTTGATCAAATTATGATGATCTGAACCGTTCAATGTGTTTAAAACGTGTTTTTAAGGGTACCCGTAAGAGATCGGCTCAAAATAATATCCGGAAAGTCTTTGATCCGTTCAATTTTTCATAAAGCTGTTCCTGTCAGCATTTATCAAAAACTGTTTAGATCAAGCTCTTCTCGATATTATTTCGAGCCGATTTTTATTGCAGGTACCCTTAAAAACATGTTTTAAACATAATGAACGGTTCAGATCATCAAAATAAAGGATCCCTCATTAGAAGCGCGGACTATATATGTATGAGTGAGCTTCTAATAAGGGATCCCCTATTTTGCTACGGTGTGGACCTCCTACTTCTTGATCAAATTATGATGATCTGAACCGTTCAATGTGTTTAAAACGTGTGTTTAAGGGTACCCGTAAGAGATCGGCTCAAAATAATATCCGGAAAGTCTTTGATCCGTTCAATTTTTCATAAAGCTGTTCCTGTCAGCATTTATCAAAAACTGTTTAGATCAAGCTCTTCTCGATATTATTTCGAGCCGATTTTTATTGCAGGTACCCTTAAAAACATGTTTTAAACATAATGAACGGTTCAGATCATCAAAATAAAGGATCCCTCATTAGAAGCGCGGACTATATATGTATGAGTGAGCTTCTAATAAGGGA
Source organism: Arctostaphylos glauca (assembly GCA_019985065.2). Classification (NCBI taxonomy): domain Eukaryota; kingdom Viridiplantae; phylum Streptophyta; class Magnoliopsida; order Ericales; family Ericaceae; genus Arctostaphylos; species Arctostaphylos glauca. The sequence continues at coordinate 1,527,859 of JAHSPW020000023.1, forward strand.
TCCCCTATTTTGCTACGGTGTGGACCTCCTACTTCTTGATCAAATTATGATGATCTGAACCGTTCAATGTGTTTAAAACGTGTTTTTAAGGGTACCCGTAAGAGATCGGCTCAAAATAATATCCGGAAAGTCTTTGATCCGTTCAATTTTTCATAAAGCTGTTCCTGTCAGCATTTATCAAAAACTGTTTAGATCAAGCTCTTCTCGATATTATTTCGAGCCGATTTCTTGCAGGTACCCTTAAAAACATGTTTTAAACATAATGAACGGTTCAGATCATCAAAATAAAGGATCCCTCATTAGAAGCGCGGACTATATATGTATGAGTGAGCTTCTAATAAGGGATCCCCTATTTTGCTACGGTGTGGACCTCCTACTTCTTGATCAAATTATGATGATCTGAACCGTTCAATGTGTTTAAAACGTGTTTTTAAGGGTACCCGTAAGAGATCGGCTCAAAATAATATCCGGAAAGTCTTTGATCCGTCCAATTTTTCATAAAGCTGTTCCTGTCAGCATTTATCAAAAACTGTTTAGATCAAGCTCTTCTCGATATTATTTCGAGCCGATTTCTTGCAGGTACCCTTAAAAACATGTTTTAAACATAATGAACGGTTCAGATCATCAAAATAAAGGATCCCTCATTAGAAGCGCGGACTATATATGTATGAGTGAGCTTCTAATAAGGGATCCCCTATTTTGCTACGGTGTGGACCTCCTACTTCTTGATCAAATTATGATGATCTGAACCGTTCAATGTGTTTAAAACGTGTTTTTAAGGGTACCCGTAAGAGATCGGCTCAAAATAATATCCGGAAAGTCTTTGATCCGTTCAATTTTTCATAAAGCTGTTCCTGTCAGCATTTATCAAAAACTGTTTAGATCAAGCTCTTCTCGATATTATTTCGAGCCGATTTCTTGCAGGTACCCTTAAAAACATGTTTTAAACATAATGAACGGTTCAGATCATCAAAATAAAGGATCCCTCATTAGAAGCGCGGACTATATATGTATGAGTGAGCTTCTAATAAGGGATCCCCTATTTTGCTACGGTGTGGTCCTCCTACTTCTTGATCAAATTATGATGATCTGAACCGTTCAATGTGTTTAAAACGTGTTTTTAAGGGTACCCGTAAGAGATCGGCTCAAAATAATATCCGGAAAGTCTTTGATCCGTTCAATTTTTCATAAAGCTGTTCCTGTCAGCATTTATCAAAAACTGTTTAGATCAAGCTCTTCTCGATATTATTTCGAGCCGATTTCTTGCAGATACCCTTAAAAACATGTTTTAAACATAATGAACGGTTCAGATCATCAAAATAAAGGATCCCTCATTAGAAGCGCGGACTATATATGTATGAGTGAGCTTCTAATAAGGGATCCCCTATTTTGCTACGGTGTGGACCTCCTACTTCTTGATCAAATTATGATGATCTGAACCGTTCAATGTGTTTAAAACGTGTTTTTAAGGGTACCCGTAAGAGATCGGCTCAAAATAATATCCGGAAAGTCTTTGATCCGTTCAATTTTTCATAAAGCTGTTCCTGTCAGCATTTATCAAAAACTGTTCAGATCAAGCTCTTCTCGATATTATTTCGAGCCGATTTCTTGCAGGTACCCTTAAAAACATGTTTTAAACATAATGAACGGTTCAGATCATCAAAATAAAGGATCCCTCATTAGAAGCGCGGACTATATATGTATGAGTGAGCTTCTAATAAGGGATCCCCTATTTTGCTACGGTGTGGACCTCCTACTTCTTGATCAAATTATGATGATCTGAACCGTTCAATGTGTTTAAAACGTGTTTTTAAGGGTACCCGTAAGAGATCGGCTCAAAATAATATCCGGAAAGTCTTTGATCCGTTCAATTTTTCATAAAGCTGTTCCTGTCAGCATTTATCAAAAACTGTTTAGATCAAGCTCTTCTCGATATTATTTCGAGCCGATTTCTTGCAGGTACCCTTAAAAACATGTTTTAAACATAATGAACGGTTCAGATCATCAAAATAAAGGATCCCTCATTAGAAGCGCGGACTATATATGTATGAGTGAGTTTCTAATAAGGGATCCCCTATTTTGCTACGGTGTGGACCTCCTACTTCTTGATCAAATTATGATGATCTGAACCGTTCAATGTGTTTAAAACGTGTTTTTAAGGGTACCCGTAAGAGATCGGCTCAAAATAATATCCGGAAAGTCTTTGATCCGTTCAATTTTTCATAAAGCTGTTCCTGTCAGCATTTATCAAAAACTGTTCAGATCAAGCTCTTCTCGATATTATTTCGAGCCGATTTCTTGCAGGTACCCTTAAAAACATGTTTTAAACATAATGAACGGTTCAGATCATCAAAATAAAGGATCCCTCATTAGAAGCGCGGACTATATATGTATGAGTGAGCTTCTAATAAGGGATCCCCTATTTTGCTACGGTGTGGACCTCCTACTTCTTGATCAAATTATGATGATCTGAACCGTTCAATGTGTTTAAAACGTGTTTTTAAGGGTACCCGTAAGAGATCGGCTCAAAATAATATCCGGAAAGTCTTTGATCCGTTCAATTTTTCATAAAGCTGTTCCTGTCAGCATTTATCAAAAACTGTTTAGATCAAGCTCTTCTCGATATTATTTCGAGCCGATTTTTATTGCAGGTACCCTTAAAAACATGTTTTAAACATAATGAACGGTTCAGATCATCAAAATAAAGGATCCCTCATTAGAAGCGCGGACTATATATGTATGAGTGAGCTTCTAATAAGGGATCCCCTATTTTGCTACGGTGTGGACCTCCTACTTCTTGATCAAATTATGATGATCTGAACCGTTCAATGTGTTTAAAACGTGTTTTTAAGGGTACCCGTAAGAGATCGGCTCAAAATAATATCCGGAAAGTCTTTGATCCGTTCAATTTTTCATAAAGCTGTTCCTGTCAGCATTTATCAAAAACTGTTTAGATCAAGCTCTTCTCGATATTATTTCGAGCCGATTTTTATTGCAGGTACCCTTAAAAACATGTTTTAAACATAATGAACGGTTCAGATCATCAAAATAAAGGATCCCTCATTAGAAGCGCGGACTATATATGTATGAGTGAGCTTCTAATAAGGGATCCCCTATTTTGCTACGGTGTGGACCTCCTACTTCTTGATCAAATTATGATGATCTGAACCGTTCAATGTGTTTAAAACGTGTTTTTAAGGGTACCCGTAAGAGATCGGCTCAAAATAATATCCGGAAAGTCTTTGATCCGTTCAATTTTTCATAAAGCTGTTCCTGTCAGCATTTATCAAAAACTGTTTAGATCAAGCTCTTCTCGATATTATTTCGAGCCGATTTTTATTGCAGGTATCCTTAAAAACATGTTTTAAACATAATGAACGGTTCAGATCATCAAAATAAAGGATCCCTCATTAGAAGCGCGGACTATATATGTATGAGTGAGCTTCTAATAAGGGATCCCCTATTTTGCTACGGTGTGGACCTCCTACTTCTTGATCAAATTATGATGATCTGAACCGTTCAATGTGTTTAAAACGTGTTTTTAAGGGTACCCGTAAGAGATCGGCTCAAAATAATATCCGGAAAGTCTTTGATCCGTTCAATTTTTCATAAAGCTGTTCCTGTCAGCATTTATCAAAAACTGTTTAGATCAAGCTCTTCTCGATATTATTTCGAGCCGATTTTTATTGCAGGTACCCTTAAAAACATGTCTTAAACATAATGAACGGTTCAGATCATCAAAATAAAGGATCCCTCATTAGAAGCGCGGACTATATATGTATGAGTGAGCTTCTAATAAGGGATCCCCTATTTTGCTACGGTGTGGACCTCCTACTTCTTGATCAAATTATGATGATCTGAACCGTTCAATGTGTTTAAAACGTGTTTTTAAGGGTACCCGTAAGAGATCGGCTCAAAATAATATCCGGAAAGTCTTTGATCCGTTCAATTTTTCATAAAGCTGTTCCTGTCAGCATTTATCAAAAACTGTTTAGATCAAGCTCTTCTCGATATTATTTCGAGCCGATTTTTATTGCAGGTACCCTTAAAAACATGTTTTAAACATAATGAACGGTTCAGATCATCAAAATAAAGGATCCCTCATTAGAAGCGCGGACTATATATGTATGAGTGAGCTTCTAATAAGGGATCCCCTATTTTGCTACGGTGTGGACCTCCTACTTCTTGATCAAATTATGATGATCTGAACCGTTCAATGTGTTTAAAACGTGTTTTTAAGGGCACCCGTAAGAGATCGGCTCAAAATAATATCCGGAAAGTCTTTGATCCGTTCAATTTTTCATAAAGCTGTTCCTGTCAGCATTTATCAAAAACTGTTTAGATCAAGCTCTTCTCGATATTATTTCGAGCCGATTTCTTGCAGGTACCCTTAAAAACATGTCTTAAACATAATGAACGGTTCAGATCATCAAAATAAAGGATCCCTCATTAGAAGCGCGGACTATATATGTATGAGTGAGCTTCTAATAAGGGATCCCCTATTTTGCTACGGTGTGGACCTCCTACTTCTTGATCAAATTATGATGATCTGAACCGTTCAATGTGTTTAAAACGTGTTTTTAAGGGTACCCGTAAGAGATCGGCTCAAAATAATATCCGGAAAGTCTTTGATCCGTTCAATTTTTCATAAAGCTGTTCCTGTCAGCATTTATCAAAAACTGTTTAGATCAAGCTCTTCTCGATATTATTTCGAGCCGATTTTTATTGCAGGTACCCTTAAAAACATGTTTTAAACATAATGAACGGTTCAGATCATCAAAATAAAGGATCCCTCATTAGAAGCGCGGACTATATATGTATGAGTGAGCTTCTAATAAGGGATCCCCTATTTTGCTACGGTGTGGACCTCCTACTTCTTGATCAAATTATGATGATCTGAACCGTTCAATGTGTTTAAAACGTGTTTTTAAGGGTACCCGTAAGAGATCGGCTCAAAATAATATCCGGAAAGTCTTTGATCCGTTCAATTTTTCATAAAGCTGTTCCTGTCAGCATTTATCAAAAACTGTTTAGATCAAGCTCTTCTCGATATTATTTCGAGCCGATTTTTATTGCAGGTATCGTTAAAAACATGTTTTAAACATAATGAACGGTTCAGATCATCAAAATAAAGGATCCCTCATTAGAAGCGCGGACTATATATGTATGAGTGAGCTTCTAATAAGGGATCCCCTATTTTGCTACGGTGTGGACCTCCTACTTCTTGATCAAATTATGATGATCTGAACCGTTCAATGTGTTTAAAACGTGTTTTTAAGGGTACCCGTAAGAGATCGGCTCAAAATAATATCCGGAAAGTCTTTGATCCGTTCAATTTTTCATAAAGCTGTTCCTGTCAGCATTTATCAAAAACTGTTTAGATCAAGCTCTTCTCGATATTATTTCGAGCCGATTTCTTGCAGGTACCCTTAAAAACATGTTTTAAACATAATGAACGGTTCAGATCATCAAAATAAAGGATCCCTCATTAGAAGCGCGGACTATATATGTATGAGTGAGCTTCTAATAAGGGATCCCCTATTTTGCTACGGTGTGGACCTCCTACTTCTTGATCAAATTATGATGATCTGAACCGTTCAATGTGTTTAAAACGTGTTTTTAAGGGTACCCGTAAGAGATCGGCTCAAAATAATATCCGGAAAGTCTTTGATCCGTTCAATTTTTCATAAAGCTGTTCCTGTCAGCATTTATCAAAAACTGTTTAGATCAAGCTCTTCTCGATATTATTTCGAGCCGATTTCTTGCAGGTACCCTTAAAAACATGTTTTAAACATAATGAACGGTTCAGATCATCAAAATAAAGGATCCCTCATTAGAAGCGCGGACTATATATGTATGAGTGAGCTTCTAATAAGGGATCCCCTATTTTGCTACGGTGTGGACCTCCTACTTCTTGATCAAATTATGATGATCTGAACCGTTCAATGTGTTTAAAACGTGTTTTTAAGGGTACCCGTAAGAGATCGGCTCAAAATAATATCCGGAAAGTCTTTGATCCGTTCAATTTTTCATAAAGCTGTTCCTGTCAGCATTTATCAAAAACTGTTTAGATCAAGCTCTTCTCGATATTATTTCGAGCCGATTTCTTGCAGGTACCCTTAAAAACATGTTTTAAACATAATGAACGGTTCAGATCATCAAAATAAAGGATCCCTCATTAGAAGCGCGGACTATATATGTATGAGTGAGCTTCTAATAAGGGATCCCCTATTTTGCTCCGGTGTGGACCTCCTACTTCTTGATCAAATTATGATGATCTGAACCGTTCAATGTGTTTAAAACGTGTTTTTAAGGGTACCCGTAAGAGATCGGCTCAAAATAATATCCGGAAAGTCTTTGATCCGTTCAATTTTTCATAAAGCTGTTCCTGTCAGCATTTATCAAAAACTGTTCAGATCAAGCTCTTCTCGATATTATTTCGAGCCGATTTCTTGCAGGTACCCTTAAAAACATGTTTTAAACATAATGAACGGTTCAGATCATCAAAATAAAGGATCCCTCATTAGAAGCGCGGACTATATATGTATGAGTGAGCTTCTAATAAGGGATCCCCTATTTTGCTACGGTGTGGACCTCCTACTTCTTGATCAAATTATGATGATCTGAACCGTTCAATGTGTTTAAAACGTGTTTTTAAGGGTACCCGTAAGAGATCGGCTCAAAATAATATCCGGAAAGTCTTTGATCCGTTCAATTTTTCATAAAGCTGTTCCTGTCAGCATTTATCAAAAACTGTTTAGATCAAGCTCTTCTCGATATTATTTCGAGCCGATTTCTTGCAGGTACCCTTAAAAACATGTTTTAAACATAATGAACGGTTCAGATCATCAAAATAAAGGATCCCTCATTAGAAGCTCGGACTATATATGTATGAGTGAGCTTCTAATAAGGGATCCCCTATTTTGCTCCGGTGTGGACCTCCTACTTCTTGATCAAATTATGATGATCTGAACCGTTCAATGTGTTTAAAACGTGTTTTTAAGGGTACCCGTAAGAGATCGGCTCAAAATAATATCCGGAAAGTCTTTGATCCGTTCAATTTTTCATAAAGCTGTTCCTGTCAGCATTTATCAAAAACTGTTCAGATCAAGCTCTTCTCGATATTATTTCGAGCCGATTTCTTGCAGGTACCCTTAAAAACATGTTTTAAACATAATGAACGGTTCAGATCATCAAAATAAAGGATCCCTCATTAGAAGCGCGGACTATATATGTATGAGTGAGCTTCTAATAAGGGATCCCCTATTTTGCTACGGTGTGGACCTCCTACTTCTTGATCAAATTATGATGATCTGAACCGTTCAATGTGTTTAAAACGTGTTTTTAAGGGTACCCGTAAGAGATCGGCTCAAAATAATATCCGGAAAGTCTTTGATCCGTTCAATTTTTCATAAAGCTGTTCCTGTCAGCATTTATCAAAAACTGTTCAGATCAAGCTCTTCTCGATATTATTTCGAGCCGATTTCTTGCAGGTACCCTTAAAAACATGTTTTAAACATAATGAACGGTTCAGATCATCAAAATAAAGGATCCCTCATTAGAAGCGCGGACTATATATGTATGAGTGAGCTTCTAATAAGGGATCCCCTATTTTGCTACAGTGTGGACCTCCAACTTCTTGATCAAATTATGATGATCTGAACCGTTCAATGTGTTTAAAACGTGTTTTTAAGGGTACCCGTAAGAGATCGGCTCAAATTAATATCCGGAAAGTCTTTGATCCGTTCAATTTTTCATAAAGCTGTTCCTGTCAGCATTTATCAAAAACTGTTTAGATCAAGCTCTTCTCGATATTATTTCGAGCCGATTTCTTGCAGGTACCCTTAAAAACATGTTTTAAACATAATGAACGGTTCAGATCATCAAAATAAAGGATCCCTCATTAGAAGCGCGGACTATATATGTATGAGTGAGCTTCTAATAAGGGATCCCCTATTTTGCTACGGTGTGGACCTCCTACTTCTTGATCAAATTATGATGATCTGAACCGTTCAATGTGTTTAGAACGTGTTTTTAAGGGTACCCGTAAGAGATCGGCTCAAAATAATATCCGGAAAGTCTTTGATCCGTTCAATTTTTCATAAAGCTGTTCCTGTCAGCATTTATCAAAAACTGTTCAGATCAAGCTCTTCTCGATATTATTTCGAGCCGATTTCTTGCAGGTACCCTTAAAAACATGTTTTAAACATAATGAACGGTTCAGATCATCAAAATAAAGGATCCCTCATTAGAAGCGCGGACTATATATGTATGAGTGAGCTTCTAATAAGGGATCCCCTATTTTGCTACGGTCTGGACCTCCTACTTCTTGATCAAATTATGATGATCTGAACCGTTCAATGTGTTTAAAACGTGTTTTTAAGGGTACCCGTAAGAGATCGGCTCAAAATAATATCCGGAAAGTCTTTGATCCGTTCAATTTTTCATAAAGCTGTTCCTGTCAGCATTTATCAAAAACTGTTCAGATCAAGCTCTTCTCGATATTATTTCGAGCCGATTTCTTGCAGGTACCCTTAAAAACATGTTTTAAACGTAATGAACGGTTCAGATCATCAAAATAAAGGATCCCTCATTTGAAGCGCGGACTATATATGTATGAGTGAGCTTCTAATAAGGGATCCCCTATTTTGCTACGGTGTGGACCTCCTACTTCTTGATCAAATTATGATGATCTGAACCGTTCAATGTGTTTAAAACGTGTTTTTAAGGGTACCCGTAAGAGATCGGCTCAAAATATTATCCGGAAAGTCTTTGATCCGTTCAATTTTTCATAAAGCTGTTCCTGTCAGCATTTATCAAAAACTGTTCAGATCAAGCTCTTCTCGATATTATTTCGAGCCGATTTCTTGCAGGTACCCTTAAAAACATGTTTTAAACATAATGAACGGTTCAGATCATCAAAATAAAGGATCCCTCATTAGAAGCGCGGACTATATATGTATGAGTGAGCTTCTAATAAGGGATCCCCTATTTTGCTACGGTGTGGACCTCCTACTTCTTGATCAAATTATGATGATCTGAACCGTTCAATGTGTTTAAAACGTGTTTTTAAGGGTACCCGTAAGAGATCGGCTCAAAATAATATCCGGAAAGTCTTTGATCCGTTCAATTTTTCATAAAGCTGTTCCTGTCAGCATTTATCAAAAACTGTTCAGATCAAGCTCTTCTCGATATTATTTCGAGCCGATTTCTTGCAGGTACCCTTAAAAACATGTTTTAAACATAATGAACGGTTCAGATCATCAAAATAAAGGATCCCTCACTAGAAGCGCGGACTATATATGTATGAGTGAGCTTCTAATAAGGGATCCCCTATTTTGCTACGGTGTGGACCTCCTACTTCTTGATCAAATTATGATGATCTGAACCGTTCAATGTGTTTAAAACGTGTTTTTAAGGGTACCCGTAAGAGATCGGCTCAAAATAATATCCGGAAAGTCTTTGATCCGTTCAATTTTTCATAAAGCTGTTCCTGTCAGCATTTATCAAAAACTGTTCAGATCAAGCTCTTCTCGATATTATTTCGAGCCGATTTCTTGCAGGTACCCTTAAAAACATGTTTTAAACATAATGAACGGTTCAGATCATCAAAATAAAGGATCCCTCATTAGAAGCGCGGACTATATATGTATGAGTGAGCTTCTAATAAGGGATCCCCTATTTTGCTACGGTGTGGACCTCCTACTTCTTGATCAAATTATGATGATCTGAACCGTTCAATGTGTTTAAAACGTGTTTTTAAGGGTACCCGTAAGAGATCGGCTCAAAATAATATCCGGAAAGTCTTTGATCCGTTCAATTTTTCATAAAGCTGTTCCTGTCAGCATTTATCAAAAACTGTTTAGATCAAGCTCTTCTCGATATTATTTCGAGCCGATTTCTTGCAGGTACCCTTAAAAACATGTTTTAAACATAATGAACGGTTCAGATCATCAAAATAAAGGATCCCTCACTAGAAGCGCGGACTATATATGTATGAGTGAGCTTCTAATAAGGGATCCCCTATTTTGCTACGGTGTGGACCTCCTACTTCTTGATCAAATTATGATGATCTGAACCGTTCAATGTGTTTAAAACGTGTTTTTAAGGGTACCCGTAAGAGATCGGCTCAAAATAATATCCGGAAAGTCTTTGATCCGTTCAATTTTTCATAAAGCTGTTCCTGTAAGCATTTATCAAAAACTGTTTAGATCAAGCTCTTCTCGATATTATTTCGAGCCGATTTCTTGCAGGTACCCTTAAAAACATGTTTTAAACATAATGAACGGTTCAGATCATCAAAATAAAGGATCCCTCATTAGAAGCGCGGACTATATATGTATGAGTGAGCTTCTAATAAGGGATCCCCTATTTTGCTACGGTGTGGACCTCCTACTTCTTGATCAAATTATGATGATCTGAACCGTTCAATGTGTTTAAAACGTGTTTTTAAGGGTACCCGTAAGAGATCGGCTCAAAATAATATCCGGAAAGTCTTTGATCCGTTCAATTTTTCATAAAGCTGTTCCTGTCAGCATTTATCAAAAACTGTTTAGATCAAGCTCTTCTCGATATTATTTCGAGCCGATTTCTTGCAGGTACCCTTAAAAACATGTTTTAAACATAATGAACGGTTCAGATCATCAAAATAAAGGATCCCTCATTAGAAGCGCGGACTATATATGTATGAGTGAGCTTCTAATAAGGGATCCCCTATTTTGCTACGGTGTGGACCTCCTACTTCTTGATCAAATTATGATGATCTGAACCGTTCAATGTGTTTAAAACGTGTTTTTAAGGGTACCCGTAAGAGATCGGCTCAAAATAATATCCGGAAAGTCTTTGATCCGTTCAATTTTTCATAAAGTTGTTCCTGTCAGCATTTATCAAAAACTGTTTAGATCAAGCTCTTCTCGATATTATTTCGAGCCGATTTCTTGCAGGTACCCTTAAAAACATGTTTTAAACATAATGAACGGTTCAGATCATCAAAATAAAGGATCCCTCATTAGAAGCGCGGACTATATATGTATGAGTGAGCTTCTAATAAGGGATCCCCTATTTTGCTACGGTGTGGACCTCATACTTCTTGATCAAATTATGATGATCTGAACCGTTCAATGTGTTTAAAACGTGTTTTTAAGGGTACCCGTAAGAGATCGGCTCAAAATAATATCCGGAAAGTCTTTGATCCGTTCAATTTTTCATAAAGCTGTTCCTGTCAGCATTTATCAAAAACTGTTTAGATCAAGCTCTTATCGATATTATTTCGAGCCGATTTCTTGCAGGTACCCTTAAAAACATGTTTTAAACATAATGAACGGTTCAGATCATCAAAATAAAGGATCCCTCATTAGAAGCGCGGACTATATATGTATGAGTGAGCTTCTAATAAGGGATCCCCTATTTTGCTACGGTGTGGACCTCCTACTTCTTGATCAAATTATGATGATCTGAACCGTTCAATGTGTTTAAAACGTGTTTTTAAGGGTACCCGTAAGAGATCGGCTCAAAATAATATCCGGAAAGTCTTTGATCCGTTCAATTTTTCATAAAGCTGTTCCTGTCAGCATTTATCAAAAACTGTTTAGATCAAGCTCTTCTCGATATTATTTCGAGCCGATTTCTTGCAGGTACCCTTCAAAACATGTTTTAAACATAATGAACGGTTCAGATCATCAAAATAAAGGATCCCTCATTAGAAGCGCGGACTATATATGTATGAGTGAGCTTCTAATAAGGGATCCCCTATTTTGCTACGGTGTGGACCTCCTACTTCTTGATCAAATTATGATGATCTGAACCGTTCAATGTGTTTAAAACGTGTTTTTAAGGGTACCCGTAAGAGATCGGCTCAAAATAATATCCGGAAAGTCTTTGATCCGTTCAATTTTTCATAAAGCTGTTCCTGTCAGCATTTATCAAAAACTGTTTAGATCAAGCTCTTCTCGATATTATTTCGAGCCGATTTCTTGCAGGTACCCTTAAAAACATGTTTTAAACATAATGAACGGTTCAGATCATCAAAATAAAGGATCCCTCATTAGAAGCGCGGACTATATATGTATGAGTGAGCGTCTAATAAGGGATCCCCTATTTTGCTACGGTGTGGACCTCCTACTTCTTGATCAAATTATGATGATCTGAACCGTTCAATGTGTTTAAAACGTGTTTTTAAGGGTACCCGTAAGAGATCGGCTCAAAATAATATCCGGAAAGTCTTTGATCCGTTCAATTTTTTATAAAGCTGTTCCTGTCAGCATTTATCAAAAACTGTTTAGATCAAGCTCTTCTCGATATTATTTCGAGCCGATTTCTTGCAGGTACCCTTAAAAACATGTTTTAAACATAATGAACGGTTCAGATCATCAAAATAAAGGATCCCTCATTAGAAGCGCGGACTATATATGTATGAGTGAGCTTCTAATAAGGGATCCCCTATTTTGCTACGGTGTGGACCTCCTACTTCTTGATCAAATTATGATGATCTGAATCGTTCAATGTGTTTAAAACGTGTTTTTAAGGGTACCCGTAAGAGATCGGCTCAAAATAATATCCGGAAAGTCTTTGATCCGTTCAATTTTTCATAAAGCTGTTCCTGTCAGCATTTATCAAAAACTGTTTAGATCAAGCTCTTCTCGATATTATTTCGAGCCGATTTCTTGCAGGTACCCTTAAAAACATGTTTTAAACATAATGAACGGTTCAGATCATCAAAATAAAGGATCCCTCACTAGAAGCGCGGACTATATATGTATGAGTGAGATTCTAATAAGGGATCCCCTATTTTGCTACGGTGTGGACCTCCTACTTCTTGATCAAATTATGATGATCTGAACCGTTCAATGTGTTTAAAACGTGTTTTTAAGGGTACCCGTAAGAGATCGGCTCAAAATAATATCCGGAAAGTCTTTGATCCGTTCAATTTTTCATAAAGCTGTTCCTGTCAGCATTTATCAAAAACTGTTTAGATCAAGCTCTTCTCGATATTATTTCGAGCCGATTTCTTGCAGGTACCCTTAAAAACATGTTTTAAACATAATGAACGGTTCAGATCATCAAAATAAAGGATCCCTCATTAGAAGCGCGGACTATATATGTATGAGTGAGCTTCTAATAAGGGATCCCCTATTTTGCTACGGTGTGGACCTCCTACTTCTTGATCAAATTATGATGATCTGAACCGTTCAATGTGTTTAAAACGTATTTTTATGGGTACCCGTAAGAGATCGGCTCAAAATAATATCCAGAAAGTCTTTGATCCGTTCAATTTTTCATAAAGCTGTTCCTGTCAGCATTTATCAAAAACTGTTTAGATCAAGCTCTTCTCGATATTATTTCGAGCCGATTTCTTGCAGGTACCCTTAAAAACATGTTTTAAACATAATGAACGGTTCAGATCATCAAAATAAAGGATCCCTCATTAGAAGCGCGGACTATATATGTATGAGTGAGCTTCTAATAAGGGATCCCCTATTTTGCTACGGTGTGGACCTCCTACTTCTTGATCAAATTATGATGATCTGAACCGTTCAATGTGTTTAAAACGTGTTTTTAAGGGTACCCGTAAGAGATCGGCTCAAAATAATATCCGGAAAGTCTTTGATCCGTTCAATTTTTCATAAAGCTGTTCCTGTCAGCATTTATCAAAAACTGTTTAGATCAAGCTCTTCTCGATATTATTTCGAGCCGATTTCTTGCAGGTACCCTTAAAAACATGTTTTAAACATAATGAACGGTTCAGATCATCAAAATAAAGGATCCCTCATTAGAAGCGCGGACTATATATGTATGAGTGAGCTTCTAATAAGGGATCCCCTATTTTGCTACGGTGTGGACCTCCTACTTCTTGATCAAATTATGATGATCTGAACCGTTCAATGTGTTTAAAACGTGTTTTTAAGGGTACCCGTAAGAGATCGGCTCAAAATAATATCCGGAAAGTCTTTGATCCGTTCAATTTTTCATAAAGCTGTTCCTGTCAGCATTTATCAAAAACTGTTTAGATCAAGCTCTTCTCGATATTATTTCGAGCCGATTTCTTGCAGGTACCCTTAAAAACATGTTTTAAACATAATGAACGGTTCAGATCATCAAAATAAAGGATCCCTCATTAGAAGCGCGGACTATATATGTATGAGTGAGCTTCTAATAAGGGATCCCCTATTTTGCTACGGTGTGGACCTCCTACTTCTTGATCAAATTATGATGATCTGAACCGTTCAATGTGTTTAAAACGTGTTTTTAAGGGTACCCGTAAGAGATCGGCTCAAAATAATATCCGGAAAGTCTTTGATCCGTTCAATTTTTCATAAAGCTGTTCCTGTCAGCATTTATCAAAAACTGTTTAGATCAAGCTCTTCTCGATATTATTTCGAGCCGATTTCTTGCAGGTACCCTTAAAAACATGTTTTAAACATAATGAACGGTTCAGATCATCAAAATAAAGGATCCCTCATTAGAAGCGCGGACTATATATGTATGAGTGAGCTTCTAATAAGGGATCCCCTATTTTGCTACGGTGTGGACCTCCTACTTCTTGATCAAATTATGATGATCTGAACCGTTCAATGTGTTTAAAACGTGTTTTTAAGGGTACCCGTAAGAGATCGGCTCAAAATAATATCCGGAAAGTCTTTGATCCGTTCAATTTTTCATAAAGCTGTTCCTGTCAGCATTTATCAAAAACTGTTTAGATCAAGCTCTTCTCGATATTATTTCGAGCCGATTTCTTGCAGGTACCCTTAAAAACATGTTTTAAACATAATGAACGGTTCAGATCATCAAAATAAAGGATCCCTCATTAGAAGCGCGGACTATATATGTATGAGTGAGCTTCTAATAAGGGATCCCCTATTTTGCTACGGTGTGGACCTCCTACTTCTTGATCAAATTATGATGATCTGAACCGTTCAATGTGTTTAAAACGTGTTTTTAAGGGTACCCGTAAGAGATCGGCTCAAAATAATATCCGGAAAATCTTTGATCCGTTCAATTTTTCATAAAGCTGTTCCTGTCAGCATTTATCAAAAACTGTTTAGATCAAGCTCTTCTCGATATTATTTCGAGCCGATTTCTTGCAGGTACCCTTAAAAACATGTTTTAAACATAATGAACGGTTCAGATCATCAAAATAAAGGATCCCTCATTAGAAGCGCGGACTATATATGTATGAGTGAGCTTCTAATAAGGGATCCCCTATTTTGCTACGGTGTGGACCTCCTACTTCTTGATCAAATTATGATGATCTGAACCGTTCAATGTGTTTAAAACGTGTTTTTAAGGGTACCCGTAAGAGATCGGCTCAAAATAATATCCGGAAAGTCTTTGATCCGTTCAATTTTTCATAAAGCTGTTCCTGTCAGCATTTATCAAAAACTGTTTAGATCAAGCTCTTCTCGATATTATTTCGAGCCGATTTCTTGCAGGTACCCTTAAAAACATGTTTTAAACATAATGAACGGTTCAGATCATCAAAATAAAGGATCCCTCATTAGAAGCGCGGACTATATATGTATGAGTGAGCTTCTAATAAGGGATCCCCAATTTTGCTACGGTGTGGACCTCCTACTTCTTGATCAAATTATGATGATCTGAACCGTTCAATGTGTTTAAAACGTGTTTTTAAGGGTACCCGTAAGAGATCGGCTCAAAATAATATCCGGAAAGTCTTTGATCCGTTCAATTTTTCATAAAGCTGTTCCTGTCAGCATTTATCAAAAACTGTTTAGATCAAGCTCTTCTCGATATTATTTCGAGCCGATTTCTTGCAGGTACCCTTAAAAACATGTTTTAAACATAATGAACGGTTCAGATCATCAAAATAAAGGATCCCTCATTAGAAGCGCGGACTATATATGTATGAGTGAGCTTCTAATAAGGGATCCCCTATTTTGCTACGGTGTGGACCTCCTACTTCTTGATCAAATTATGATGATCTGAACCGTTCAATGTGTTTAAAACGTGTTTTTAAGGGTACCCGTAAGAGATCGGCTCAAAATAATATCCGGAAAGTCTTTGATCCGTTCAATTTTTCATAAAGCTGTTCCTGTCAGCATTTATCAAAAACTGTTTAGATCAAGCTGTTCTCGATATTATTTCGAGCCGATTTCTTGCAGGTACCCTTAAAAACATGTTTTAAACATAATGAACGGTTCAGATCATCAAAATAAAGGATCCCTCATTAGAAGCGCGGACTATATATGTATGAGTGAGCTTCTAATAAGGGATCCCCTATTTTGCTACGGTGTGGACCTCCTACTTCTTGATCAAATTATGATGATCTGAACCGTTCAATGTGTTTAAAACGTGTTTTTAAGGGTACCCGTAAGAGATCGGCTCAAAATAATATCCGGAAATTCTTTGATCCGTTCAATATTTCATAAAGCTGTTCCTGTCAGCATTTATCAAAAACTGTTTAGATCAAGCTCTTCTCGATATTATTTCGAGCCGATTTCTTGCAGGTACCCTTAAAAACATGTTTCAAACATAATGAACGGTTCAGATCATCAAAATAAAGGATCCCTCATTAGAAGCGCGGACTATATATGTATGAGTGAGCTTCTAATAAGGGATCCCCTATTTTGCTACGGTGTGGACCTCCTACTTCTTGATCAAATTATGATGATCTGAACCGTTCAATGTGTTTAAAACGTGTTTTTAAGGGTACCCGTAAGAGATCGGCTCAAAATAATATCCGGAAAGTCTTTGATCCGTTCAATTTTTCATAAAGCTGTTCCTGTCAGCATTTATCAAAAACTGTTTAGATCAAGCTCTTCTCGATATTATTTCGAGCCGATTTCTTGCAGGTACCCTTAAAAACATGTTTTAAACATAATGAACGGTTCAGATCATCAAAATAAAGGATCCCTCATTAGAAGCGCGGACTATATATGTATGAGTGAGCTTCTAATAAGGGATCCCTTATTTTGCTACGGTGTGGACCTCCTACTTCTTGATCAAATTATGATGATCTGAACCGTTCAATGTGTTTAAAACGTGTTTTTAAGGGTACCCGTAAGAGATCGGCTCAAAATAATATCCGGAAAGTCTTTGATCCGTTCAATTTTTCATAAAACTGTTCCTGTCAGCATTTATCAAAAACTGTTTAGATCAAGCTCTTCTCGATATTATTTCGAGCCAATTTCTTGCAGGTACCCTTAAAAACATGTTTTAAACATAATGAACGGTTCAGATCATCAAAATAAAGGATCCCTCATTAGAAGCGCGGACTATATATGTATGAGTGAGCTTCTAATAAGGGATCCCCTATTTTGCTACGGTGTGGACCTCCTACTTCTTGATCAAATTATGATGATCTGAACCGTTCAATGTGTTTAAAACGTGTTTTTAAGGGTACCCGTAAGAGATCGGCTCAAAATAATATCCGGAAAGTCTTTGATCCGTTCAATTTTTCATAAAACTGTTCCTGTCAGCATTTATCAAAAACTGTTTAGATCAAGCTCTTCTCGATATTATTTCGAGCCGATTTCTTGCAGGTACCCTTAAAAACATGTTTTAAACATAATGAACGGTTCAGATCATCAGAATAAAGGATCCCTCATTAGAAGCGCGGACTATATATGTATGAGTGAGCTTCTAATAAGGGATCCCCTATTTTGCTACGGTGTGGACCTCCTACTTCTTGATCAAATTATGATGATCTGAACCGTTCAATGTGTTTAAAACGTGTTTTTAAGGGTACCCGTAAGAGATCGGCTCAAAATAATATCCGGAAAGTATTTGATCCGTTCAATTTTTCATAAAACTGTTCCTGTCAGCATTTATCAAAAACTGTTTAGATCAAGCTCTTCTCGATATTATTTCGAGCCGATTTCTTGCAGGTACCCTTAAAAACATGTTTTAAACATAATGAACGGTTCAGATCATCAAAATAAAGGATCCCTCATTAGAAGCGCGGACTATATATGTATGAGTGAGCTTCTAATAAGGGATCCCCTATTTTGCTACGGTGTGGACCTCCTACTTCTTGATCAAATTATGATGATCTGAACCGTTCAATGTGTTTAAAACGTGTTTTTAAGGGTACCCGTAAGAGATCGGCTCAAAATAATATCCGGAAAGTCTTTGATCCGTTCAATTTTTCATAAAACTGTTCCTGTCAGCATTTATCAAAAACTGTTTAGATCAAGCTCTTCTCGATATTATTTCGAGCCGATTTCTTGCAGGTACCCTTAAAAACATGTTTTAAACATAATGAACGGTTCAGATTATCAAAATAAAGGATCCCTCATTAGAAGCGCGGACTATATATGTATGAGTGAGCTTCTAATAAGGGATCCCCTATTTTGCTACGGTGTGGACCTCCTACTTCTTGATCAAATTATGATGATCTGAACCGTTCAATGTGTTTAAAACGTGTTTTTAAGGGTACCCGTAAGAGATCGGCTCAAAATAATATCCGGAAAGTCTTTGATCCGTTCAATTTTTCATAAAACTGTTCCTGTCAGCATTTATCAAAAACTGTTTAGATCAAGCTCTTCTCGATATTATTTCGAGCCGATTTCTTGCAGGTACCCTTAAAAACATGTTTTAAACATAATGAACGGTTCAGATCATCAAAATAAAGGATCCCTCATTAGAAGCGCGGACTATATATGTATGAGTGAGCTTCTAATAAGGGATCCCCTATTTTGCTACGGTGTGGACCTCCTACTTCTTGATCAAATTATGATGATCTGAACCGTTCAATGTGTTTAAAACGTGTTTTTAAGGGTACCCGTAAGAGATCGGCTCAAAATAATATCCGGAAAGTCTTTGATCCGTTCAATTTTTCATAAAACTGTTCCTGTCAGCATTTATCAAAAACTGTTTAGATCAAGCTCTTCTCGATATTATTTCGAGCCGATTTCTTGCAGGTACCCTTAAAAACATGTTTTAAACATAATGAACGGTTCAGATCATCAGAATAAAGGATCCCTCATTAGAAGCGCGGACTATATATGTATGAGTGAGCTTCTAATAAGGGATCCCCTATTTTGCTACGGTGTGGACCTCCTACTTCTTGATCAAATTATGATGATCTGAACCGTTCAATGTGTTTAAAACGTGTTTTTAAGGGTACCCGTAAGAGATCGGCTCAAAATAATATCCGGAAAGTCTTTGATCCGTTCAATTTTTCATAAAACTGTTCCTGTCAGCATTTATCAAAAACTGTTTAGATCAAGCTCTTCTCGATATTATTTCGAGCCGATTTCTTGCAGGTACCCTTAAAAACATGTTTTAAACATAATGAACGGTTCAGATTATCAAAATAAAGGATCCCTCATTAGAAGCGCGGACTATATATGTATGAGTGAGCTTCTAATAAGGGATCCCCTATTTTGCTACGGTGTGGACCTCCTACTTCTTGATCAAATTATGATGATCTGAACCGTTCAATGTGTTTAAAACGTGTTTTTAAGGGTACCCGTAAGAGATCGGCTCAAAATAATATCCGGAAAGTCTTTGATCCGTTCAATTTTTCATAAAACTGTTCCTGTCAGAATTTATCAAAAACTGTTTAGATCAAGCTCTTCTCGATATTATTTCGAGCCGATTTCTTACAGGTACCCTTAAAAACATGTTTTAAACATAATGAACGGTTCAGATCATCAAAATAAAGGATCCCTCATTAGAAGCGCGGACTATATATGTATGAGTGAGCTTCTAATAAGGGATCCCCTATTTTGCTACGGTGTGGACCTCCTACTTCTTGATCAAATTATGATGATCTGAACCGTTCAATGTGTTTAAAACGTGTTTTTAAGGGTACCCGTAAGAGATCGGCTCAAAATAATATCCGGAAAGTCTTTGATCCGTTCAATTTTTCATAAAACTGTTCCTGTCAGCATTTATCAAAAACTGTTTAGATCAAGCTCTTCTCGATATTATTTCGAGCCGATTTCTTGCAGGTACCCTTAAAAACATGTTTTAAACATAATGAACGGTTCAGATCATCAGAATAAAGGATCCCTCATTAGAAGCGCGGACTATATATGTATGAGTGAGCTTCTAATAAGGGATCCCCTATTTTGTTACGGTGTGGACCTCCTACTTCTTGATCAAATTATGATGATCTGAACCGTTCAATGTGTTTAAAACGTGTTTTTAAGGGTACCCGTAAGAGATCGGCTCAAAATAATATCCGGAAAGTCTTTGATCCGTTCAATTTTTCATAAAACTGTTCCTGTCAGCATTTATCAAAAACTGTTTAGATCAAGCTCTTCTCGATATTATTTCGAGCCGATTTCTTGCAGGTACCCTTAAAAACATGTTTTAAACATAATGAACGGTTCAGATCATCAAAATAAAGGATCCCTCATTAGAAGCGCGGACTATATATGTATGAGTGAGCTTCTAATAAGGGATCCCCTATTTTGCTACGGTGTGGACCTCCTACTTCTTTATCAAATTATGATGATCTGAACCGTTCAATGTGTTTAAAACGTGTTTTTAAGGGTACCCGTAAGAGATCGGCTCAAAATAATATCCGGAAAGTCTTTGATCCGTTCAATTTTTCATAAAACTGTTCCTGTCAGCATTTATCAAAAACTGTTTAGATCAAGCTCTTCTCGATATTATTTCGAGCCGATTTCTTGCAGGTACCCTTAAAAACATGTTTTAAACATAATGAACGGTTCAGATCATCAAAATAAAGGATCCCTCATTAGAAGCGCGGACTATATATGTATGAGTGAGCTTCTAATAAGGGATCCCCTATTTTGCTACGGTGTGGACCTCATACTTCTTGATCAAATTATGATGATCTGAACCGTTCAATGTGTTTAAAACGTGTTTTTAAGGGTACCCGTAAGAGATCGGCTCAAAATAATATCCGGAAAGTCTTTGATCCGTTCAATTTTTCATAAAACTGTTCCTTTCAGCATTTATCAAAAACTGTTTAGATCAATCTCTTCTCGATATTATTTCGAGCCGATTTCTTGCAGGTACCCTTAAAAACATGTTTTAAACATAATGAACGGTTCAGATCATCAAAATAAAGGATCCCTCATTAGAAGCCCGGACTATATATGTATGAGTGAGCTTCTAATAAGGGATCCCCTATTTTGCTACGGTGTGGACCTCCTACTTCTTGATCAAATTATGATGATCTGAACCGTTCAATGTGTTTAAAACGTGTTTTTAAGGGTACCCGTAAGAGATCGGCTCAAAATAATATCCGGAAAGTCTTTGATCCGTTCAATTTTTCATAAAACTGTTCCTGTCAGCATTTATCAAAAACTGTTTAGATCAAGCTCTTCTCGATATTATTTCGAGCCGATTTCTTGCAGGTACCCTTAAAAACATGTTTTAAACATAATGAACGGTTCAGGTCATCAAAATAAAGGATCCCTCATTAGAAGCGCGGACTATATATGTATGAGTGAGCTTCTAATAAGGGATCCCCTATTTTGCTACGGTGTGGACCTCCTACTTCTTGATCAAATTATGATGATCTGAACCGTTCAATGTGTTTAAAACGTGTTTTTAAGGGTACCCGTAAGAGATCGGCTCAAAATAATATCCGGAAAGTCTTTGATCCGTTCAATTTTTCATAAAACTGTTCCTGTCAGCATTTATCAAAAACTGTTTAGATCAAGCTCTTCTCGATATTATTTCGAGCCGATTTCTTGCAGGTACCCTTAAAAACATGTTTTAAACATAATGAACGGTTCAGATCATCAGAATAAAGGATCCCTCATTAGAAGCGCGGACTATATATGTATGAGTGAGCTTCTAATAAGGGATCCCCTATTTTGCTACGGTGTGGACCTCCTACTTCTTGATCAAATTATGATGATCTGAACCGTTCAATGTGTTTAAAACGTGTTTTTAAGGGTACCCGTAAGAGATCGGCTCAAAATAATATCCGGAAAGTCTTTGATCCGTTCAATTTTTCATAAAACTGTTCCTGTCAGCATTTATCAAAAACTGTTTAGATCAAGCTCTTCTCGATATTATTTCGAGCCGATTTCTTGCAGGTACCCTTAAAAACATGTTTTAAACATAATGAACGGTTCAGATCATCAAAATAAAGGATCCCTCATTAGAAGCGCGGACTATATATGTATGAGTGAGCTTCTAATAAGGGATCCCCTATTTTGCTACGGTGTGGACCTCCTACTTCTTGATCAAATTATGATGATCTGAACCGTTCAATGTGTTTAAAACGTGTTTTTAAGGGTACCCGTAAGAGATCGGCTCAAAATAATATCCGGAAAGTCTTTGATCCGTTCAATTTTTCATAAAACTGTTCCTGTCAGCATTTATCAAAAACTGTTTAGATCAAGCTCTTCTCGATATTATTTCGAGCCGATTTCTTGCAGGTACCCTTAAAAACATGTTTTAAACATAATGAACGGTTCAGGTCATCAAAATAAAGGATCCCTCATTAGAAGCGCGGACTATATATGTATGAGTGAGCTTCTAATAAGGGATCCCCTATTTTGCTACGGTGTGGACCTCCTACTTCTTGATCAAATTATGATGATCTGAACCGTTCAATGTGTTTAAAACGTGTTTTTAAGGGTACCCGTAAGAGATCGGCTCAAAATAATATCCGGAAAGTCTTTGATCCGTTCAATTTTTCATAAAACTGTTCCTGTCAGCATTTATCAAAAACTGTTTAGATCAAGCTCTTCTCGATATTATTTCGAGCCGATTTCTTGCAGGTACCCTTAAAAACATGTTTTAAACATAATGAACGGTTCAGATCATCAGAATAAAGGATCCCTCATTAGAAGCGCGGACTATATATGTATGAGTGAGCTTCTAATAAGGGATCCCCTATTTTGCTACGGTGTGGACCTCCTACTTCTTGATCAAATTATGATGATCTGAACCGTTCAATGTGTTTAAAACGTGTTTTTAAGGGTACCCGTAAGAGATCGGCTCAAAATAATATCCGGAAAGTCTTTGATCCGTTCAATTTTTCATAAAACTGTTCCTGTCAGCATTTATCAAAAACTGTTTAGATCAAGCTCTTCTCGATATTATTTCGAGCCAATTTCTTGCAGGTACCCTTAAAAACATGTTTTAAACATAATGAACGGTTCAGATCATCAAAATAAAGGATCCCTCATTAGAAGCGCGGACTATATATGTATGAGTGAGCTTCTAATAAGGGATCCCCTATTTTGCTACGGTGTGGACCTCCTACTTCTTGATCAAATTATGATGATCTGAACCGTTCAATGTGTTTAAAACGTGTTTTTAAGGGTACCCGTAAGAGATCGGCTCAAAATAATATCTGGAAAGTCTTTGATCCGTTCAATTTTTCATAAAACTGTTCCTGTCAGGATTTATCAAAAACTGTTTAGATCAAGCTATTCTCGATATTATTTCGAGCCGATTTCTTGCAGGTACCCTTAAAAACATGTTTTAAACATAATGAACGGTTCAGATCATCAAAATAAAGGATCCCTCATTAGAAGCGCGGACTATATATGTATGAGTGAGCTTCTAATAAGGGATCCCCTATTTTGCTACGGTGTGGACCTCCTACTTCTTGATCAAATTATGATGATCTGAACCGTTCAATGTGTTTAAAACGTGTTTTTAAGGGTACCCGTAAGAGATCGGCTCAAAATAATATCCGGAAAGTCTTTGATCCGTTCAATTTTTCATAAAACTGTTCCTGTCAGCATTTATCAAAAACTATTTAGATCAAGCTCTTCTCGATATTATTTCGAGCCGATTTCTTGCAGGTACCCTTAAAAACATGTTTTAAACATAATGAACGGTTCAGGTCATCAAAATAAAGGATCCCTCATTAGAAGCGCGGACTATATATGTATGAGTGAGCTTCTAATAAGGGATCCCCTATTTTGCTACGGTGTGGACCTCCTACTTCTTGATCAAATTATGATGATCTGAACCGTTCAATGTGTTTAAAACGTGTTTTTAAGGGTACCCGTAAGAGATCGGGTCAAAATAATATCCGGAAAGTCTTTGATCCGTTCAATTTTTCATAAAGCTGTTCCTGTCAGCATTTATCAAAAACTGTTTAGATCAAGCTCTTCTCGATATTATTTCGAGCCGATTTCTTGCAGGTACCCTTAAAAACATGTTTTAAACATAATGAACGGTTCAGATCATCAAAATAAAGGATCCCTCATTAGAAGCGCGGACTATATATGTATGAGTGAGCTTCTAATAAGGGATCCCCTATTTTGCTACGGTGTGGACCTCCTACTTCTTGATCAAATTATGATGATCTGAACCGTTCAATGTGTTTAAAACGTGTTTTTAAGGGTACCCGTAAGAGATCGGCTCAAAATAATATCCGGAAAGTCTTTGATCCGTTCAATTTTTCATAAAACTGTTCCTGTCAGCATTTATCAAAAACTGTTTAGATCAAGCTCTTCTCGATATTATTTCGAGCCGATTTCTTGCAGGTACCCTTAAAAACATGTTTTAAACATAATGAACGGTCCAGATCATCAAAATAAAGGATCCCTCATTAGAAGCGCGGACTATATATGTATGAGTGAGCTTCTAATAAGGGATCCCCTATTTTGCTACGGTGTGGACCTCCTACTTCTTGATCAAATTATGATGATCTGAACCGTTCAATGTGTTTAAAACGTGTTTTTAAGGGTACCCGTAAGAGATCGGCTCAAAATAATATCCGGAAAGTCTTTGATCCGTTCAATTTTTCATAAAACTGTTCCTGTCCGCATTTATCAAAAACTGTTTAGATCAAGCTCTTCTCGATATTATTTCGAGCCGATTTCTTGCAGGTACCCTTAAAAACATGTTTTAAACATAATGAACGGTTCAGATCATCAAAATAAAGGATCCCTCATTAGAAGCGCGGACTATATATGTATGAGTGAGCTTCTAATAAGGGATCCCCTATTTTGCTACGGTGTGGACCTCCTACTTCTTGATCAAATTATGATGATCTGAACCGTTCAATGTGTTTAAAACGTGTTTTTAAGGGTACCCGTAAGAGATCGGCTCAAAATAATATCCGGAAAGTCTTTGATCCGTTCAATTTTTCATAAAACTGTTCCTGTCAGCATTTATCAAAAACTGTTTAGATCAAGCTCTTCTCGATATTATTTCGAGCCGATTTCTTGCAGGTACCCTTAAAAACATGTTTTAAACATAATGAACGGTTCAGGTCATCAAAATAAAGGATCCCTCATTAGAAGCGCGGACTATATATGTATGAGTGAGCTTCTAATAAGGGATCCCCTATTTTGCTACGGTGTGGACCTCCTACTTCTTGATCAAATTATGATGATCTGAACCGTTCAATGTGTTTAAAACGTGTTTTTAAGGGTACCCGTAAGAGATCGGCTCAAAATGATATCCGGAAAGTCTTTGATCCGTTCAATTTTTCATAAAGCTGTTCCTGTCAGCATTTATCAAAAACTGTTTAGATCAAGCTCTTCTCTATATTATTTCGAGCCGATTTCTTGCAGGTACCCTTAAAAACATGTTTTAAACATAATGAACGGTTCAGATCATCAAAATAAAGGATCCCTCATTAGAAGCGCGGACTATATATGTATGAGTGAGCTTCTAATAAGGGATCCCCTATTTTGCTACGGTGTGGACCTCCTACTTCTTGATCAAATTATGATGATCTGAACCGTTCAATGTGTTTAAAACGTGTTTTTAAGGGTACCCGTAAGAGATCGGCTCAAAATAATATCCGGAAAGTCTTTGATCCGTTCAATTTTTCATAAAACTGTTCCTGTCAGCATTTATCAAAAACTGTTTAGATCAAGCTCTTCTCGATATTATTTCGAGCCGATTTCTTGCAGGTACCCTTAAAAACATGTTTTAAACATAATGAACGGTTCAGATCATCAAAATAAAGGATCCCTCATTAGAAGCGCGGACTATATATGTATGAGTGAGCTTCTAATAAGGGATCCCCTATTTTGCTACGGTGTGGACCTCCTACTTCTTGATCAAATTATGATGATCTGAACCGTTCAATGTGTTTAAAACGTGTTTTTAAGGGTACCCGTAAGAGATCGGCTCAAAATGATATCCGGAAAGTCTTTGATCCGTTCAATTTTTCATAAAACTGTTCCTGTCAGCATTTATCAAAAACTGTTTAGATCAAGCTCTTCTCGATATTATTTCGAGCCGATTTCTTGCAGGTACCCTTAAAAACATGTTTTAAACATAATGAACGGTTCAGATCATCAAAATAAAGGATCCCTCATTAGAAGCGCGGACTATATATGTATGAGTGAGCTTCTAATAAGGGATCCCCTATTTTGCTACGGTGTGGACCTCCTACTTCTTGATCAAATTATGATGATCTGAACCGTTCAATGTGTTTAAAACATGTTTTTAAGGGTACCCGTAAGAGATCGGCTCAAAATAATATCCGGAAAGTCTTTGATCCGTTCAATTTTTCATAAAACTGTTCCTGTCAGCATTTATCAAAAACTGTTTAGATCAAGCTCTTCTCGATATTATTTCGAGCCGATTTCTTGCAGGTACCCTTAAAAACATGTTTTAAACATAATGAACGGTTCAGATCATCAAAATAAAGGATCCCTCATTAGAAGCGCGGACTATATATGTATGAGTGAGCTTCTAATAAGGGATCCCCTATTTTGCTACGGTGTGGACCTCCTACTTCTTGATCAAATTATGATGATCTGAACCGTTCAATGTGTTTAAAACGTGTTTTTAAGGGTACCCGTAAGAGATCGGCTCAAAATGATATCCGGAAAGTCTTTGATCCGTTCAATTTTTCATAAAACTGTTCCTGTCAGCATTTATCAAAAACTGTTTAGATCAAGCTCTTCTCGATATTATTTCGAGCCGATTTCTTGCAGGTACCCTTAAAAACATGTTTTAAACATAATGAACGGTTCAGATCATCAAAATAAAGGATCCCTCATTAGAAGCGCGGACTATATATGTATGAGTGAGCTTCTAATAAGGGATCCCCTATTTTGCTACGGTGTGGACCTCCTACTTCTTGATCAAATTATGATGATCTGAACCGTTCAATGTGTTTAAAACGTGTTTTTAAGGGTACCCGTAAGAGATCGGCTCAAAATAATATCCGGAAAGTCTTTGATCCGTTCAATTTTTCATAAAACTGTTCCGGTCAGCATTTATCAAAAACTGTTTAGATCAAGCTCTTCTCGATATTATTTCGAGCCGATTTCTTGCAGGTACCCTTAAAAACATGTTTTAAACATAATGAACGGTTCAGATCATCAAAATAAAGGATCCCTCATTAGAAGCGCGGACTATATATGTATGAGTGAGCTTCTAATAAGGGATCCCCTATTTTGCTACGGTGTGGACCTCCTACTTCTTGATCAAATTATGATGATCTGAACCGTTCAATGTGTTTAAAACGTGTTTTTAAGGGTACCCGTAAGAGATCGGCTCAAAATGATATCCGGAAAGTCTTTGATCCGTTCAATTTTTCATAAAACTGTTCCTGTCAGCATTTATCAAAAACTGTTTAGATCAAGCTCTTCTCGATATTATTTCGAGCCGATTTCTTGCAGGTACCCTTAAAAACATGTTTTAAACATAATGAACGGTTCAGATCATCAAAATAAAGGATCCCTCATTAGAAGCGCGGACTATATATGTATGAGTGAGCTTCTAATAAGGGATCCCCTATTTTGCTACGGTGTGGACCTCCTACTTCTTGATCAAATTATGATGATCTGAACCGTTCAATGTGTTTAAAACATGTTTTTAAGGGTACCCGTAAGAGATCGGCTCAAAATAATATCCGGAAAGTCTTTGATCCGTTCAATTTTTCATAAAACTGTTCCTGTCAGCATTTATCAAAAACTGTTTAGATCAAGCTCTTCTCGATATTATTTCGAGCCGATTTCTTGCAGGTACCCTTAAAAACATGTTTTAAACATAATGAACGGTTCAGATCATCAAAATAAAGGATCCCTCATTAGAAGCGCGGACTATATATGTATGAGTGAGCTTCTAATAAGGGATCCCCTATTTTGCTACGGTGTGGACCTCCTACTTCTTGATCAAATTATGATGATCTGAACCGTTCAATGTGTTTAAAACGTGTTTTTAAGGGTACCCGTAAGAGATCGGCTCAAAATGATATCCGGAAAGTCTTTGATCCGTTCAATTTTTCATAAAACTGTTCCTGTCAGCATTTATCAAAAACTGTTTAGATCAAGCTCTTCTCGATATTATTTCGAGCCGATTTCTTGCAGGTACCCTTAAAAACATGTTTTAAACATAATGAACGGTTCAGATCATCAAAATAAAGGATCCCTCATTAGAAGCGCGGACTATATATGTATGAGTGAGCTTCTAATAAGGGATCCCCTATTTTGCTACGGTGTGGACCTCCTACTTCTTGATCAAATTATGATGATCTGAACCGTTCAATGTGTTTAAAACGTGTTTTTAAGGGTACCCGTAAGAGATCGGCTCAAAATAATATCCGGAAAGTCTTTGATCCGTTCAATTTTTCATAAAACTGTTCCGGTCAGCATTTATCAAAAACTGTTTAGATCAAGCTCTTCTCGATATTATTTCGAGCCGATTTCTTGCAGGTACCCTTAAAAACATGTTTTAAACATAATGACCGGTTCAGATCATCAAAATAAAGGATCCCTCATTAGAAGCGCGGAATATATATGTATGAGTGAGCTTCTAATAAGGGATCCCCTATTTTGCTACGGTGTGGACCTCCTACTTCTTGATCAAATTATGATGATCTGAACCGTTCAATGTGTTTAAAACGTGTTTTTAAGGGTACCCGTAAGAGATCGGCTCAAAATGATATCCGGAAAGTCTTTGATCCGTTCAATTTTTCATAAAACTGTTCCTGTCAGCATTTATCAAAAACTGTTTAGATCAAGCTCTTCTCGATATTATTTCGAGCCGATTTCTTGCAGGTACCCTTAAAAACATGTTTTAAACATAATGAACGGTTCAGATCATCAAAATAAAGGATCCCTCATTAGAAGCGCGGACTATATATGTATGAGTGAGCTTCTAATAAGGGATCCCCTATTTTGCTACGGTGTGGACCTCCTACTTCTTGATCAAATTATGATGATCTGAACCGTTCAATGTGTTTAAAACGTGTTTTTAAGGGTACCCGTAAGAGATCGGCTCAAAATAATATCCGGAAAGTCTTTGATCCGTTCAATTTTTCATAAAACTGTTCCTGTCAGCATTTATCAAAAACTGTTTAGATCAAGCTCTTCTCGATATTATTTCGAGCCGATTTCTTGCAGGTACCCTTAAAAACATGTTTTAAACATAATGAACGGTTCAGATCATCAAAATAAAGGATCCCTCATTAGAAGCGTGGACTATATATGTATGAGTGAGCTTCTAATAAGGGATCCCCTATTTTGCTACGGTGTGGACCTCCTACTTCTTGATCAAATTATGATGATCTGAACCGTTCAATGTGTTTAAAACGTGTTTTTAAGGGTACCCGTAAGAGATCGGCTCAAAATAATATCCGGAAAGTCTTTGATCCGTTCAATTTTTCATAAAACTGTTCCTGTCAGCATTTATCAAAAACTGTTTAGATCAAGCTCTTCTCGATATTATTTCGAGCCGATTTCTTGCAGGTACCCTTAAAAACATGTTTTAAACATAATGAACGGTTCAGATCATCAAAATAAAGGATCCCTCATTAGAAGCGCGGACTATATATGTATGAGTGAGCTTCTAATAAGGGATCCCCTATTTTGCTACGGTGTGGACCTCCTACTTCTTGATCAAATTATGATGATCTGAACCGTTCAATGTGTTTAAAACGTGTTTTTAAGGGTACCCGTAAGAGATCGGCTCAAAATAATATCCGGAAAGTCTTTGATCCGTTCAATTTTTCATAAAACTGTTCCTGTCAGCATTTATCAAAAACTGTTTAGATCAAGCTCTTCTCGATATTATTTCGAGCCGATTTCTTGCAGGTACCCTTAAAAACATGTTTTAAACATAATGAACGGTTCAGATCATCAAAATAAAGGATCCCTCATTAGAAGCGCGGACTATATATGTATGAGTGAGCTTCTAATAAGGGATCCCCTATTTTGCTACGGTGTGGACCTCCTACTTCTAGATCAAATTATGATGATCTGAACCGTTCAATGTGTTTAAAACGTGTTTTTAAGGGTACCCGTAAGAGATCGGCTCAAAATAATATCCGGAAAGTCTTTGATCCGTTCAATTTTTCATAAAACTGTTCCTGTCAGCATTTATCAAAAACTGTTTAGATCAAGCTCTTCTCGATATTATTTCGAGCCGATTTCTTGCAGGTACCCTTAAAAACATGTTTTAAACATAATGAACGGTTCAGGTCATCAAAATAAAGGATCCCTCATTAGAAGCGCGGACTATATATGTATGAGTGAGCTTCTAATAAGGGATCCCCTATTTTGCTACGGTGTGGACCTCCTACTTCTTGATCAAATTATGATGATCTGAACCGTTCAATGTGTTTAAAACGTGTTTTTAAGGGTACCCGTAAGAGATCGGCTCAAAATGATATCCGGAAAGTCTTTGATCCGTTCAATTTTTCATAAAGCTGTTCCTGTCAGCATTTATCAAAAACTGTTTAGATCAAGCTCTTCTCGATATTATTTCGAGCCGATTTCTTGCAGGTACCCTTAAAAACATGTTTTAAACATAATGAACGGTTCAGATCATCAAAATAAAGGATCCCTCATTAGAAGCGCGGACTATATATGTATGAGTGAGCTTCTAATAAGGGATCCCCTATTTTGCTACGGTGTGGACCTCCTACTTCTTGATCAAATTATGATGATCTGAACCGTTCAATGTGTTTAAAACGTGTTTTTAAGGGTACCCGTAAGAGATCGGCTCAAAATAATATCCGGAAAGTCTTTGATCCGTTCAATTTTTCATAAAGCTGTTCCTGTCAGCATTTATCAAAAACTGTTTAGATCAAGCTCTTCTCGATATTATTTCGAGCCGATTTTTGCAGGTACCCTTAAAAACATGTTTTAAACATAATGAACGGTTCAGATCATCAAAATAAAGGATCCCTCATTAGAAGCGCGGACTATATATGTATGAGTGAGCTTCTAATAAGGGATCCCCTATTTTGCTACGGTGTGGACCTCCTACTTCTTGATCAAATTATGATGATCTGAACCGTTCAATGTGTTTAAAACGTGTTTTTAAGGGTACCCGTAAGAGATCGGCTCAAAATAATATCCGGAAAGTCTTTGATCCGTTCAATTTTTCATAAAACTGTTCCTGTCAGCATTTATCAAAAACTGTTTAGATCAAGCTCTTCTCGATATTATTTCGAGCCGATTTCTTGCAGGTACCCTTAAAAACATGTTTTAAACATAATGAACGGTTCAGATCATCAAAATAAAGGATCCCTCATTAGAAGCGCGGACTATATATGTATGAGTGAGCTTCTAATAAGGGATCCCCTATTTTGCTACGGTGTGGACCTCCTACTTCTTGATCAAATTATGATGATCTGAACCGTTCAATGTGTTTAAAACGTGTTTTTAAGGGTACCCGTAAGAGATCGGCTCAAAATGATATCCGGAAAGTCTTTGATCCGTTCAATTTTTCATAAAACTGTTCCTGTCAGCATTTATCAAAAACTGTTTAGATCAAGCTCTTCTCGATATTATTTCGAGCCGATTTCTTGCAGGTACCCTTAAAAACATGTTTTAAACATAATGAACGGTTCAGATCATCAAAATAAAGGATCCCTCATTAGAAGCGCGGACTATATATGTATGAGTGAGCTTCTAATAAGGGATCCCCTATTTTGCTACGGTGTGGACCTCCTACTTCTTGATCAAATTATGATGATCTGAACCGTTCAATGTGTTTAAAACGTGTTTTTAAGGGTACCCGTAAGAGATCGGCTCAAAATAATATCCGGAAAGTCTTTGATCCGTTCAATTTTTCATAAAACTGTTCCTGTCAGCATTTATCAAAAACTGTTTAGATCAAGCTCTTCTCGATATTATTTCGAGCCGATTTCTTGCAGGTACCCTTAAAAACATGTTTTAAACATAATGAACGGTTCAGATCATCAAAATAAAGGATCCCTCATTAGAAGCGCGGACTATATATGTATGAGTGAGCTTCTAATAAGGGATCCCCTATTTTGCTACGGTGTGGACCTCCTACTTCTTGATCAAATTATGATGATCTGAACCGTTCAATGTGTTTAAAACGTGTTTTTAAGGGTACCCGTAAGAGATCGGCTCAAAATGATATCCGGAAAGTCTTTGATCCGTTCAATTTTTCATAAAACTGTTCCTGTCAGCATTTATCAAAAACTGTTTAGATCAAGCTCTTCTCGATATTATTTCGAGCCGATTTCTTGCAGGTACCCTTAAAACATGTTTTAAACATAATGAACGGTTCAGATCATCAAAATAAAGGATCCCTCATTAGAAGCGCGGGCTATATATGTATGAGTGAGCTTCTAATAAGGGATCCCCTATTTTGCTACGGTGTGGACCTCCTACTTCTTGATCAAATTATGATGATCTGAACCGTTCAATGTGTTTAAAAACGTGTTTTTAAGGGTACCCGTAAGAGATCGGCTCAAAATGATATCCGGAAAGTCTTTGATCCGTTCAATTTTTCATAAAACTGTTCCTGTCAGCATTTATCAAAAACTGTTTAGATCAAGCTCTTCTCGATATTATTTCGAGCCGATTTCTTGCAGGTACCCTTAAAAACATGTTTTAAACATAATGAACGGTTCAGATCATCAAAATAAAGGATCCCTCATTAGAAGCGCGGACTATATATGTATGAGTGAGCTTCTAATAAGGGATCCCCTATTTTGCTACGGTGTGGACCTCCTACTTCTTGATCAAATTATGATGATCTGAACCGTTCAATGTGTTTAAAACGTGTTTTTAAGGGTACCCGTAAGAGATCGGCTCAAAATGATATCCGGAAAGTCTTTGATCCGTTCAATTTTTCATAAAACTGTTCCTGTCAGCATTTATCAAAAACTGTTTAGATCAAGCTCTTCTCGATATTATTTCGAGCCGATTTCTTGCAGGTACCCTTAAAAACATGTTTTAAACATAATGAACGGTTCAGATCATCAAAATAAAGGATCCCTCATTAGAAGCGCGGACTATATATGTATGAGTGAGCTTCTAATAAGGGATCCCCTATTTTGCTACGGTGTGGACCTCCTACTTCTTGATCAAATTATGATGATCTGAACCGTTCAATGTGTTTAAAACGTGTTTTTAAGGGTACCCGTAAGAGATCGGCTCAAAATAATATCCGGAAAGTCTTTGATCCGTTCAATTTTTCATAAAACTGTTCCGGTCAGCATTTATCAAAAACTGTTTAGATCAAGCTCTTCTCGATATTATTTCGAGCCGATTTCTTGCAGGTACCCTTAAAAACATGTTTTAAACATAATGACCGGTTCAGATCATCAAAATAAAGGATCCCTCATTAGAAGCGCGGAATATATATGTATGAGTGAGCTTCTAATAAGGGATCCCCTATTTTGCTACGGTGTGGACCTCCTACTTCTTGATCAAATTATGATGATCTGAACCGTTCAATGTGTTTTAAAACGTGTTTTTAAGGGTACCCGTAAGAGATCGGCTCAAAATGATATCCGGAAAGTCTTTGATCCGTTCAATTTTTCATAAAACTGTTCCTGTCAGCATTTATCAAAAACTGTTTAGATCAAGCTCTTCTCGATATTATTTCGAGCCGATTTCTTGCAGGTACCCTTAAAAACATGTTTTAAACATAATGAACGGTTCAGATCATCAAAATAAAGGATCCCTCATTAGAAGCGCGGACTATATATGTATGAGTGAGCTTCTAATAAGGGATCCCCTATTTTGCTACGGTGTGGACCTCCTACTTCTTGATCAAATTATGATGATCTGAACCGTTCAATGTGTTTAAAACGTGTTTTTAAGGGTACCCGTAAGAGATCGGCTCAAAATAATATCCGGAAAGTCTTTGATCCGTTCAATTTTTCATAAAACTGTTCCTGTCAGCATTTATCAAAAACTGTTTAGATCAAGCTCTTCTCGATATTATTTCGAGCCGATTTCTTGCAGGTACCCTTAAAAACATGTTTTAAACATAATGAACGGTTCAGATCATCAAAATAAAGGATCCCTCATTAGAAGCGCGGACTATATATGTATGAGTGAGCTTCTAATAAGGGATCCCCTATTTTGCTACGGTGTGGACCTCCTACTTCTTGATCAAATTATGATGATCTGAACCGTTCAATGTGTTTAAAACGTGTTTTTAAGGGTACCCGTAAGAGATCGGCTCAAAATAATATCCGGAAAGTCTTTGATCCGTTCAATTTTTCATAAAACTGTTCCTGTCAGCATTTATCAAAAACTGTTTAGATCAAGCTCTTCTCGATATTATTTCGAGCCGATTTCTTGCAGGTACCCTTAAAAACATGTTTTAAACATAATGAACGGTTCAGATCATCAAAATAAAGGATCCCTCATTAGAAGCGCGGACTATATATGTATGAGTGAGCTTCTAATAAGGGATCCCCTATTTTGCTACGGTGTGGACCTCCTACTTCTTGATCAAATTATGATGATCTGAACCGTTCAATGTGTTTAAAACGTGTTTTTAAGGGTACCCGTAAGAGATCGGCTCAAAATAATATCCGGAAAGTCTTTGATCCGTTCAATTTTTCATAAAACTGTTCCTGTCAGCATTTATCAAAAACTGTTTAGATCAAGCTCTTCTCGATATTATTTCGAGCCGATTTCTTGCAGGTACCCTTAAAAACATGTTTTAAACATAATGAACGGTTCAGATCATCAAAATAAAGGATCCCTCATTAGAAGCGCGGACTATATATGTATGAGTGAGCTTCTAATAAGGGATCCCCTATTTTGCTACGGTGTGGACCTCCTACTTCTTGATCAAATTATGATGATCTGAACCGTTCAATGTGTTTAAAACGTGTTTTTAAGGGTACCCGTAAGAGATCGGCTCAAAATAATATCCGGAAAGTCTTTGATCCGTTCAATTTTTCATAAAACTGTTCCTGTCAGCATTTATCAAAAACTGTTTAGATCAAGCTCTTCTCGATATTATTTCGAGCCGATTTCTTGCAGGTACCCTTAAAAACATGTTTTAAACATAATGAACGGTTCAGGTCATCAAAATAAAGGATCCCTCATTAGAAGCGCGGACTATATATGTATGAGTGAGCTTCTAATAAGGGATCCCCTATTTTGCTACGGTGTGGACCTCCTACTTCTTGATCAAATTATGATGATCTGAACCGTTCAATGTGTTTAAAACGTGTTTTTAAGGGTACCCGTAAGAGATCGGCTCAAAATGATATCCGGAAAGTCTTTGATCCGTTCAATTTTTCATAAAGCTGTTCCTGTCAGCATTTATCAAAAACTGTTTAGATCAAGCTCTTCTCGATATTATTTCGAGCCGATTTCTTGCAGGTACCCTTAAAAACATGTTTTAAACATAATGAACGGTTCAGATCATCAAAATAAAGGATCCCTCATTAGAAGCGCGGACTATATATGTATGAGTGAGCTTCTAATAAGGGATCCCCTATTTTGCTACGGTGTGGACCTCCTACTTCTTGATCAAATTATGATGATCTGAACCGTTCAATGTGTTTAAAACGTGTTTTTAAGGGTACCCGTAAGAGATCGGCTCAAAATAATATCCGGAAAGTCTTTGATCCGTTCAATTTTTCATAAAGCTGTTCCTGTCAGCATTTATCAAAAACTGTTTAGATCAAGCTCTTCTCGATATTATTTCGAGCCGATTTCTTGCAGGTACCCTTAAAAACATGTTTTAAACATAATGAACGGTTCAGATCATCAAAATAAAGGATCCCTCATTAGAAGCGCGGACTATATATGTATGAGTGAGCTTCTAATAAGGGATCCCCTATTTTGCTACGGTGTGGACCTCCTACTTCTTGATCAAATTATGATGATCTGAACCGTTCAATGTGTTTAAAACGTGTTTTTAAGGGTACCCGTAAGAGATCGGCTCAAAATAATATCCGGAAAGTCTTTGATCCGTTCAATTTTTCATAAAACTGTTCCTGTCAGCATTTATCAAAAACTGTTTAGATCAAGCTCTTCTCGATATTATTTCGAGCCGATTTCTTGCAGGTACCCTTAAAAACATGTTTTAAACATAATGAACGGTTCAGATCATCAAAATAAAGGATCCCTCATTAGAAGCGCGGACTATATATGTATGAGTGAGCTTCT
Organism: Arctostaphylos glauca; assembly: GCA_019985065.2. NCBI lineage: Eukaryota > Viridiplantae > Streptophyta > Magnoliopsida > Ericales > Ericaceae > Arctostaphylos > Arctostaphylos glauca. Next base: position 1,564,089 of record JAHSPW020000023.1, read on the forward strand.
AATAAGGGATCCCCTATTTTGCTACGGTGTGGACCTCCTACTTCTTGATCAAATTATGATGATCTGAACCGTTCAATGTGTTTTAAAACGTGTTTTTAAGGGTACCCGTAAGAGATCGGCTCAAAATAATATCCGGAAAGTCTTTGATCCGTTCAATTTTTCATAAAACTGTTCCTGTCAGCATTTATCAAAAACTGTTTAGATCAAGCTCTTCTCGATATTATTTCGAGCCGATTTCTTGCAGGTACCCTTAAAAACATGTTTTAAACATAATGAACGGTTCAGATCATCAAAATAAAGGATCCCTCATTAGAAGCGCGGACTATATATGTATGAGTGAGCTTCTAATAAGGGATCCCCTATTTTGCTACGGTGTGGACCTCCTACTTCTTGATCAAATTATGATGATCTGAACCGTTCAATGTGTTTAAAACGTGTTTTTAAGGGTACCCGTAAGAGATCGGCTCAAAATAATATCCGGAAAGTCTTTGATCCGTTCAATTTTTCATAAAACTGTTCCTGTCAGCATTTATCAAAAACTGTTTAGATCAAGCTCTTCTCGATATTATTTCGAGCCGATTTCTTGCAGGTACCCTTAAAAACATGTTTTAAACATAATGAACGGTTCAGGTCATCAAAATAAAGGATCCCTCATTAGAAGCGCGGACTATATATGTATGAGTGAGCTTCTAATAAGGGATCCCCTATTTTGCTACGGTGTGGACCTCCTACTTCTTGATCAAATTATGATGATCTGAACCGTTCAATGTGTTTAAAAACGTGTTTTTAAGGGTACCCGTAAGAGATCGGCTCAAAATGATATCCGGAAAGTCTTTGATCCGTTCAATTTTTCATAAAGCTGTTCCTGTCAGCATTTATCAAAAACTGTTTAGATCAAGCTCTTCTCGATATTATTTCGAGCCGATTTCTTGCAGGTACCCTTAAAAACATGTTTTAAACATAATGAACGGTTCAGATCATCAAAATAAAGGATCCCTCATTAGAAGCGCGGACTATATATGTATGAGTGAGCTTCTAATAAGGGATCCCCTATTTTGCTACGGTGTGGACCTCCTACTTCTTGATCAAATTATGATGATCTGAACCGTTCAATGTGTTTAAAACGTGTTTTTAAGGGTACCCGTAAGAGATCGGCTCAAAATAATATCCGGAAAGTCTTTGATCCGTTCAATTTTTCATAAAGCTGTTCCTGTCAGCATTTATCAAAAACTGTTTAGATCAAGCTCTTCTCGATATTATTTCGAGCCGATTTCTTGCAGGTACCCTTAAAAACATGTTTTAAACATAATGAACGGTTCAGATCATCAAAATAAAGGATCCCTCATTAGAAGCGCGGACTATATATGTATGAGTGAGCTTCTAATAAGGGATCCCCTATTTTGCTACGGTGTGGACCTCCTACTTCTTGATCAAATTATGATGATCTGAACCGTTCAATGTGTTTAAAACGTGTTTTTAAGGGTACCCGTAAGAGATCGGCTCAAAATGATATCCGGAAAGTCTTTGATCCGTTCAATTTTTCATAAAACTGTTCCTGTCAGCATTTATCAAAAACTGTTTAGATCAAGCTCTTCTCGATATTATTTCGAGCCGATTTCTTGCAGGTACCCTTAAAAACATGTTTTAAACATAATGAACGGTTTAGATCATCAAAATAAAGGATCCCTCATTAGAAGCGCGGACTATATATGTATGAGTGAGCTTCTAATAAGGGATCCCCTATTTTGCTACGGTGTGGACCTCCTACTTCTTGATCAAATTATGATGATCTGAACCGTTCAATGTGTTTAAAACGTGTTTTTAAGGGT